>OY293828.1:4785915-5263415 GCA_958507055.1 Crioceris asparagi | reverse complement strand
TTCTATGTGACCCGCGAAACCCAGGCCTTTCCGGAGCACAACCCCTAGATACATGAGTTCCCTGGAAGGTGTTATATCTTGACCGAGCAGCTCCAGTCTGAAATCCTCCACCTTTCTTGGCCCCTTGGCGATCAGAAGTTCAGTTTTTTGTGCGGCCACTTTCAACCCCCTTTCTTCGAGCCAGTCCACCGATAGTCTCACGGTTTCCTGCGCCCGGTCTTTCACTTCTGTCTTGTCGCTGCCACTCACCACGAAGAGCAGATCATCCGCGTATGCAATCGCGTTCACATCTTCGCCATACGGGAGCCGGAGAACTCCATCGTAAACAATGTTCCATAAGGTAGGCCCCATAATTGACCCCTGTGGTACCCCCATGCTGCACTTATGGGAAATCATCCCTGACTTCACGGATCGTTGGGAGAAATAAGACCAGACGCACCTTATTAGGTATTCACTTATTCCCGCTGCTTGTAGGGCTTCTATAATACGCTTCCATCTTGCCGTGTTGAACGCGTTTTGGATGTCGATTGCCACTAGTAAGCACCACTTTTTTTTTGAACCTCTTACAGCGTCCTTCAGTGCTAGGAGAGCCGTTGTGGTCGATTTCCCCTTCCTAAAACCGTGCTGGTTTGCGGAGATGGTTCCCCTTTCTACTAACTCTTTCTCAAGCCGACTTAAGAGAATCCTCTCGAACAGTTTTCCTATAGTATTAATGAGACATATGGGTCTGAAACTAGAGGGTTGGGTTGGGTCTTTTCCCTTCTTTGGAAGAAGGACAACTCTCGCGACTTTCCATTGTTTTGGAAACTCCTGCTTCCGAAGGTAGAAATTTAGCATCCTCAGGATCTCATTTGGGACCATTTCGGCTGCTATCTTTAGTGCCTCCACAGTAATACCATCAGGACCTGGTGCTTTCCCGTTCTTCATTAGTGCTAACGCGCTTAGCATTTCTTGCATTTCCACGTCCTCTGGCACCTCATTTGCCCTCTGGAGAGTTCCTAATCTCTCATCCGTTGTTGGGAATAACTCCTGTATGATTTGTCTCCTGGTCCGCGTTGGAATTTTGTAGGCAAGCTTTCCTCCGGCTAGGTGTCTCGTTGCAATGCGGTAGCCTTCCCCCCAGATATCCTCGTCCAACTCCACCAACAATTTGTTCCACTGGAGCCTCTTTGACCTCCTAATATACTTCTTTAAATTCCGTCTTTCGGCTTTTAACCGTTCGGCCAGGCTTCTCGCCACAGCACAGTCCTTGTCCTTAAGACGGGTGTACATTCTTCGGAGTCGGTTATGTTCCGTCCTGCACGCCTGTATCTCCTCGTTCCACCAATACGGAGTTTTGGAGGGTGTTGAGTTCTCTTTCTGACTCGACGAATTAAAAAGTGTTGTTATTTTGCGGTATATGTCGTCGCAGTTTTCCCAGTTGGATTCCCGAAGGGATAACCTGAAGAGGTCCGTCCTCAGTGTCTTCCTAGCGTAATGTTTTGCTCTGGGTAACTTTGAAATTCTCACCTCCATGAAAATGTTGCCATGTTGCGTGTAGGGATTACTATGAGTGACGTGCCAGCTTTCTATTTGTCTGAGGACTTTTTCAGATGTTAGAGTCACATCTATATGACTTTTGCACGGACCCCTTTCAAAGGTGTGTACTCCGTTGTTTGCCGCAGTCCACCCCAGCTGTGACAGCCATTCTTCAATATACTCGCCCCTTTCGTCCATCCCGGGGGATCCCCAAGTCTGGGATTTTGAATTGATGTCGCCCATGACGATAGATTTATTTGGGTGTTTTGTGGCGTCGTTAAAGATCTCGTCGGCTATTTTCTTGAAGTCGCCGTATGGTATGTTTGGGGAGATGTAGGTGGCATATATATGGAGGTCGTAGAGGGAAAGACGCACAAAACTGTTTTCCCTCTTTACCTCCTGCACCTCTAGTTGACCGTTACGGATCTTTATGGCCACATCAATTTTGTTGTCTGTGAGCCAGCCTTCAGTGTTGACAATACTTTTGTTCGGCTCTGAGACTATTATAATGTCTATGTCCCGTTGCATAGCGTCGCTAGTGGCGATGTCATGTGCCAGCCTAGCTCTGCCCAGGTTTAATTGCAGAATTTTTAGCATGGTAAAATAAGTTAACACGTATATCGGACGGACAATAATAAATATGTGTATAAATAACTAGCGAGACAGAAAATATATATAAAACCCACAATTGTAAAATCGGACGGACAATAATAAATATAATAAATAAATATGTGTATAAATGACTGTCGAGACGGAAAATATATCTAAATACACTTAAATTGTAGATCTGACGGACAAATAAAATATAGATGTAGGAGAAAACAGTAACAACTACACTTAAAATATCACAGTCAGAATATATCACAGTGGAAATATCACTCAGGTGCTTCAATAAGCCCTTTTTTTCTTTTGTGTCAGCCTAGCCCTGCTTAGGGCCTTTCTAAATTCTGGGCACCTACCCGCCCCGGCACTGTGCCCTACCTCCTTGCAAGTAAGGCAGTATTCGTCCCTGGCACAGGTCTTTGCAGCATGCCCCTCGGCACCGCATTTCCTGCAGGGGTTATTCAGTGCCACGGCCACGTTGCACCTTTCGCGTTTGTGGCCATATCCCCAACACCTATAGCACTGGACCACATCGACGCGTTCAGCAAACCTGCAGAGATTCAAAGCGATCCTGATCTCACTTTTCTCTCTGAGAAGTTTGCTTTTTGCCTCCGGTATTTTGATTGTCGCTGCCTGATAGCCACCTGGGGAGGGTCTGAGGTCACCAACCTGGACCTCGTCGCCCGCAATCCTCAACTCTTTCGCGACAGCCTCGATCACCTCCTCTTTGGTGGTTATGTGGTCGATGTCTCTGATGAAGAAGGTTGCCTTCTTGTCACCTCCTATCTGCCTAGCCGTCATATTTGTCCCTGTTGTGATGGCCGACTTCAGCAGGGTCATGGCGGGTCGGTCCCCCTTCTTCATCACTATCACCATCCCACCTGTTTTAGTCTCCTTAATTGTACGGATCGCCTTTGCCGTTTCTGTGCCCGCCGTGACTTTTTGTTTCACTGTTCTGAGGAGGTCTGCGTAGGTGGTTCCCCCCTGTCTCACCAGGATCGCTTCGGTGTCTGCGTCCCTGCGCCTCTTACCCTTATCCTCCTTTATTTTGTGAGCGTTCCCTGTGTAGATCAGACATTTGATCTCTGTGCCCCGGAACACTACTTCTGCTAGCTTCCTAGTTCTCTCCCCTGATCTGTCATTTGAGGGGGGGTAGATTGATAGGTCCTCCCTCTTATCCCTCACCATCTTCTCCTTGATGGCTTTGAGCGATTCGAAGAATTCTTCCTCCGAGGCGGAAGTTTCAACCCTGTGGACCTGCCTTAGTTTCTCGATCATTTTTCCCTCTACTTCTAGGTAGGTCGCTTGTCTAAGGGTGCTTAGTTTTCCCTCCAATGTCCTCAGATCCGGGAATCTATCCTCAAACTCTCGAAGTATTCCGGCGTTTCTCTCGCTCGGCTGTTCTTCGACTAGGCACACCAGGTCCGTGCTCCTATTCGACTTTAGTGGGTTCCCACTCGCTGTGAAAGCCTTTTTGAATACTTCCCTGGGCCACTTAAGTTGCAGCAACTCCGTCGCATCACTGTAGTTGCGTACCGCTTCCAGTTGGTCACTCCGCACCTCCTCGCTGTGCCTAATGGCTTCAAGCTCCGCCTTCAGCCTGGCATTTTCCTCCTTCAGGGTTTTGATCTTTTCCCTCGCCTTCGCCAGTGTGGCAGCCTCTGCCGCAGGGTCGGGTTGGACGCCGGCTTCAGTGAACAAACCTGCCTCCGCGCTGGGCTCGGTCTGGGTCTGCGCGTCTTCCCAGCTATCTACCGGCTTCGAAATATCTTCGGTGGCCCTCTTGCGTCCTACGTTCTGCAGTAGTTCCTGCAAATCGCTGGCCATGATTTGGCTCATCAGGCTCCTGAGATTTGCTGCAGCCTCTTTAATTTCTCTTTTAGTGTTCTTCTCCCGAGCATGCGTTGAAATAGTTCTCGTTTCTGTATCTACATTTTTCATGAGTTTTCTCAGTAGCCTTGCCAGCTTAACTGACTTGTCCTCCATCTCTGGAGAATCCCCTTTGTCTTCATCTTCCTCTCTGTGTTTCCTTTTGACGGACCTCATCTCCTCCTCGTCCCAGGTGAGGTCCAACACAAGGGAGTTTGTCGGCGTCGTTGGTGTCGACTGCACTCCCATAGGCCCAAGTTCACCCCCATTCTTGCTAATGAAAAGCTTCAGCTTCTTGGCCGGGTTCTCTTTTCGGTTCATTGTGGACTCTGCTCCAGATGCATCGTCCCCTGTCTCACTTCCTGGTTGGTTTTTATTTTTATTTATATTACTCATTTTCGTTCCCACGAGTGTGGATGGATTATACTGTCCGGTGGGGCAGTGCACCGTACCCCACTAAGGCCTTGCAGAAATGCCTACCCCGCACACCCTCGCCATGGTGCCGGGGGGCTGCTCGCGACTCACTACGGGTGAGCCATTCATCCCTCACCGCAGTTCCCAGGCTTGGATTCCGTGGACCCTTCTGTCGGGGTTACCATACCTTAGCCAGAGGGTTCCCGTTATTTATAAAGGCGCCGGAGATTCGCCTTACACCCTTCTGCGTTAGCTACATGACGTACACCCACTGCACGCCGTGTATTTCCAGGATCCACTACGAGGAAGTGCAGATAGGATTTGTTGAATCCGTCCTCAACCGGACTGTAGGCATTTCTCAGAGATTTATTCGATCCAGACTCTGGCAATCTGTATCGCTCCGAGATCTAGGAAGTCAACCATTTAGATCCCGACCTAACCTGACCTAACCTGACCTAACCTGACCTAACCTGACCTAACCTGACCTAACCTGACCTAACCTGACCTAACCTGACCTAACCTGACCTAACCTGACCTAACCTAACCTAACCTAACCTAACCTAACCTAACCTAACCTAACCTAACCTAACCTAACCTAACCTAACCTAACCTAACCTAACCTAACCTAACCTAACCTAACCTAACCTAACCTAACCTAACCTAACCTAACCTAACCTAACCTAACCTAACCTAACCTAACCTTTTTTTTTTTTTTTTTTTTTTTGCCTTTGAGGTAGGGGGAAGCTTATGCCTTTTCCACAGCGGGGGCGTGTGCAATGCTGTGGATTTGTGTGGGACTTTCACCTCACTAAACCACCCTCCTCTTTCCCCGGGTATTATCGCCACCTGGAATTAGGCTGCGTGCCCTTGCATCAGGTGCGTAACCCAGTCTGGTATTAATCTAGCATTTCTTTTAACCCTGTCTCTCTCTATCTTCAGTCTCTTTTTTCCTCATCACCTGGGTGACGAAATCATATATTGCAGTCCATTGAGTGCTGCTTCCGACCATCCTCTCAATGATGTGCTCGACTGGGGGTAGCTGCCCAATGTTGTCAATCAGCACAGATCTTTCCTGTGACCATCTTTGACAGTGGTAGAACATGTGCTCTGGGTCATCCTTCTCCTGGCATGCGAAGCATTGATCACCCAGGGTCTTACCAATTCTTTTTGTAAAAGTGCCGTACGAACCGTGGCCGGACAGGAACTGGGTGAAATAATAATTTGTTCTCCTGTGCCCGCAATCGATCCAAGTCGCTAGATCCCTGACGAGTCTTTTAGTCCAGGCGGCTGATGGTCCTTCTGCTTCCCATCTTTCCTGCCACTTTCTTACAGTTCTTCTGCGCGCCATTCTTCTATTTCCCAATAACCTTCCCCCTATCGTAAATAAGAAACATCTTTCGGCCACCATCAGGTCGAAAGGGGGAAATCCGGCGATGACTTGGGCTGCTTCCGCCGACACTGTGCGGTATGCCGCTGCGACTCTCAGTAGACAACGTCGCTGTATAGATACCAGGCGTCCCAGATGATTTTTATGGCTGATCGCCTCGCGCCACACCGGGGCAGCGTAGAGGAGGACACTGTTGGCGACTCCACAGAGTGCCCTTCTCCTCTCATACCTTGGGCCGCCAATATTGGGCATCAGTCTGGCTAATGCAGATAACTTTTCGGACGCCTTTTTTATGGCATGTTCTATGTGACCCGCGAAACCCAGGCCTTTCCGGAGCACAACCCCTAGATACATGAGTTCCCTGGAAGGTGTTATATCTTGACCGAACAACTCCAGTCTGAAATCCTCCACCTTTCTTGGCCCCTTGGCGATCAGAAGTTCAGTTTTTTGTGCGGCCACTTTCAACCCCCTTTCTTCGAGCCAGTCCACCGATAGTCTCACGGTTTCCTGCGCCCGGTCTTTCACTTCTGTCTTGTCGCTGCCACTCACCACGAAGAGCAGATCATCCGCGTATGCAATCGCGTTCACATCTTCGCCATACGGGAGCCGGAGAACTCCATCGTAAACAATGTTCCATAAGGTAGGCCCCATAATTGACCCCTGTGGTACCCCCATGCTGCACTTATGGGAAATCATCCCTGACTTCACGGATCGTTGGGAGAAATAAGACCAGACGCACCTTATTAGGTATTCACTTATTCCCGCTGCTTGTAGGGCTTCTATAATACGCTTCCATCTTGCCGTGTTGAACGCGTTTTGGATGTCGATTGCCACTAGTAAGCACCACTTTTTTTTTGAACCTCTTACAGCGTCCTTCAGTGCTAGGAGAGCCGTTGTGGTCGATTTCCCCTTCCTAAAACCGTGCTGGTTTGCGGAGATGGTTCCCCTTTCTACTAACTCTTTCTCAAGCCGACTTAAGAGAATCCTCTCGAACAGTTTTCCTATAGTATTAATGAGACATATGGGTCTGAAACTAGAGGGTTGGGTTGGGTCTTTTCCCTTCTTTGGAAGAAGGACAACTCTCGCGACTTTCCATTGTTTTGGAAACTCCTGCTTCCGAAGGTAGAAATTTAGCATCCTCAGGATCTCATTTGGGACCATTTCGGCTGCTATCTTTAGTGCCTCCACAGTAATACCATCAGGACCTGGTGCTTTCCCGTTCTTCATTAGTGCTAACGCGCTTAGCATTTCTTGCATTTCCACGTCCTCTGGCACCTCATTTACCCTCTGGAGAGTTCCTAATCTCTTATCCGTTGTTGGGAATAACTCCTGTATGATTTGTCTCCTGGTCCGCGTTGGAATTTTGTAGGCAAGCTTTCCTCCGGCTAGGTGTCTCGTTGCAATGCGGTAGCCTTCCCCCCAGATATCCTCGTCCAACTCCACCAACAATTTGTTCCACTGGAGCCTCTTTGACCTCCTAATATACTTCTTTAAATTCCGTCTTTCGGCTTTTAACCGTTCGGCCAGGCTTCTCGCCACAGCACAATCCTTGTCCTTAAGACGGGTGTACATTCTTCGGAGTCGGTTATGTTCCGTCCTGCACGCCTGTATCTCCTCGTTCCACCAATACGGAGTTTTGGAGGGTGTTGAGTTCTCTTTCTGACTCGACGAATTAAAAAGTGTTGTTATTTTGCGGTATATGTCGTCGCAGTTTTCCCAGTTGGATTCCCGAAGGGATAACCTGAAGAGGTCCGTCCTCAGTGTCTTCCTAGCGTAATGTTTTGCTCTGGGTAACTTTGAAATTCTCACCTCCATGAAAATGTTGCCATGTTGCGTGTAGGGATTACTATGAGTGACGTGCCAGCTTTCTATTTGTCTGAGGACTTTTTCAGATGTTAGAGTCACATCTATATGACTTTTGCACGGACCCCTTTCAAAGGTGTGTACTCCGTTGTTTGCCGCAGTCCACCCCAGCTGTGACAGCCATTCTTCAATATACTCGCCCCTTTCGTCCATCCCGGGGGATCCCCAAGTCTGGGATTTTGAATTGATGTCGCCCATGACGATAGATTTATTTGGGTGTTTTGTGGCGTCGTTAAAGATCTCGTCGGCTATTTTCTTGAAGTCGCCGTATGGTACGCACAAAACTGTTTTCCCTCTTTACCTCCTGCACCTCTAGTTGACCGTTGCGGATCTTTATGGCCACATCAATTTTGTTGTCTGTGAGCCAGCCTTCAGTGTTGACAATACTTTTGTTCGGCTCTGAGACTATTATAATGTCTATGTCCCGTTGCATAGCGTCGCTAGTGGCGATGTCATGTGCCAGCCTAGCTCTGCCCAGGTTTAATTGCAGAATTTTTAGCATGGTAAAATAAGTTAACACGTATATCGGACGGACAATAATAAATATGTGTATAAATAACTAGCGAGACAGAAAATATATATAAAACCCACAATTGTAAAATCGGACGGACAATAATAAATATAATAAATAAATATGTGTATAAATGACTGTCGAGTCGGAAAATATATCTAAAAACACTTAAATTGTAGATCTGACGGACAAATAAAATATAGATGTAGGAGAAAACAGTAACAACTACACTTAAAATATCACAGTCAGAATATATCACAGTGGAAATATCACTCAGGTGCTTCAATAAGCCCTTTTTTTCTTTTGTGTCAGCCTAGCCCTGCTTAGGGCCTTTCTAAATTCTGGGCACCTACCCGCCCCGGCACTGTGCCCTACCTAACCTAACCTAACCTAACCTAACCTAACCTAACCTAACCTAACCTAACCTAACCTAACCTAACCTAACCTAACCTAACCTAACCTAACCTAACCTAACCTAACCTAACCTAACCTAACCTAACCTAACCTAACCTAACCTAACCTAACCTAACCTAACCTAACCTAACCTAACCTAACCTAACCTAACCTAACCTAACCTAACCTAACCTAACCTAACCTAACCTAACCTAACCTAACCTAACCTAACCTAACCTAACCTAACCTAACCTAACCTAACCTAACCATATATATATAATATATATAATAACGTTACCATATTAACTAAAAAACAAACTAAACCAGTATCGAGTAGCCTATGGAATACGGCTGAATATTTTTTCAAAGTAGCAGTAGTTATTGTTCGCAATATAATGGATATGAGTCAATTGCATTTTGTACAGAATTAATGGTGTCATTCGATAAACCGGTCAACATGGGATTAAGTATAACAACTCTTATCAATGATTTATACGTGTTTCCATTGGTCCTCAGAGATTTGCTAGTGGTCTTGTGGTCTTTTGATCTATCTCTAATTGAGAGGGCAAGGAAGGACCTTGTGCACAAGTGAAGTGCAATATTTGCCTCCAATTTGCTTCATAAACGATAAGCAATTAGATAACAGAATATAGATAAATATAGAAAACTTGTCTCATCCTCAAACGTGAAGCAGACTATCTACATTAAACTTTTAGCAAAAATTGAAAAATATTTCAGTATTGCAAATTTACATATTTTTTTTTTATAAAATATCGACATTTATTCTATTTTCGAGTAATATTTTGTGTGGTGAGGTTGCAGAGTTAAAGTTTGAAACATGTGTATTTCCGTGATATTGTGGAATCTCTGAATATAAGCAACGTATTATCTTCTCAAATAGATATTTTTAGTGCACTGAAAAATACAAAATAAAATTGATTATTTTGGTTCTGGTATTTTTGATGTTGGTGACAAAAGTTTTCAATCTAACTACAACTGCACTACTTCAATATTACCAATACCAGCAGTAGAATTAATATTATTTTGTAGTTTTCAGTGCACCAACTAATAAAGTCGGTCTAATCCTTTTTTATTTTTATCTCCATTATCCACAGAAATTTTACTCCATTTGTTGTGTAATATACTAGACGAGTTCAAAATCTTTATATCTCCATAAGATTTGAAGAAAATCACGTTATTTAGATGTAATTATAGTTTATAGGCAAACCAAAACAAAATATCTTTCAATCACAACGAAAAATCTTTGACCCGCTTTTGACTGCTTTTTCCCAAAGACACAGACATTTTAATCCACATTTTGTGAAACTTACCTAGTCTTATTTTGTCATCAGATCTAATGCCATCCAAAGTTATTACCTCCTGATCTTGAGCGGCAAACAATTATGATTGATTAATTCATCCCCTCGGGGATTGTGGCATTTCGGCAACCAAATTGCAACGCTTATCAAAAAAGCACTATATATATATATCGCAGTTCTAATGACTGTTCGGCGCGTTTGCCATTAAAGGAGGTTCATCTAATGCATCTCGAGATATAATTCATCAGTCATCGACCGACGAGAATCAACCACCAAACAACCAACCAACCGACCTCTCTTCGACAAGAACCATCCCCCTCACAAACAATATCCATTAAAGCTGCGAAGCACACAATCCAAAAGCACCCCGTCATTCCGGGGTAAAATCGTCAATGACAACGATTCACAGAGTATCCGTCCGACTATTCCCAAGAACAGCACACGCATATCTCTTCTTGGCAGAGATAATATCTAAGAGTCATATGTACGAAATGAAGACGTCCCAGAAGGATATGCCGCTGCTGTTAGAGCATCCGGATCAGGTCGTCTTTGCTGCGACCCGAAGGACCAGGCAGGAAGGTGATTGTAGCCGGAGAATGCTGATCTACATTGTTTTCCTTACGTATCCTTACGTAGTTATATGTAGGCTGGGGGATATCTATGGCAATGTTTGTAACCTACGAGGGGGACAAAGATGTATCGTGATAAACAGAAGAAGTCAGATTTTGATAATTCACCATACATGAAAGTTCCAATCTACGGCAACACAGCAAGTTAGTTTAAAATAATAATAATTAATAATGTTCTGCAGCAAAATTGTTTATTGAAATTATATGAATTATTGGTAAATAAGCGGGAGCGCGTAGCTGCGGTTTAATACTCACCGACTTCGATCAGCGAAGTTAAGCAGCGCAATACGATGGGAACGACTTGGACGAGTGACCGTTGATACGGGCGAGCGTTCGAATCTCTGTCTAATAAACATATTTTCAGCCATTGGTCTGTCTGTCTGTCCGTCTGTCTGTCTATGACAGCATTATCTCCGGAACGGGTCGATGTATTTTGTTGCTTTCTTTTTTATTTTGTTTGGTACCAATATCACTCTCCGGTGGCACTGAATGAGAATCCTGTATACACTGGGTGTTGTTGAGCTTTAGCCAAAAAACGTGATTTACTCAAAACTATAGCGCGAAAACGGCTCTAACGATTTTGATTAAACTTGCGTAAAGTATTCTTCTGAGAGCCCTTTACACCCCACATATAGCGCCATCTCTAAGAAAAAGCACAAACAAAAGTTATGCTTGAATAAAATTTTATATTTTCCACATGTTTCTTCAGATTCTGGCTAAACGTTTCATCTTGCGAAAAAATGTTACATGACCATTGTTGTTTGTCTTAACATGCTAAAAAAAATGAGTGGTAGCACGATTTGACCAGAAGACTTTTACTTTCCTACCGCTATTATGGTCGCTATGTAAGTAAAGTATTATAATAAAGTAAAATTTTTAATTCACTGGAAGTCGTGTGAGTGGACACACCAGATTTTTTTTATTAAGTCTAAACTATGTATCTGTCTGAGGCATTGTAGCTCTCAAAATAGACTTGAACAAAGAAATTTTTCTTGGAAAATATATATAACCTCCTCGTATACGCAATCTCCTACCATCGATGATATCTCGCTCTCTCACCGTCTTCGTGTTGTAAAACGTCAATCGCTCCTCTTGCGTCCCTTTACCCTCCCCATATTATCCTGGCCAGCAATCGTCATCCCGTGTGCTGTTGTCCTGCTCCTCTCATCTCAGCCAATGTCGCCATATCGTTCCCAGTTTATCTACGAATATTCTACCACCGCCACCACCATCGAGATGATTCTCGTCAACTATACTTACTTACTCTCTCTATCGCCTCAGGTCTGGAGGATGGTGAATCGTAAGGTCCTGCGATCTGCGATCATCCTTGTGTACAACAACGCTCTCCCCCTCGAGAGGATCTAATAGTATAGCGGTTACGGTTATAGTTTTCTTTCGGCGCGCAAAAGGTGATCCATAAAGTCTGATCCGTGTTGGTGTGCAGGGCGAATGACCGTAGGGCCGCAGGCGAGGAGCATAGAAAGACAAAGACTTGATGGAGAACGTAGATGAGCATTTCTAGAAAGAAAGAAATAGGTACAAAATATCGATGCTGGTAGCCATTCATTTAATCATTTTTGTGAGCCTCTAAGAAACAACGAATTCCAATCAGTTGAAATCAAAAATGTGTGAAAATAATTTAATTTAACATCTAGTATAATCACAGTTGTACGTTTTAAAAATATTTTCATACAAGATGTGCCAAACAACAAAACAGATAAGAAGGAAAATCTTTTTTTTTCAACTGCATCACTCATTTCTCTTGCCGTTATCAATTTAGCCTTGAATTTTGCTGTTTTTAAGGATCCACAGATTATTCGGTCTATTCAATAACTCCCTTAAAAGCACCATAACACGAAAAAATAATTAAATTAGGTATAATATTGGGTCCAAAAAGAAATTTAGCCAAACCTTAGGGATGCCTCATCAATAAAGACAAAATATTATTATGGTACACAGAACGTATTAAATAAATTTAATTTTTTGTACTTATTTTAAAATGAATATCGAAATGACTGGGAATTATTTAAATATCTCCAAGATTATTTATTGATTTACACTGTTCTTATGCCTACACTTACTACACTATCGACTTCTATGTACAATTTATATCTATTATTTACACTATTTACAATCGTATTTGAACCGAGCATTATTTATTTGTGTTGTTGATGGCCCCTTACTAGGGACCCAACATCACCAGACTGCCGGACTACACCGTACTCCATTGTACTCCGGTCTCCAGCATACTACCGGTCTCCACCGTCACCGTACTCCACTGTACCGACTGAGCTCCGCAGCAAAAGTTCTCTCCAATATATAGGGAAGCCCTCTCCATCTAGAAGCTTCCATCGACATATCTTCCAACGCCCCGAACATTCCAGCAATAGCGCAAACTAGATTTTTCGAGATATAATCTTGACCTTGGCGTGTATGAGTGGCCAATAGCAGAATGTCTTACACTCTCACCACCCTGGGCCCATCAACGTCCGTACTCGTCAAGATGCCCCGCCCTCTGACGAATCGCACACGCCTCCTTTCAATGGCGTCGACACTATATCCCAAACTCATTACAATATATAGATTTAAAAAATTAACCATCCTATATATTGTTTGTCACTCAGTAGTCATGATATTTTATGTTTTGTTGAAAAATGAATATCGATAGGTATTTTTAACAAATTGATCATGATTTAATAGGAAAAAATAATAACAATTAAATTGAAAGGACTATAATAAATCTGGAAATGAATGAGGACATCGACATGGTCTACCCCTACCTCTTAACTATTCATTATTCATTAATTGATGCACATCTTCTTAAATAATTGTTTAAATAGTTTATCTGATTAAATATTTTTAGTGATAGAAGAGTTTCAAAACTACTCATGTTTGATAGTAACTTGAAACCAATGTCAACAAAAATAAGTTGTCTATACAACATTGTTTTCTAAAATTCAAAGTATCTAATCTCGACAAGGAAATTTTCCCGTCCAAGTACCTGTACCATCTTCGCAACACTACCATAAGAAAAATAGTCCACCAAACACAATCGCTTTCTATTATTTTCAAGTACGGCCCTGCATTAAGGCGCAAAATTAATTAGTTGTTTACTCTTTCCAACTTCTCAGACTAATCCTTTTAGGCAAACACAGGGAGACTCTCTCTCTGTCTTAACTCGCTCTTGCAAAAATATAATTGAGGACTTTCATTTCGTCGTCCGCCTACTATGCGCGAAAGAATTTATGCTGCTGGTAAATATATCTAAATACAAAACAGAGAAAGAGAGAACAGAGGCCAGAGAATAACCATTAATGAACGAAATAAGTTTCCCAGTTAAGAAATGAAATCCAGGTTACATTATCAAGGATACAGTTTAGAAACAAGGATAAAATCGGAAATTGATACAAAGATGATTCTTACTTATTTTATTCTTTTTAGTGCATTATAATAATAATAATAATAATAATAGCGTAAAAAAATATCAATAAAAATATAAAGTGTTCTAACAAAGATCATGTGAAGCCCTTGGGGGGAAGAAAATCACTATGTTTCATCATGAAGAAATATATTTCATTATCTGAGTCACATGATCTGATCTCATTTACCAATAAAAATAAAAAGTGGTCCCAATCAGTATGTCCTGAACGTCTTATTTGTCTTGTTTGTCGATAACAAAATAAATTATTCAAAGAAGTCAACGCCTCGAGTCAATTTATCTAAATACTAGAAGTAGCTATTTTTTACTGTTTTCGATCAAAGAAGATTTCTCTCTTCAATATAAACACATGAAGGAGGCCATGAATGTTTTCTCCAGCAAGCTGACGAGATCTCCAACTCTTACCCTTAGATGTATATGCCCATATGGCCACATTTTGATCGTTTAAAATCTCCATTCACACATTCAATTGCTCGACTCAGCATTTGGGCAAAGTGTCTGTGTCTTTCTCGGGTCGTCGTTCGGTGGTTATTCAAGTGGGCGGCTGAGGTAGGTAGACACGACCTGACCGCGCTCTGCTGCTGAAGGAGGCGGCAACCAGAGGCAGCGGATAAAAAGCCGCCCTCCACCCTGCGTGCCCTGCCTGCCTGCCTGTCGTATTTGCATACCGTTTCCGTTGTGAGCGTCTCCTTTGCCGCGAAACACGAAAAAGGTGTTACTAGCTAGCTAGCTAGCTAGCCTCGGCTCGACTCACGACGGAAAATTAATGAACTTCTCTGTCCACGTTCCGAACGAAATAATCTACTTTTCCGGCAATTTGCCCTACCTTATATATATTATCTCGTAGTAGTATATAATACGCCGAACGTGAAGGCCTTTTATTATTAGGTCTTCTGAGCAACGAGGCAAAGTAGAGGGAAATGTAGGCTGAGAGGGAGGAGTAGCAAAGATGGTTAGGTCATCCCGAAAGGATTTATCACCAAGATTTTTATGCTCCATTGTAGTGAGAAAAAATCTATTTGAATTTGCCAGAAAAATCATCAGATGTTAAAATTCTTACACCGAAACTTCTAATTAACAATGTTTTACAGTTTACTACTGTTTTGTCAAAGATAAGTAGTTTTTAATCTTTGGTATAGTGTTGATCGTAAGTACAGATGAATTTCAATTTTGACATCTTCTCTTCATAATCTGTATCTATAATATAGAAATGAATCGCTGAATGTGCTGCTAAGCAGCGCAAATCTCGAGAGCAGCTGAACCGATTTCGCTAATTCTCTTTTTGTTGTGTTCATTATTATCAGAAGAAGGTTCTTATGAAAAATTAAGAAACTTGAGCGGAACATTAGAAAGTTTATTAACATTTATGAAAACTTAAAGACAATATTAATTTCACTTACAGTACATACAGTTGTTTGACAACTGTCAGTTGTTTGAAATAACTGTCAGCCATTGACAGAACGCGTGCTGCAAATATCGTTCAACATAGATGGATCGGTTGATGAATAATAGTTTCATTTCAATTTATTATACAGTGAGTTTTTGAGAAGTGTTTATACATCTCGGTAAGCTAAAATCAATCACACTTAATACTGAAAGAATGAAGCCCCTGGATTGTGTTGCGGGAGCGGTAAAGTCAAATTGACGCCATTTGTACTGCCACCAGAACCTCGGTATTCATTGATTTACGGAAACGGGACAGATTCTATACATTTTTAACTCATATACAGGAATACAATAGTTGTTTTCAAATGAAGTCATTTGGCGCAACAAAAGTTATTCAAGAGAATTTTATGCTAACTTTCAAGGTAACTATATTGTAAAACAATAAACTTTTACCACCACGTGCGTGTATACGTTGGTAATTTTCAATTGAATTCATATATCAATTAAAGTAGCGTACAGTAGGTTTTGCAGCTAGGTGAATAACCAAAAGCAGCCAGTCAAAGTATCTTGAAAGTCACATGGTGGTAGAATTTTTGCAAATTTGTTTCAAGGCCGATTCAGCAAAACAAGTCGATCAGCATTATGCACACAATAAATCGGTGAACAAAAGAGTGGAGCAACTTCAAATGTTTTTTCATCAGACAGCGAATTGGTTGTATTATTCAAGACTGCATTAAACCGCATGCCAACTGATTACCACAAAATTGTCAGCAAAGCCGATAAGACGCCTGTAGGACAACACACAAGACGCTATTATAATACAGCAACAATTGATGAAGTTGCTATTGTTGTCATGGGTGAAAATTTAGAAAACCAAGATATTGTTTTTGCTTTTGTTCAGACAGGACAACGTCAATCGAGTCAGCTAGTATTATATAAAACTGAACCACAGAATAAATAACACCTTTATTCTGTGATTAGGTATGTGCCGTATTGGCTCCTACACTATTAGAAATATCACAACCAAATTTAGCACACGTGCTCATCATACCTCAAGCAAAGGTACTGCCATACTTTCAGTGCCTGTGCGACTCTATGTGGTGGGTTCTGTGCCTGAATGTCGATTGTATATTTCTGAAATCTATGGCTGGATTTTGATGGTCTGTTTACCATATATCTGAGTAGAATATTATTAGAATGATCTGGTAGTGGCTGTAAGAGTAACTGGGCCTAATAGGTGGAGGCTTCCATACCTATAACACCCAAAGACGTATCTGTGAGCTCTATGGCTGAATTTTCGTGGATTTTTCGCCATACTTGTGTGTAGTATGTCACAATATTGTTTTGTGAGAGTGCGATTGGGACTTAAAGGTGGAGCGTTCCGTACCGGAAAATCCTTAAGACCTACATATGTCTTCCCTAGAAACTCCCATTCTGTTCTCTATTGGTGCATGTTTGTAGATGGATCTGGGTTGGTGTTTGCACTGATTATACGTGCAAGTAGGACTCTGAGATAGAAGGGTTCCATACTCAGGACTTTTTATGACATTATTTTTCGTACCACAATCTACCAAAGTGTTTATCCGGGAAGTGAAGGGTAAAACAGCTAGTATAACATAAAGTCCGTGTTTGTCTGTCCACATTTCATTTTCTCCGGTTAATTCTTCTAAACAAGAAGGACTAGGTTTTTACTATCATTTAGAGAATTTTCTAGACGAGACAGAAGAACTATTTCTGGGCGCTTTTATGGCTGACGCCGGCTAAACCTTCAAAGTAGTTTCAATATTGAAGATTGGTATGTTAGCCTGAATGAATTATTATTATTATTATTATTATTTGTAGTTCTTCAAAAATAGAGGAACTCCCAAAAATAAGATTAATTTCGCTAACCTATATATTGTTCTAAATATTGAAATGAACGTGACCCCTTCAATCTATTAGTTTTTAAATAAACCTGTTACCTCTTCGGCCGCTGTTATATTACCTATTCTTGTCAAGATTTGGCAACCGTGCACGGCTGAAACCCTGAAGACTTCTCAAACATTAGTTGATTGGACATTAAAACTTATATCTAATCAGGTGTTTGTCTGTGATTTCGAATGAAGGGTTATCAGTTATTTGCACTTTCCTAAAACCCCCGCACGCTTGTCTTTTGTCTGTCTGTATGTTCGTTAAATACAAGGTCAACTCAACAAAACCGATGAACCAATTCTGACGAGATTTTCTCTGGACGTTGGTGATTAAACTAAATTTGTCGATTGTCGAAGCTCCCACATTAGACAATTCACGATATAAATTAACATGATCCCCAACTACAATGGATCAAGGAAGAATAATCCATATTACTGAATGAAGAAATTGAATGTTAAACACTCTTCACATTTTCTAATCCTAAGCCACAGTCACAGAACTGAATTATCCATATAGTCTTAGAAAGATTATTCATCGTTAAATGAATTTGAATTAGTTTTTGGGCTTATGTGAATTTTAGTTCCAAGTTTCATTAATTGCGAATGTGACAAATTCTAAAATCGTATGGCAGATGTGAAAACCAAAGCCAACATGATGGTTAGAGTGTCCGACTGGTTCCGTATATTTAAATTTCAGCGTTACCTACGTTTTCAATTACAATATATCGTTTATCAATTCTAAAAAAACACAGATTCGACAATTATCATGGTTTTTCTCATCGTTTTTTTGATTGAATGAATCGTCCACTCAAATTCAAAATCATCTGTTCATCATCAAGTTAAGTATAACAGAACCATTTCTCTCGACAGCCGTATTTCTCGGTTATCAAATGAATTATTGATATCTACTATACGTAGTTGGGATATACTCATTCAAAAGAGAACTCGCATCAAAATGCAAACATTTTCAAATAATTCAAACCGTACCGTAACCGTACAACACCTCGTCCAGCCGGGAAAATTTGTGGCCCACTTTATCATCATTCGTTGAACCAACTGCCTTCCTCCATAATAACAAAGTAATAACCGTGTTGATTTAGCATCGCTTGAGAAAGTTCGGAAAACCATAAAAATTCATTTAGCCGATGATGATATTAAAAGAGCCGTATTTCACAACGAGACGGCGGCGACGACGGCCGTTTAGTACATTCACACACTTTCCACGGGCTCCACACTCACGAGAGCCCCAGGAACAGGAACTACACAGAGCAGAGCCACACCAACCAAGGCATTCGTCGTGTCAGCCTTTGCAACAGGTTTCAATAAGTTCGATCGGCCATTAAAGAGAGCTTTTGAAAAATTGCGACCGCGTTCTCTACTACACTGTGTGATGTGGTATGTGTAACAGATTGTTGAATGCCGCCCAGTGACGTGCAAAAGCTGGAAAAATATATGTTTTGCTGCTTGTGAACTGGACTTTCTCTTATTTCAGATTAATCAACCAAGCCAAAGAATATTACTGTTATAAAAAATCTATATCAGAAGATGAGAATTCTTATGGATAATCTTTCACCAACATCCCTAGAAGCCCAATGAAATCTGATATGTAAAACTATCTAATTCGACCTGTTTTTAATTTTTGACCACTGTACTATATAGCTATGGAAGAGGCACTGTCATACTATGCCTCATCTCCATAGTTACTCAAGAACACTAGGTTACCTAAAACTTATTTCACAACACAATGACAGATTCTCCATGAATTTTGATCTCGGTCGACTCGCTTTTCAACGGTTTTTGACCAACTTTTGAAGATAAAAGGAAATCATTGATGAACATATTAAAAAAAAAACTATTATATTTAACTTTGCCCTAAAATAGGTATATTCTTCCGGTCATGAAACTCTTACGGCTGTAATTCAAAGGAAATCTGAAAGACGCGACAACACTGTCCAAAAACGATTTTTTTTCGCTACTCATACTTACCCTGAAACATATTACTCCGGTCATAAAACTCTTATGTCTGTAATATAAAGGAAATCTGTAAGACGCGACAACACCGTCCGACATTGTATTTTTTTCTTTCGTTACGCATATTTGCCCAGAAAACTTATTAATCCGGTCATGAAACTCTTATATCTATAATTCAAAGGAAATATGTAAGACGCGACAACACTGTCCAAAAAAGTTTTTTTTTCCGCTACGCATGCTTACCATGAAACATATTACTCTGGTTATGAAACTCTCATATCTGTAATTCAAAGGAATTGTGTAAGACGCGACAACACTGTCCAAAATCGTTTTTTTTTCTTTCGCTACGCATATTTACCCTGAAATATATTATTCTGGTTATGAAACTCTCATTTCTGTAATTCAAAGGAAATCTGTAAACGCGACAAGACTGTCCAAAAAAGTTTTTTTTTCGCTACGCATACTTAACCTGAAACATATTACTCCGGTTATGAAACTCTCATATCTGTAATTCAAAGGAAATCTGTAAGACGCGACAACACTGCCCAAAATCGTTTTTTTTTTCGCTACGCATGTCTCCCCTGAAACATATTATTCCGCTTATGAAACTCTCATGTCTGTAATTCAAAGGAAATCTGTAAACGCGACAACACTGTCCAAAAAAAATTTTTTTTTCGCTACGCATACTTACCCTGAAACATATTACTCCGGTTATGAAACTCTCATATCTGTAATTCAAAGGAAATCTGTAAGACGCGACAACACTGTCCGAAATCGTTTTTTTTTTTTCTTTCGCTATGCATATTTGCCCTAAAACATATTATTCCGGATATGAAACTCTCATGTCTGTAATTCAAAGGAAATCTGTAAAACGCGACAACACTGTCCAAAAACATTTTTTTTGCTATGCATATTTGCCCTGAAACATAAAATTACTTCGGTCATGAAACTCTTATGTCTGTAATTCATAGAAAATCTGTGAGGTGCGACAAAACTGTCCCATGTTTTAGGCATATTTGCCCTGAAACATATGACTCCGGTCATGAAACTCTTATATCTGTAACTCAAAGGAAATCTGTAAGACGCGAGACGCGACAACACTGTCCGAAATCGTTTTTTTTTCGCTACGGATATAAAATGAATATTTTGTTTGCTTTGGTTACCCATAGAATAATAACAATAATAACCCTTAACGGAATCACTTTATGTAACGACGCTGCCATATCATGTAGCTCGTCATATTGTCGCACACGCGCGCTCTTATTCACGACATGTTTGCTTTTTGAGAACGGTCCCACTCTTTCTCTCTCTCTCCCTCTCTCTCTCTAAATGTGTTGTTCCATTTTGTGTGTTAAATTAAAAAGTCATGAAATAGATTAGAAATAAAAAAATGTTGACGACGAATCTCTGTCCACGCCGAAAAAAAAATGCCGCAGCCAGAACCGCCAATGCCGCCGGTGCCGGTATATAGAGCATGCTTGAATTTTAATTAAAAAAAAGTGCCGATGGATTTTCAATTCGGCGCGAGGCATTTATCGCTGCCGCTACTATTACATACAGTATCCGCGAATTCGTACAACTAGAAAAACGTACATAGTCGAACGTCCGGAAAAAATCCCTTCAAATTGGTTTGTTTGCGGCATTTTTTGTGTCACAATTTCTCTGTCTCTGTTTCTCTGTGTGTGTCCGTTCAGTTTAGCGGTAAAAGAAGAATTGGCACCGGTCGTCGTTCGTGTTTGATTTTTCATTGGATTTCCGATCATCTATATTGCTTCTTATTTTACGTTTTTGATTTCTATTAACATGCGAAACATTTCAATATAATCGGGTAGCATATAAAGGATGAGTCCAGATTGATTTAAAAAATAGCTAATCCTGTGGAATATTTTCTGACGAAAAGTTCATATGGATGTTACATAGATTTTAAGATTTCTACATTTGAAAACATTCAATAGGTATAAACCAAAAATTTGCTATAACTTGTTTTTTAGAGTTATGTACCTTGCGGTTTTCGCGGTTCACACTTTTTAGACTCCTCAAAGATCAACTAATTTTCTCAGCGATAATGTCAAATTAAAAACTTATCCCATAGAGAATTTTATCTAGAATCCAGTGGCGCACGCAATTTTTTTTCGGTGTATGGTAATGGATATACGACTCAAACTTATATTTTTTGTTTCAATGGAACACCCTGTATTTTATTAACTCATAAAATTTATTTTTTTCTTCAGAATGATATCCAATGTATGAATATAAAATTTTTAAAAATGCTCCAAAATCACTAAAACATTGAATTTTAATAGAGGGCCATGGTTTCTTCATAAAGAAAAACTTTCAATTGACGGAATATTGTGAATTTTTAATGAAAGAAAAAAACAATACTAACGCTAGTTCACTTACAAAACGCAAAATTTATCAACTGAATTATTAATAATTGACCTAACCTAACTAAGACAATTGGAACTAAATCAAATTGCACTGTATAACATATGATTGACTCATCTATGCTCTTCCACAAAAAGCTGATTTCGTTAAAGTGGGCTTAACAAAACCAAAGTTGTAGGCATTTCTCCCACTCTCCCCCCATCCTTTTTGGGAACTATAGAGAAAAAGTATTTAATAAATTTTATTGAGGACTTAGGTCTATTTCTAGTTTACTTACACTACTAGAATTGGGCATGTTTTAGAGATAAATACATTTACAATTTTCTTCTTTTTCTTAAGGGCATTGAACCCTCTAGCAGTAAAGCTAGAAACTCTAGAGTTACTTCCAGCAATTTCTCTTGGTCGTTTATGCTTCAAGTATTTCCTAAGATCGGCATGGTTCACCAGCTACAATATTATACAGACAGTTGCGTTATATCGGTCGGTATTATCGTATACATAATTGAGATAATGCAGGATTACGTAACGTAATGTTTACCTGCTCTAACGTCCTATTTTGATCGTAGCAGAGTGTGGGATCGCATGCGTCCTAATACAAAATTCATATATAACGCAATAACGCATGCGATTATATCAACAGTAACAACTTACCTGATCGGGGGGTAGCCTTAACACAATCAAAAATAAACTGGTACAATAAGCTTAACGGTAAACGTACTTTTTATTAGCGCATTAAAACAAAGTTTACAGAATACTATAAGTTGGGCCACTCTTGAAATTTCCTTTGTCGGCAGCTCGAAGTAAACTATATACGAAGCCTTCTAAATAAAGATACGTGATAAAAATGAAATTGTTGACAAAGATGAGAGAAAGGAGTTTTCGAGTATTCTTCTTTCAAATACTGCCCTTATCTTTGCTGACTAGTTATACCTGCTGGAGAAATTTTCTATGAAAATATTTTCTATCAATATCACATGGTCAGCAATATCCTTTGATGGTACACTTGAACAAAAGATTGTGGTGTATTTAATCTTTACTTAAGCCACCAAATTGTTTATCCAGCCCCTAGACTCCTAGACACTCGCTGAATTCGGCGAGTCGACGTATTTCTTAGATGTGCGTTTTGGTCAGATGGTGAGATTGACCCAACTTATAGTATTTTATAAACTTTGATCAAAGTTTGTTTGACAATAATTATCTTTCAGTGAACCTACCAGTATTATCTAGCCAAATTGTGTACCTATATATATTCCGAGGTCGATTCCTTGTTCCAAATCAGTGAATTTATGGCAACCCATCCCTGTATGCAATTTATATGGCTTCATTTCCAGAAAATAGCACACACACACTAGAATAATAATTCTTGAGCTGAGAAAAAATCTGGGGATACGAAATAACTCTCTTGCACGGTGATTTACTAGGCAGGCAACTTTCCTGTTAATATTTATAAAAATACCTGACGGGGCGACCGACCGGACCCAGGCAATGCGTCCGAAACTGGGCAATTCGGACTCCATCGGTGGCGTCGTCGTAGAGTAATCGTCCCTCTATCTGCAAAGACTTGATTTAGTGGTCTTGGCGGACCACACGGCTCCGCCGATAAGGCAGGGATCGCAGTGGATAGCATCGCCCGCCGCCCGACCTGGAACGGTGGAGGTGAAAAAATAATGGCTGTATTTTTTTTTGGGAGGCGGGAGTAGATAAAAAACATGCCCATAGGTCCTATGCGTGACCATTTATCTTTTATAATAAATTATATTTATACCTATACTTTTTTTTAGATATCGGCCTTCAAGTGTCGGAAGTTAAGGAGGAAAGCTCACTTGGAGAGCTTTGATTTATTTTGTGGGGGGTGTATTATATATAGTTGAATTGATGTCCTGATGGAGTTGATAAGAGAAAATGTTATAGAAAAAAAAATGTTGGGGAACAGCAGTAATTTTCTACATCTACATCGTTACAAAGATGATTTTAGATTTAAGTACGGATCTGGTGGTCAGTCTGCGGAATCGTAGAGGGGAAATAAATAAATAATCAAATATGCACCTCCTTAGAATGAATTATTTGGGATAAATGATTAAGAGACTGCTTGAATTGTCTTGCCTCTGTACATTTTTTAATGAATGCTAGCTATTCAAGGAAAGTATTGTAATCTTGGGGAACGCATGACTGCGGATCGACACTGTCCGACTTCGATCATCGAAATTAAGCAGCACAATGCGTAGCGAACGGTTTGGGTGACTCACCGGGCGCGCTGTCGAATCCCTCCTCTAGCAAGGCAATGGCTAGAGTAAATTCCCCTTGTAAAGCTTCTCTGGAAAGGTGTTTCTTGAGATTTAACTTGAGCCATATCTGTGGTTCGAAATTCACGTTTCAACTGTAGGTCACCTTGTCTGTGGTAATACGTTCAAGTCAGAAAAGTCGCCTACACTCGAATACGAGTACGTTACTTGAAAGAAAAGATTGTAATCGTATAAGAGCCTCGGTGCCTTACTTTCTACAGATCTTGACGTTTCAGTGCACCCTCGACCAGAAATAACCCATTTTCAGACATTGGTCTTTGGATCTGTCTGTCCATCTGTAGGTATCTTGAAAATGGATATTATCGCTTTTTAGCTATTTTGAAGAGCACCAGCACGCCCATGGCACAAGATGGTCATCCTGCTCACAATAGATCTTATGCAATCAATCAATCAAAAAAGTGCTAGGTTCAAGACTATACCGCGAAAATGGCTCTCTTGAAGCACTTTAGAAATTTATAGGTTTCTCTTTCTAATATGTTGCACAATTTTCTAATTAAAAATTGTCTCTAATTTTGTGAAAAGCTGGGATCATCAAATTATCATCAACAGATACTAAGCATAGGTAACTATATTGGTTCATTGGAAAAGCTTGAAAAAGCTCGCTGGAAATACAAACATTGACTTTTCAATTTCGATTCTAATCACGTAGTCGAATGATGCTCACATATTATGACGGTGTCAGCATTCATGCAAATTTGTCTGTTCAAAGGTGAAATATTGCTGTTTTTACAAACGGTGCATAAACTCAACAGCTTCACCAGCTTTTTTAATTGATTTTATATACTTCTACATATACTAGAAAACAACTGGATAAAAACCACCCAAATTTGATTTAAATAACAATCAACTGAAATCAATTTTAATTCAGTGTTTATGAATAATATTTTTGTTTGATTTTATAATCACATCTGGTGCTGTCAATTCAAAAATAATTATATTTTTGGAAAATAATTTTTAATATCCGCTTTGGCTTCAACCACGCAATTTCTTGACAGTAAGGAATACCGCAACTTCATTTAATTTGTAGATATTATTAGGTGTATTCTACATTTATTATTTTGTAGCAATACAGGAACTTGTTAATTTCATTAAATTTTCATGATCACTCTGTATATTTACCCCCACCTCTTATCTATTTGAAGCAAGATGTGATACACTTTTTCAATCATCTCAACAAGAGATGTCCGGAAATTGGAAAAAATAGGGTGGTCTATTTAAAAAGAAAATTATTGATGATGTCTTCACTTTATCTAAAATAGCAGTAAATTAGAATCAAAATTCGACAAGATCTATTTCAAGTTTTTGAAAGTTTCTACAAAACATTGTGTTTCTTAACGATTGGTTAGTAATTTGTGGGTCATTGGCGAAGTTCAATCACCGAAGAAGTAGCTCAGAAGTGTAGGTGAAGGTCTGGACGAGTAACCGGTGATGAGCCGGGAGTGCGTTCGAATCACTAGCAGTCGCTTTGAATACTCCTCTTCACTTAAAGCATCGGGAACCAGTACCTACAACTTCACTATAAGGATATGTTTAATCCAAGACTTATCTTGAGACATATTGGTGTTTCAGAATCCACGTTAATTTTTAGATCCCCTTGTCTTTGCGAAAACTCAATTTGATAAGAATAAATCTTCAAACTAATGAAATTCTATATTTTCTCTGGAGTATGCCCCTTGGAAAAGAAACTAAATTATCATGTATTCCCAAAAATAAAGAATAATCGCATTGTGGACAGGTAATCATTTATACATTTTCTAATTAACATTTACTTCCATTTATTTTAACAAAAACCTCCATGTGTTTGTATCTTTCTCATTAAATATCTTCGAGGATAAAACGTACGGGGGGTATGATAATAAACGATGTCCAGCATCAGTGAAGGAATGAGATTCCCCTCGATTTTTCCGCCAAAAGTGAAAACGACTAACGACAGTCTACAACCGTGCACCTTGCTAAAATAATAGAGATAGAGAAATTCGCAAAATTCTAGATAGATTCAATAGAGCAGTCAAATTGTATACAGAACGTTAGGTGTTAGATCATCTGAGACAAAACTTATCAATTATGTCATCATCCTTACAAATTAAGCCAATTAAATGGATATACATGGTGTTTCATACAGAATGGTCATATGGTCAATTCTAAGTTGAATTGACAACATTTATCTATATACGAAAACGCGCCCTTAAAAAGTTACAGCCCTTCAAAGTGACATAACAATTTTTTTGGCTGTAAAATCCAAACAGTATAAAATAATAGTATGAAATTTGGGTATCTACCTTTTCTTATGTTCAAAAATCGGCAAAAATGTCAAAATAGTTTCGCAATGAATTATTATTTTCAAAATTTCTAAAAGAGGTTTGCTGAATGTAAAGGAAATTAAAAATATGGGGGTTGAGTAAGGGCTGCAATATCAATTTCACCACCCTTACCTTCACTGGAACGTTTCAACTGTATTCGCATACGATTTTTGAACCTAAGAAATGGTAGATACCAAAACTTAAAGCCATTATTTTGTACTGTTTCGATTTTACACCCAAAAAACTTATCGGTGTAATTCAACTTTGAAGGGCTGTAACTTTTTGAGGGTGCGTTTTTGTATATAGACAAATGTTTTCAAATCGACTTAAAATTCACCATAGAATATGCCATTAATGACTATTCTTTATGAAACACCCTTTATATAGAGCCAGATTGTTAAACGGTTTAATTTAACTTGTCTTTTTTGTCTAGGTCAAATCTAATAATTGAAATTTTACCCCCATCCTGTTGATCTATTGATCTGAAATTTGGTACACACTTTTAATTCTAATGACTAGCAGGCGTATTCATAATCCAATCTTAGTTCCGTAATAGCTAGTACAGTATTAAAATAAAAAACAAAACACTATCCTACCATAACACTGACATAAGAGTCATAAACCTAATTTAAGGTTAGACCACCGCACTTAATTTAGTAGCGTACTATGTTTCGATTATGAATACGTCTGAATATAATTATGTGTATTTAGTATCATTGTAAATCCAACCTTTTGCTTTGGTCAAGCATTTGAGTATTTTTATTAGTTTTTCAACTTCTTTATTAAAAACATATAATATTCATTGAAGATTATCTTCCTACTCGCATAAATCGTTAACTCAAAAGTTCCAAACGGTAATATAATGACAATTCAAGTAAAAAAGACCATTTGGTTAATCAAGTCCCTATTGTCCAAAAGAAAGTCTACCACCAATTTAAACTGGGGTCTGTTGAACCTAACCTAACCTAACCTAACCTACAAGCGTCATTAGATGTGTTAATCCTCGCCTAAAATACCGGATCTCTTTTGCCAATTTTCCTTTCTGCATCGTTCAGGATCCAGTAGATAGTTTATAACTTGAAGATCAAAATATCATCATGATCTTGATACAATTATTGTCAGGAAGTTATTGTAATCCGAAGTATGCTGCAACTGAAATCTTTTCCGTCAATGGGGTATAGACAAGTTAAGTCTGTTTGACCAATTTCACCAGATTAAGCAACATCCTGAACGTACGTACAGTATGGTATTTTCATTAAGAGCAAGGTGATGAAGCGGGCGGGGGCTCCGAAATGGTCAGCAGCTCGGCGTCCGGACATTCGGCCATACGCCGCCACCATTATTGCGTTCTCTGTTCCGGAGAAGTGCACTCGCCGTAACGTTATTTGCTAACTTAATTTAGTAGAACTGTTTGTTGTTGTTGCCCTATGGCCAGGTCATACATATACCTACCTTTCTCGATACATAGGGTGTTTCGCCTTTCAACGACTTTAGTCTTTCGATATTATTTCAGCGATGTCATTATTAATGTTCACATTACAGGTAATCTGAGCGAACGAACACCCTGTGCAAGCTAATTGAAGAGTTGAGTTTCAGAATCCATGAGAACCATAAAATCCACTTCCTAATATCTATAGTAGGCCGTGGTATGATATCATAATGTCTTTACTTGAGTCAGGTAGGACTTATCGTGGGTATCTGTCTATCTGTATGTCTGTCTGACTGCCGATAAATTGTCTTAAAAAGAGGAGCAGGGTGTTTTTTTATCATAAATATTCAAAACACTATCTGTAAAAATTGAAGAAAATAGCATTTCTGGCAATATTTCAATTGCACAATATTGAATATAAATAAACATAAAATAAAAGTTTAAAATGTAGTTATTTAGCAAATATTAAGGAAACAAACCTGTTATAAAAACACAAACCTAGCCAACCACAAAATACTAAATCTGTATTTGATTTTATTCCTTAGTTTCTTTGTTTGAATAAATTTCATTTGAATTATTTTTGATATACCTACAGATACTTCTTTCTAGGTATTGTCTACAACGTATTCTACTATAGCATAGAATACTTGTTGATAATTCTTCTTCTAGAATGAAGTAAATGGCAACAGACTATTTATAATTTTATGGAAACGTATGTCCGTTTCATAAATTACAATATAGCGGCTGACCAAGAAGTGAAATGTGTTTACATTGTAATATCCAATTAAAAATGGCAATTTATGAAGAAAATGCCTTTCTGAGATGGTGTCTACAGTAATTTTACTAGTATATAAAACTTTTGATTTACTTCTAAATGCGTTTTTGCCCATCCAGTACCCCTTTTGCTCCAACATCCCGCAAGCTTGTTGTTGAGACAAAAAGGGGCCAATATCTCCAAAAGGAGACGAAAACTTGAAAATTAGTATTCTTGATTTCAGACTTATTTTTATTATTGTGTTTTATCAGAAAACACCGTTAAATCTTGGTGTCACAGTTACCGGAAAGTCGCCAAAACTAAGAACTACTTTATTATTAGTTGGTGGTCCACAAAGAATACTTTTGAAATTGGTGCCAAAAATCTCTTCTAAATCTATAGTAGATATTAATAAAATTAGTATCATTTTGTATTTTTCAGTGCACTATCTAATAAAATCTGTCATAGCTTTTCTCCAAAAGTTATATATTGTTACTGTTCCAGTGTCAAATTATGAAAAGTGGATATCATCACAGTATCCATAAACAGAACTTGTCGTCCCCACCCTTTAGAGACATGGCGCTGCCTTGAACCCACGCCTTTCTTATGCCATATCCCAAAAAACAAGTTTGCGGCCATAGGTATTTTTATTATAGGTAACAATGGCCCATCATAAAATGGGACAACAACAGCGTTCGTGGGATGCCCCCCAAGTTATATAAGGCAATGATTTATCGGCACTCGAGAATAATTTACTATTGTTTTTGTTCGAGTAAAGGGCCGTTATATATATATATCTATGGATGAAGGGCGGACGGTGGCGATGTTAACATGCCGTTAAAAAATTGTTGTCTTCAGATTGTGTTGTGAGTACTAGCTAAATGGAGACGCGACCGGCAGATGAAGGGCCCTTGTTGTTGTTTGATGCTGTAATAATGACTTTGACTTCATTAGAGTTTCCGACATGCTTTATGATTTTCCATCGCTCATCAAGACATTGAATTAACTTGTGTTATATATCATTAAATGTAAATATAGGAAAATGTAATATATTGGCGTCTCTTTACCTTACATTTTATTAAATACATCATTAATGCAGTTAAAAGTTCTTAAAGTTTAGTCAATTGTGGAGTCCCTCAAGGTTCAATTTCGGGTCCATTGATGAAGTTATAGCCAATGCTAAACATTCCTTATGTTTGAAATGTTTCTCTATACGCAAATAAGCTCCCTGTTACCGACGGATGGACAATACATAAAGATGGTTGTTATAATAATCCAAATTGTAAATGTGATAGAATAAAAAGAATAAATGAAGTTAAATACTGGATGAGAATTGGAATTGAAAGAAAAATATTTTTAGTGTTGTTGAAAAAGTTAGATAACTTCTTTTTGTTTTCTATAAAATATTCTTGACAAAAATGATTTATTAAAATTATATCATACTTGTTCTGTAGCGTATTATTATATGGGATTATTTGTTGGGGTTCAGCTTATTCAATTGAATTAGGGCCAGTAGCCGGAATACCAAAGCGTGCTATCAAAATTTTAACGTTTAATAAGCATGTAAGTGAGTAAAGATTGTTGAATATCAATCAAAACCATATTTTGGAAGCACTAATAGAGGGTTTTCGAATAAGGGTCAGTTTTATAAAGGACATTTCAACCGTCGGTTGGTCAACCGCTTGTTGAAGTATAATCTACGGTTGAAATGTTTGAGCAAACAGTCAGTTGCTGTCATTTCAACCTTGAGTTGAAGGTTTATAATACAAAAAGTCACGGTTGATGCTCGGTTGGGTTTCAACCTTGGGTCAACCGGACATTATAAAACCGGCGCTAAGAATGATATGATTTTGTAATGATGTAGTAACCATGGTAATAAAGTTATACTTGTCACTAATTGACATTTATTTTCAGTAAACTCTAACAATTTATTATGGCCAAATAATAGCTCAGAGAACGTTCGGTTATTCTCCAAAAATTTTACGAAAATTGTTATTTTTTTGTGAATACATTTCGCGCACTTCGTGAAAACTTTGGTATAAAATCACCCTTGCCATTCGTGGCATGCTTGAGAAATTTGAAAGTAATTTTACTCTTCACGATGTAAAAACACCAGCAAGATGCCGAAATACCTGAACTGTTGAGAACATTGCTGCTGTAAGAGCTATTCTTGCAGAAGATCCAAATTTATCAATTCCTCGTCGTGCTCAAGAATTAGGAAAACTGCCGTTTTTGGTGTGAAAAGATCCACAACAGATTTACGAGAAGCCTTTGTCTCATCTGAAGGTAACTGCATGGTGTAGTTTATGTCATGGTGGTATCGTTGAACCATTTTTTTCTTACAAAATAAGGTTGGAGATTCAGTTACAGTGAATGGTGAACGTTAGCGACAGATGTTGACAAAATTTTGTATGGCCAAAAAGATATACGGTTCCAGCAAGATGGTGCTACATGTCACACTGTCAATGAAACTGTCGCCATACTGCATGAAAAGTTTTTGGAGGAAGGATAATTTCAAAAAATTCAACGGTTGCCTGGCCTCCAAGAAGCTGTGATTTGACTCCTTTAGATTACTCTTTGTGGGGTTATTTAAAATCTAAGGCGTATCCAAACAGACCATAAACACTTGATGTTTTGAGATTGAACACTGAACGCAGCATTCGTGAGATTACGCTGGATTTATTGCAAATTCGTCGAAAATTGGATTCTTCGAATTCACTCTTGTACTACGTGTTAACGAAGCCGAGGTGGACATTTAAATGACGTGTTGTTTAAAACGTGAATGTTTTAATTGTACTTCAAGATAATATAAAAAGTGTGGTTATATCTGAAATCATTTCTATTTTATTTCATTTTAAAATCATAACGTTCTTATTGGAAAGCCCTTGATATAAGTAATGCTGGGAGCTCATTTGTAATATCCTACTTCGAATTAGTTAAATTATAAGACCGTTCTGTTCGCACCTGTTATTACAGAAATGCAATTGTCTTGCAGTTGAGCCCTATTGATATAATATCTATTAATGTAGATCCCTTATTCAAGTACCTAGGTACATACATTTTTGCAACTTCACTCAGATATACGAAGGATTTATTCAAACATAATTTTCTTTTACAGGGACTATCGAGGCAAATGGCAAGAGAAGTAAGTACCTACCTATTTTTCAAAACTACAGAATACTAAGAGAATAAAAGTGATAAATACATGATGGCCATGTCCATAGAATTGACTGCCAACTGATTACCAATAGATTTGTGATCATAAAGTTGACAGCTAAACAGTCAACAATAATATAACATAACCTATCTTTTGTTTCTGCTATTACCCATAGCAATGCCAATATCTTTTGTTTGCTATATGATCTTTTTTATAATGTATTCAACAGAAAATAATATTTCTTTTAACAGTTATCAGTTTGACAAATGTGCTAAGCGACGCTCATCAGTTGTATCCAAGAGCATGATTTAGTGGATTACTAATCGATTCTATTGACACGGTCAGTCAGGTTTAAAAGCTTATACCATTATAATAACTTCTTCATTTTTGCCTGAAATAACTAGTGAGTAAGACTTCAAACATAGGTACATATGAAGGGATATGGGTATTAATACTCATATAACAAGGTAAAAGGTATTTATTAAGTTGTTCCAGATCACTCAGCACATAGAGTATTCTTTGTTCTTTTTCTTGCATCAAAATATTATTAGTAAAAAATAAATCTTCGGAACTTCAATTAAATCCAAGCTAAATTCAAATAATTTCTCGAACAATTCCCACGACATCTACACACCTACTTTATCTACCTCGTTCTAGATATATATGTATATATATATATATATATATGTCAGCGCGAATGGAACTGATCGCCCCTAGCCCTAGCCCAGCCGTATCCAGCTGGTTGATCACGTCGTCCTGTCCTCATCCTCCTCCTCTGCCTTCTAGCCAAATATATTTCACGACGTTTACGGCAGCACACTAGAATGTGTGGTGCAGAAAATCTCGCGTGAACACTGATTCAGCAATCCAAGCATAAGATGATGCGATGCGATGATATCTATGGCGTAGTATGCGAATCCTCCAGCCGCTTTTTACTGGCCATCTAGCACTTACTAGCTAGCACCTTCATCTCACGATCATAAAGAGTGTGGATGATGTGTTCGATTGCGCCAGGCGAGCACTTTTTCGCGCTGATTTAGATTTTATTAAAAGCTTCCAGAGTGATCTTTGTCTACCTTGGGGCGATAGATTCCAGCATTTTTAGGAGAGTCAAGATAAAAATTACCTGTCTAATTTATCATCAACTTTTTCATGGATACTACAACTGATACATTCAATATCATTATATTATTTATGTAGTATAACAACTTAGCAAGAAAGCATATTTTTTAGCAAGTTCATAAAATAAAGAAGAAAAGTATAATTTCATAAACAAGTATGTTTCTTTATTAGGCATTTTGGAAAACTATGAGAGAGAAACGCCAAAGTATAATATGTCAAAAACGATTTTTATGACATGAAATGTCAAAGTTAAACATAATTCAGATTGTAACGGGCATATAAAAATGACATTATTTATATAACAGACTTTTTATATACCTACACTATTGGCCACTATGTAAAATTTATATTTTTTACACTGGCATGCATCGCTGACCAATAGCAGCATGCCCCACACTCACACCATCCGGGCTCCACCAACGTCCGTACTCGCCAAGGTGCTCCGAACTCTGACGAATCGCACATGCCTACGATAATGGCATCGAAGCCAAGTTCGTTACAATATATACCTGCAGGGCGATTCATAAACAATGAGAGTGTTGATGCAGCCTAGTGACCATTATCAATTTTATTAACGAATAGGACGATTAAGTTGATCAACTTTTAACTTTCTTACTTTAGTTGAACGAGATTTTGTACTTGTAAGCAATAAGTGCGCAGGTGAACGTGGAATGGTCATACCGGTGATGTAAATCATATGTAAATAACCTCACTTTTTGACCGACTTCCCAAAAGGAGGAGGTATACAATTCGATTGTGTGCATTTTTTTTTTTTTGGTTTGTGCGCGCCTTTCATATAGTAAACGTACTCCGATTTTGATGATTTTTGATTCATTTGAAAGAGGAGGCTTGAGAAATGGTCCCATATTCATAAAAACGGGAATCCGAAATCTCGTTCCCTCCGAAAACCGCCCCCGAAGGGGGTGGAGGGGGCAAATTTTGTCGAAAATTGAAAATCTGCGTTGATATAATTACAGATAGGACAATATCCGGAAACGTTTAAATGGAACATTTTTTCAAAGGAGTAACGGTTTTCGACATAGAGACATTTTAAACTCTCAAATATACCTATTTTCGCTATGTGGAGAGGGCGATTTCTGTCGAAAATTGAAAATCTGTTTGCAGTACATGAAAGACATAATTATTTGTAGCAACATTTATACTGAACATTTTCCCCTTAGAGTTACGGTTTTCGAGTAAAATCGGTGTTAAAATGGTAACAACTAAAATATTCAAGCGTATTTCCGCAGCGATGTACTGAGATCTCAATAATAACAACTACAAGCAAGGAATATACGTGGGTAATAGAATAAGTACTATCTTCATTGGTATTAGTGAACGTTCAACGATTTTCGTGACTAATGTTACACTCAAAAGTGTGAAATAAATATTTTTTACAAAAAATTGGACCGACTTTAATAGTTGGTGCACTGAAAAGTATAAAATAATATTAATTCTATTGGGGCTGGTACTTGTGAAGTTGGTGCCAAAAGTTACCAATCTACCTGCAACTGCACAACTTCAAAAGTAACAACACCAATAGAATTAATATTATTTTATACTTTTCAGTGCACCAACTATTAAAGTCGGTCCAATTTTTTGTAAAAAATATTTATTTAAATATTAGTGTATTTCTTTGGGTACCTTGAAAAATGCATTTAAACCCTAGTTAATGTCTTATGGGTTCAGAATTGAACCTAACTTATCGTATAAACGTATAGGTATCTGTTGTTTCTTCGATAAAAAAAATGATCGCTCTGGTGTGAACCTCACCTTATGTTGTTACCAACTAACCAAATGAATTTGTTATCATAATTAAAAATTGACCACTTAATTTTACATGTAGTGACAGAAATATCATGATTTCCAAGACACCATTGAAAATAGAAACAGTAATTAATTAAGAATTAGCATTAAAACAGCAATAGAATTTTTCTGATTCAATTCAGCTCACATTGTAGCATTGATACCGGAGCTCGACAAGAGTTGTGTGTTTCTCATCCAGACATTCCCTGGCTCTTCCAGCTCGGTTCATGACGTAGTGGTTACGTCCAACTTTTAATCTCTCTCCTCTCCTTGCGCGCTCTATACAGACTGAACTAGTGTAGGGGTTATGGTGGCGGTAGTGGTGGGGCGAGATTAAGAATACAATTAGTAACGCACAAATGACTAATTCCGGAGACAATGGTCGCGGTGGATCTTGTAATTATGCACACTTTTAATGTTTGAGGGGGCGGTATGGCTGCCTCGGCTGCCGCCACCGCCTGCTACAGCCGCTTCTCTTGGCCAAGAGAAATAATGTTCATTTGAATAAAGATGGTGCAATAATCTCAATTAAAAATGCCGCTGGCGGCTCCACGCGAAACAATGGAGCAATGTAGAACGGTGGCGCCGCTGCCGGCTAAATTGATAATTAATGTTGTGTTTATAATGGTTGAGGAATTATATTGAGGAATTAAAAATGTACCTACTCAAATAGACAGAGAAAGGCGCTAATTGCTAGATGGTAGGAAAAGAAACGCGAGATACGACAAGCTCATATATTATATTACACAATAACAAAAGACCGCTGCGGACGATTTGTCTTACGAGGCAATGCCAGAGCTTATCTTTGAGGATTATCTGAGGGAATTAGGAAAAAAACCCTTTCGTTGAGGAGATGTATACCTTTTGTTTTCAGGGGGTTCACACCGCCGTACTTACTAATGATTCTTAATACAATAGATTATTTTCGAAACCATCAACTGAAACAAAAATGAAAAAGTACACCCTTAATATTTACAAATCTTTCATAAACAGAATTCAAAAAGAATGGCAGAAGTTGTCGCAACAAACGATTATTTTTTTGATAAAAGGAACATTTCTTACTCTACCTGTTTGCTTTTCACTTTTCTATTGACCATTTTTAAATGAGAAAATATTTTATACATAAGATAGGACAAACTTTGCGTTTATCAAAAATCCAGATTTTCTAGAGATAAGTCACAAATATGAATTATGCCACTTTCAGATGTTTGTTTGATAAATTTTTGTTCATCTCACCTCATAAAGATGGCATCTTCTTGACAAATAACACCTTTTAAAGACTCTAGCAAGCATTCGGCGACAATCAACCACATTTTGGCGAAACGTTATCATTGTCATTCAAATTAAACGAAAGAATGGCCACAGGGCCATCCACCTCTCGCAGGCAGATTAATGGGCGAGAGAGAGAGAGAGAGAGTTTGTGTGGGAAGAAACGGCGCGTCGTGACGCGGTCCCGACGCCGCATCCAGCTCATTACACAGGTAAATTGAAGTCGGGAATCGGGAATCACCTGGGGAGGCTGGAATGTCACAGGAGCGTCGAGGGATAGCCCAAGCGGCTCCCGACAATTACGATACATGGGGATCTATCATCATGGGCGTAGTGACTGGGGGAGGAGAGAGGATGTGAAGAGGCTTACACAACGAATAATAGTTTTATCGTTTAACTCATTCGAGATTGAACAAATTGTGATACGATTAATCTTAAAACGTTGACCTATTATCAGAATTTAGAAATACATTTTTTTTAATAATTGAACGCTATCAATGGGTAAACTCGATACATTTAAACTTGAATGGTTTAACTTGTCTTCATCCAGGGTCACCCAAAGATCAGTAAAAACTTGCCTCAATGATTTGGGCTACTATTCCACCATGAAATGAATCAAAAATAATATCAATATGTTTTTTTTTTCATGATTTATTCGATTTCAATGTCTACATGAAATTTTCCAACCGTATAAGAAAATGTATATTGAATAAATCGTAAAAAGAGAACTAGTAGTAACTCAGGAGACTAAACTCTCATTCAAATGTCCTATAGTTAGGTATTCGAAGATTGTTTTGAAAAACTTAGGTATAGTTTTGTAGAATAATTCAAAAAAAGTGATAACTATATTTTAGAAAAAAATGGACGGACTGAAAAATAGAAAAATAACATTAGTTCTATTAGTAGGTATCTACTGGTAATTTTGATATTGTTAGATTCAAAACTTTTGGCACCAACTTCAAAAGTAACTGAAGCAATAAAATTAATATTATTTTGTATTTCTCAGTGCACCAACCAAGTCCAATTTTTTGTATAAAATATTTATTTTACACTTTTGATTGAAACATTACTCATCAAAATCATTAAACGTTCACCAAAAAGATAATATGTTGCTTATACTTATACAGAGATTTCAAAACATCGCGGAAATACACATATTTCAGACTTTCCCACTGTAACTCGGAAACCATATATATTTTTTTAAATGTCCAATTTAAACATTGTCAGATATGGTCTCATCGCTTCGTTAATTTTGTCTTCTCAAATTTACGATTTTCGACAAAAATTGCTCCCTCTACTCCCTTTTGGAGAAGTTTTTGAGAGAAAGAATCTGAAAATGTCAATAGTCGTCTATCAAAATGAAAAAAGAATCATGAAAATCGGAGCTCTTTTACTATTTATTAGGCGCGAACATCCATCATATGAAAATATAAATAATAAAATAAAAAAAAATTATAAAAAACATCCAGACAAACAGTCAAATTGTCAACCTCCTCCTTTTAGTTCATCAGTCAAAAATATTGTAACGAACTTGGGCCGACGTCATTATCGTAGGCGTATGCGTTTCGTCAAAGGGCAAGTACAGACGTTAGTGGGGCCCCGGTGGTATGAGTGTAAGGCATAGGTACTGCTATTGGTCACCGATATAATATGCCAAGGTTATCCCAAAGCATCACGTGATTTCGAGCTAGTGGTGGAATGTTCGCGTGGCGTTGGAATATGTCTGTTGAAGATTCGAGGAGGATGGGCTTGCCTACATATTGGAGAGGATTCGCTACAGTAAGAAAACAGGCTGTGATATTTTTAGTGTGAAATTAAATAGACATGAAAAATAAATAATTCCCAGTCGTTTCTATATGCCTGTTACAATATTTTAGAATGAAAATTGTAAATCAATAGAACTTATTAGGTATTTAAGATTCATAGAAAAATATTTAAATATTTACTTTAGATAGAGCATCACAGACAGATTTAGCAAATATCCACATGGACATATCTAAAGAATATTACTGACGTTTGACATGTTATTTGACTTGACAAAACCTATCAACAGATCTTCCTTTATCGTGTAGATTAGAGCTTAGAGGCTCAGGAAGGTGCATGCCCATTCGTAGCTCTAGTGGCTGAACCCATAACTGTTCCCGGAATAGATGTATATGAGTCTTTATGGTTCCATATCCCAATAATAGTTTATGCCGAAATTATAAATTAATCTTTATTAGCTCAGTATTCAAAGCGGCAGGAAGGTGTTGCCTCCCACTTAGGTAAGAGTACGAAAGCCATAAACGACAATAAGACAGATGACTTTTGAGGAATCAGTAGGTTGGCTCATTCATCCCGACGAAATCCTAACTTGCTTACTTATCATGTTGATGAACCAGCCAAACAAGTAGATACATACTCCACCCATCTAACTTCTTCTCTCCTTATTGTTGAAACAATATGTAGGCAGCTTTCTCTAACACAGCAGTCATGGCAATCGCATCCCGCGCATATTTTAAACTTAATCCAGCAGCCGACGAAACACAATAGGTTTAGTAGAAGGCAAAAGGCAAGAAACGGTAACGGCAAATATAGGTATACAAAATTCACCGGCACAGGAACACAAGTCGCTATAGTGTTGCGTATAATGCAAGATGTCGCCAAGAATGAGCAGAGAAACGAGAAAACACACCTTTGCCATGGGTAATTGTTTCTCCAGTATGTATATATATATATATATATATATATATATATATATATATATATATATATATATATATATATATATAAACCGGGATACGGGAACAAAGGAGTGTGGGATGTAAATTGTTTGTGTTGTGCTGCTTGTTCATGGCATTCAACCACGCGCTTAAACTTTCTTGAGGATTCTCTACAAGTCTACTTAATATATTTATACCTATATATTATATGAAACCGGAGAACATTTCTTTGTTCGGATGTACCTACTTTGTTTGCTTCATACATCCTCCTCCAATCGCGGTAGATTACATTCAAATGGGATGTTGCCGCCCTTAAAGAGAGATTGTTTACGATTGAACGTGAATGGCTTGTGGGGGGAAATTCAGTAGGTATTTGAAGTGTCAATGTCATCGTAGTGATCTAAAGATATTGGTATAACAACGGTTGCATATCAACCACAGAAAAATAACATTTCAGTTCTTTGAGTTTCTCAAAATTCCTAATAAGTTTTTATACTAAATAAAAAAACTGTAGAAATATTATGTAGCTAATATTTACTAGAACAACCCATCATTAAAGCCATCATTTTGCAGTCCACGGCTTTCATGAATCCATACATTTTGAGATGAATTTATAAACATTTTAAAGAATATATTTCCTGCTTGAATTAATGTAATTATTGTATTGAACGGATGAGGATTAAAAAACACCATTGGACATTTGCCTATCTTTTTGTCCATATGTCTATCCATCTGTTACAGACTATTTTCATCGAGTCTAATGGACAAAAAAAGAATAGATTTGAAAGTGATACTTATACCTGTATCGAGTTATATGTCGAGATCATGTCTCATTCGTTCATCTAGAAACTCAAAGTAAATAATAATTTTCTTCAACTGAATCATGTAACAAATGTCGCAAAGTACGGAACACTCACCACACAAGCCAGACCCGCAATGAAACTTTTTTAATTGTAAGATATTCTAATCCAACCTTTGTAATTATTCCAAGTATTTATCGCGTTTTTAATCGGATTTTAGATTTGTAATGATTACTTATTGACCGACTTTGTCAGAAGATTTATGTTGAGTTCATTTGTATGTTTGTCTTTCATTTTGATGGTTTTTGTGTTGAGTGTTAAGAGATGGTCACATTTTAAAAGAAATTGAAATCCAATATCTTCTCCCTGAAAACATTACCCATAGGGGGGTGGAACGGGCATAGTTTTTTTCTGGCAGAATCAATGAAAATATCATTTCCAGTTAGGTTTAAATCAGACATTTTTCAAAAAAATTTAGGCGTTCCGAATTATAGTACTAGGGAAGTACAAGATTGTCAACGCCACATTTTTACACCACTAAATATAAGTTCAATAATTAACTGGTGCTGGTATTTATGAAGTTGGCGCCAAAATTTACACTTAACTGCACCATTTCAACCAGCATCAATAGAATAAACCTTATTTTGATATTTTTAGTGCACCATTAATAAAGCCAGTCCCATTTTTTATATAAATTAATTAAATATTCTTTTCATAAAGTAGATAAATAGTACGGCTAATAAAATTATAGATTTATTCACAAAAGAGGTTTATGATACTGGTAAATTTGAAAGTACTTTTGAACTATCGGTGATGGGCCATAGGTTACTGGTAACAAAAGAAGCGACCATAGTTGATAGAAAATAAAATACACGTAGCTTTAATAAAAATTACTGATATCTACTCAAAAATCATATCGAATAGCGGTTTTCACCAATAACTGTAATTTTCACGCTCTTTGTTCCTAATGAAAAATAAAAATACCGTGCATTTGAAAATTTTGAGAATATCATGAAAATCTGCAACTTTGTTATATACCTATATAAAGCGCCATCTACAGACTCGAAAAATAATTAAACTCAAAATTTTATTATTCTGGTAGAAGCACCCAAAAAAGCGCTTTTAAATGAAACAAAGTTATTCAAAATAGATCATACCAAAAATAAAGTTATTCAGTTTTTTCAAACCAACATTTGTCACTCCCCCTACCCGTTATTTGACAAGATAGAGAAAAAACTTTAATTCAAAAAAAGTTGTCTTATTTTCAGTAGATTACAAAAAGAAATTATCAATATAGGTTAACTTGGGATAATTTTGATTGAAACAGTGTTTCCTACTTCGGGGTGTGAGTTACGCCCTCTAGTGGTAGACTAAAGAACTTTTCCAAATTTTTCTTTTGGCCAGTTTACCTCCAAAAATTTGTTTCTCAGTATCGTCCGATTAACGGATCCTGAGATATTTCTAATGGGCCACCCAGTATATACACTCAGAACTTCAAAACTAGTGATGAACGTTCAGCTCTGAAATAAAATAAATGTGTCTAATAAACCTGTTTGTTAATACTCGGTAACTTACATATACAAGAGAATCATGAATTTTTTCCTTATTTCCTTGAATAATATGTGTACATATTCTCATGCTCACCCAAAATGAATATGTGAATAAAGTGTAAACCCGAAATTAATTCTACGCGCACTGTCTTTATTATTCCGACGCTGCCTTATTATTATTATTATTATTATTATTATTATTACTAAAAGTACAATTTCAATTTCCATCATCACATACTCTATGTACACTTAGATACGACATAATGTTTTAGATGTATAGTCAAAGATAACACTCAGCACACACAAACAAGTAGGTATAGTGTGTGAGTGCTGTATCATCTTGAATGATCACATGATCATCAATGATGATGGTTGGTTTCCAGTTTCCAGTGGTATTGTTGACACAGCCGCCCTTGATTAACCGACGAACGAACTCGGCGCGCAAAACAGGAGAATGAATTCGCGTGATGTATGTAGTCATAGTAGTTGTAAGGGGTTAATACCACTTTCACTTAATTCCGGAAGCGTTTGTGAATTTTAAACAATGTATCCATCCCCCATCATTCCGCTGCTCGCCATTCTATATACATATACTTACTTACCTATGTGCTTGCCACTCTATCTTCTCTCCCTACGGCAGTCAATATTATGTTTCTGGAGTGCCATCTCCTTGATTATGAATATATTACGGGAAATGTGTATGTATGTATGTACAAGAAACGAGGTATCGATGGATATCCATTCGCTGTGTTTGCACTCTTCCTACGGCTGCTGGTTTAGTATCATCATCATCATGATCATCATCAGCAGCAGCAGCAGCATCATGCTAAAGTGTGTTACATAAAGTTCCAGTGCTGTGCATTTTCCATAGGTTCCAACATTATATTTGAAAGATGGAGTAGAAGAAGAAAATGTATTATGCTTTCAAATTTGATCACCGGCAACCAATTTGGATTCAAAGAAGGCGTATCTACGCAAGATGCTAAAAGTTTTCTTACTTCAAAAATTAATGGAAATCTTGAAAAGAGTAGACCATCTCTCTATATGTGTATTCTTAGATCTTGCTATGGCCTTGCTATGACACTGTGAACCATATTCACAGCTGCTGGAGGCCTTGCAAGACATGCGTTTCAGGGGAAATGCATTTGGTCTTATGGAAAGCTATTTGAATGTCAGCAGGGAACAATGCGTCAAAATTTTATAAAGTGATAAGTGAAAAAGATATTGTAGAGTGTGGGGCAAATTTTTTGCACAATCTATATCAATAGCATACTTCATTCAATACGACTCCACTGGAATTTCAATTTGCTTCGCTGGAGCTCGAGCGAACTGAAAACTGAAGCGGAAGTAGACAATATAATAAACTCCTTGATTGTTTCAATAGCAAACTACTTTCTATTAACTATGATAAAACATTATACTTACCATTCTCTTGCTATGTCAACTACCCCAATATGATACACTAGAAATCACAGATGACATAGTTATACAATCAACGGGAAAAAAAAATACCTGGGACTGGTGATTGACAAACACCTATAGAAATAATATGATCGACTATACAACCTAACCTAACCTAACCTAACCTAACCTAACCCAACCTAACCTAACCTAACCTAACCTAACCTAACCTAACCTAACCTAAAAATTTTAAGTTCATCAAAAGTATTTTCATTCAATAAATATTTTTTACAAAAAATTGGACTGACTTTATTATTTGGTGCACTGAAAAATACAAAATAATATTAATTCTATTGGTGCTGTTACTTTTGAAGTTGTGCAATTGTAGTTAGATTGATAACTTTTGGCACGAACAATAGCGTCACTATAACATTTTCTTTTGTTAAGTATCATGTACAGAACCTTAAATCAAAAAAAAACTGTATTATTTAGCACTGTTGATTGGCCTACATCCAACGAAACACGAACATATCAATTTTTCGGAATCAAATTGCCCAGTGTTCTAACTTTGAACGTACCGCACTGGGCGCTTCAATGTAACAAAATTGAATCAGTCGGCTGCGGTATGTAGGCGTATTTAATTGTAAGCGCGCACCTCTATTAAAGCTTTCAATTTCGACGAATGTTTATCTTCTACACACTCTCGTCGAGAATCGGAATTTATCCGATGATATGATGATGATGACTGGCGGTGCCAGCCGACGAGCCCGGGTCTAGATTATTGTTGGCTGTTTACTTTTGTCGCAGAGTAAGTAGAAATAGTAGATACCTATATATGTGTGTTTATTGCAGGAAGTATTATTATCATTTTCAAACTTTAGCTGAATAAAATAAATATAATGTTGCCCATTCCAAATTGATTTATTTTACCGAACAGTCGGAGTTATCACGCAATATTTTATGAGCATCCGGCCAGGTAATACTGGCGTGCCTAAATTTATAGAAAAATAGAAACTATTTATTTCCAACACAACAAAAACTCAATTATCCGGATCATTTAACAAAGTAGCCCTAATTCCGATTGTCCGGATTTATTAATTGACCATGACCTCGATTATCCGGATGTGTTTTCTTTCCGCATGCGTTTCGTTATTGCTTCAAGAACTCTACCGTAGCATCACTGTGCGCGTTTTCGAGAGAGAGCGCAGCCAGGATATTCGACATGAGTCATATTCTCTGTATTTTTTGCAGCAAAGGGATTTGATTCGAGGCCTATATGAAATACATTGGTTTGGCTTCCTTCAACCGTTGAAATGAGCGTGAGATAACCGACAGGAGCTGTAACGGTTTCTGGAAACTTAATTTTATTTGGAAAACTGCATAAAGAAAATAAAAGGTTTTCCAATAAGAACGATATGATTTTAGAATTAAATAAAATAGAAATGATTTCAAATATAGCTACACTTTTTAAAATATCATCTTAAAGAAATCAATAAACGTTTATGATTTGAATAGCATGTCGTTTAAATATCCACCTCGGCTTCGTGTACATGAGTGAATTAAAGGAATCCAGCGTTCAATGTTCAATCTCAAAGCATTAAGTGTTTTTAGGCTGGTTTGCGTAAGCCTTAGATTTTAAATAACCCCACAAAAAGTAATCTAAAGGAGTCAAATCACAGCTTCTTGGAGGCCAGGCAACTGTTGAATTCCTTGAAATTATCCTTTCTCCAAACATTTCTTAAAGTATGGTGACAGTTTCATGGGCAGTCTGACATGTAGCGCCATCTTGCTGGAATCACATATCTTCTAAAACAAGCGCATCCAAATTTGGCAACAAAAAAATTGGCAAGATCTGTCGGTATCGTTCACCATTCACTGTAACTGAATCTTATTTTTTTTTTAAATGTTCCAACGATACAACCATGCCATAACCACACCATACAGTTACTTACATGCAGGGGATGCAAAGACTTCTCGTGTATCTGTTGTGGATTGTTCTCACACCAAAAACGGCAATTTTGCTTATTTTTGTAACCAAAATTGAGCTTCACCTAAATAGTTTTTTTCCCGCTAAATTGGTATCCCTTGAAGATGATCCAGTGGCTTAAGATCTTCGGTCAAAACAATATTATACGGATGAATAAATCTTTTTCGAAATTCGCCAAGTTTTTGTTTTTTAGGTCCTAACTCTTAAACACAACAAGGAATTGATAAATTTGGATATTCTGCAAAAATTATCATTAAATGTGTGATAATTATTTGAAATAGTTTCATGAATCGGCTAAGCTCTTGTAAACACCTGATGCCTGATGTAAAATTATCTGGAATATTTTATGTATTGTTCTTAATAAATTAATTACATTTATTATTTTACTGAAATGTCTTATATATCTACTATCGCTTATTATTAGCAATAGATTGAGGTAGATAAAAAACCAATACATTAAATTATTAGAGATTAACATATACAATTTACCACTACATTTCATAACACTTTCTGCAAAAACCCACCAACCGAGAGAAATTATTTTTTTATCGATACAGCAATCTTAATCCATCACCTTTTCGTTGCAAAACAGAATTGCATAAATATATAATTAAAATGTATATCGAAAAGAATCAACCAGTTAACTCAAATGATTTCCTTCATGTTATCTGAAACCACTTCCTGCGACAACATATAGGTCTAGGTAATATTTGTACAGGAGATTTACTCGATTTCCCCATCCACACATCAAGGGGCAACGATTTCTTCGACACGGCCATAAATAAAAATATGTTAGCGATGGAGGAAGTTTTTAATGCATGATTTACCTACCCCTATTCCGGAAGTTTTCTCAACTTTTACACGCTCGCGTTTCATGATGATTAGGCAGACGTACCTACCTTAATAAATTCTTTGATTTATATCAGATGAAAAGACCAGATCGAATGTAAGCTCGATGACCAGTTACATTGTACGAGGTCCTGGGTATTATATTTGTGCAGTTGTAATCAGTGTAAAACAAACCAGACTACTGAAGTTTTCAGTTACGCTTCCAGTTTATATGCAGAAAAAGCTGTTCTCAAGTAATCTGTATTTTACGAATTTTAATTTCGGATCTAGAAGCATTCGTTCATAAAATTCCCCAAACATTGGTTTTCAACTAATCAATTTTCATATCAACTGTGTCGTGAACTGAAAATGATATCGGCGTTGGACTGGTTTCATTGGATGCCTTATTTTATATAGCAACATGCTGATTATGTTTGCCGAGGTTTTTTATAATAGGTCCTGGAAAATTATACCAAATTTTACAGAATACTATAAGTTGGGTCACTCTTTGTCAGCAGCTCGAAAGTACGATCTTTTGCTTTTCGCATAAATCATGCTCGCAGTGACAGATATACACCTATTGCCGGAATTGCTATATTCTACACAAACGTTACATGAATGACGATTCAAACATTTCTTTATGGGATAACCTGTGAAATAAACCAGGGCGTTTCCTTCGGGACATTTTATATTCTTATAGACGCTTGTGAATACTTTTGAAGGAGTAAATTTTGGAGCAGCTGACGGAGCAAAGACTTGATCCTTTCGTTCATATCTTAATAAGCCATTTCACAATTTTTATTGAAAGTTATTGAAACTTACAATGCACGAGAACACACTGTATGTTCTGAACTCGACCACAATTCACAGCGAAATGAGACAGACTGTATACCTATCCGCAAGCCAATAGACAGTCGCTGAACTCGTCGAGTCTTAGACGTGCGTTTTGGTGAGAGTGACCCAACTTATAGTATTCTGTAAACTGATAAAAACGAACTCTTGATGTTTTCATTTGAAAAAATTCAGTTGATAGTCGTAACTTATTTTTGGTCTACCCTGTATACATTAATATACCATCAAAAAGACCGCTATCAGAAATAGAAATCGACGGGTCGGAGCAGTTTTACGATAAACATACGGCTGAATTTTAAATGAATTTACTCATTATTTCTAGGACAAGAAAACAGTTTCAAAGTATCAATATTTTCCACAAATCTTATGCCATCCAGCATAAAGAGTCATTTATTATTATTATTATTATACATAGATATCTCTCTACACCTGCTTAGAATTTCGGGAAACAACGTAAAAGTCGTAAACCTCGAACACATACATACATATACTAACTACATAAGTTGCTCATATATTTTGGTTAATTTAATAACTCGTGAGCGATTACTTTATTTTAGTATGGACGATCGTAAATTTTATTAGCACAACTCTTTGAATATATATATATATAATACTACTATATTTCCGCTAACATTTATTGAGTACAAAAGTACTTACGAGGGAAGGCGATTGTTAGCTTAAAAGTGCTCAAATTCTGTTGCTTGAAGTGGCTAATTCGTCCAAAACAAGCATTTAGCTTAGCGCACTAGTGTGGAAAGTAAACGACTTTGGGTACGCTCTTACTCAAGTGTCATTGCCGGCATATGGTACCAATTACTGTTTTCTGTTCTGATATTATGTTTTCATACCAGAATATTCATTCAGCTTATTATAAATGGAACTATCTAAGAAATTGTCAATAAACCATTCACCTTATAATACATGGAGTCTCAGTTTGAAATCTATCAAAATTTATATAAAAACTTTCTGAATTGGTTCTATACCTAACTGACAACTGAGTCAGATCGTGAGTAAAGTAACTTACTTTACAAACTAGTACACAAACTGATAGTTAATTTTAAAAAATCTAAAAATTACCAAATTCTTCTTCCTTGAGTGAGAATATCAATCAACAAAATTGTTAAATCTGCTATTCAATGTATAAATTTCACACAATTTTCTCAATTCCACCCATAGAGTGAGAATATTGTCGGCACAAAGTTTATAGGCTTTTGAGTTTATTAGCCATTTATTGTTGATACTTTGAACACCAACTTTACATAAACACATGATTTTATTGCAACACTTACACTGTTACTTTTGCCAGATTCTCTGTGTGTCGTTGCTGGAATAATAATAATAATAATAATATGACAATGTTGTTTTACTAATTCACATTTTTGGATTGAACGATTTATTTGAATGGTTAAAAATATCCATAATCAATCTAAGCTTTGTGGGTGGTTCAGGAATACTGTTGTTAGAACATTTCCACTATCCATTATCTTTTCTTTGGCGTTTTTGTATTTTTTTTAATAAATGAACGAAAAACGTTCAGATGTGGTGTGAAATAGTGAAAGTAGATTTTGTGGGACAAATAAGAAAATTAAGAGAATCATTACCTTCAAGTGTATTGAGTAAAAAAACAAATAAAATGGGTTTTTATCAGTAATTCAAAAATATTTTTCAAATTGATACTATATAAATATTTTTACTTCACAGTTTATTAGTATTATTTATAAAATGTGGAGATGACTTTGAGTTTCCTTCCTTTAAAATGAATATTTTTTCAAAGAAATTGGACTGACTTTATTAGTTGGTGCACTGAAAATTACAAAATAATAATAATTCTGTTGGTGCTGGTCGCTGGTACTTTTAGAGATGGTGCCTGCAACAACAAACTACAACGGCAATTTTTTGTAAAATATATTTATTTTACATTTTTGATTGTAACATTAATCATGAAAATTGTTGAACGTTCACTAATACCAAAGAAGATAGTAGTTACCCTGTTTCTATTTATAGGCTTCGTTTGTACTTGTTATTATTCAGAGATCTCAAAACATCACGTCGCAGATATACATACGAGTATTTCAGACTTTACTGCTGTAACTCGGAAACCGTAAGTATTTTGAAAAAATGTTCTATTTAAATGTTGCTACATATAATCTCTTCTTCAAGTTGGCCGTCTCATATTTCAAATTTTCGAAAAAAATTGCGGAAATACACATAATATCCATATTCCAGACTTTACCATTGCTGTTACACAAAAACCGTAACTCTTTTTAAAAAAATCAATTCAAACGTTTCTGGAAATGGTCTCATCTTTAATTCTGCCATCTCAAATTTTCGGAAAAAAAAATGCACCCTCCACCTCCTTCGAGGGCGGTTTTAGGAGGGTAGGAGATTTCGGGTCTGAGTTTTTCTAAATATGCGGCCATTTCTCAACTCTCTTCTTTCAAATGAAACAAAAATTGTCTAAATGGTAGTACGTTTACGCGCGAACAGTCATAAAAAAATAAAACAAAAGAAACATACCTCCTCCTTTTTTGAAGTCGGTCCAAAAGGTTAGAACATATTGATGAGAAAAGACGAAAATGGACCATTTTTCTGCTTATCTACGAAACTATGGACTGCGTAGAACCTCGAAAAAATATAAAGAAAACCGGTTTATAGTCCTGAGTACGGAACTCTCTTCACGTGAGCCCGATTTGCAACGATTTTTGTTTATATGTATTAGTTTCATAAAATTTTGATGAAATATTCAGTATCAGCATTCAGATCTCTTCATCGCCCATCTAATAGGCATTGTCACACTGGCCGACACGACACCGGCACGCTACCGACACGATAAATCGGCTGGTATTTTCACATTTAGCGACAGCATCTCTGTTGTGTCGAACCGATTATTGCAGATATACCTAGCTGCTTTGAACTTGTATTTGCTATATTTATTGCATTTAAAACGCAAAAAGTAACGCCAGCAAAGGAGATTCTGGGTACATACAATAATAAAAGTTCGCTACTTAAGGGGTGCGGATTACACTCTTTTTGAAAAGAATAACTAGAGAGAACCGCCGACATGAGCTAAGAGTGTTTGCTCCTCCCATTTAATTACACGTGATCACGTGTCCACCGGTATCGTTGTCGTGTTGGTGTCTTGTCGGCCAATACTTACCACCTTCCACGTCTTACTTGTGTTATTATTTCATCACTGACCCTTGCTTGTATTTTATATTACTTTTGGTTTTTTCAAACACCCGTTTTTTGACATTTTGACTCACAAAACCTACTCCTATCAAAAAGTGTTGAATATACCCAATGTTGTGCCTGAAATTACGTCATTCCTGTTCAACATATTCGCAAAAAACATGAGTCTGTAGGAAAACAAGCGGGCAAGAAAGTTAATCTGCACGATAACTAAAGAACGGAACCGAATTTCGACAAAGGGTTTTTTGCTGTTGATTGGTATCGGCCCAAGGAAGAGCCCTATTGTTTTTGGTGAAGTTTAGATACTGCGGTGTCGAGTTACGGCCGAAAAACCCTGTTTTTTAGACCATTTTCTAAGGAAACTCGTCGAAAATCTCAAATTTCTTCATTTTTTGGGGCTAAACTCAAGTCAAAATGGTATAATTTTGCTAAATATATCAAAATAAGACTAAATATAACATTTTCGTCAGATACAATTTAAAATTGTTGCTTCTATAGTAGCGTAGGAAAGTAAATTTAATTATATTCTAACGAGTTGGATCATTTAATTATTATACAAGCTCGACATTAAAAACATCTTGAAAACTTTTTTTTCCAACAAAAATACCTACCTACTAGAAAACAGATTGCTGCCTTTTGCAAGGAGAAGCAGCAGAGAGGGAGACGACGTGTCCCTCCTGTCCTTTTGGCCATCGTAAATGATCAACCTGAACACTAATAAGAAAAACACGTTCACATCGGCGCAGCCATGTAACATCTTGCGGAGAACAAAAGTGTGTGTTGTAATAGGAAAAATATCCTGCAATTACTGCATCGCACGTGTTGGCCAAATGGTGTGTTGTTGGGTAAGTATACGAACGACTAAAAACATACACACAATGGAAAAAGTGACCGGGCCACATCTCCTAGTATTTTGAGGGTGTAGGTAGTAAAATGTCTGTGTGTCTGTCCTGTGTCTCACACAACCCCAAGGTATGGGTGCAACATAGCACAAGTTCGACAGATGTTCAATATCTAGGTGCACTTATTATGTATATTGTTATGTACCTACATCAGATGTGCACTCTTCTGGTAATTTGAAAATTAATTACTCGTGCTTGTTTGATTGATTGTGAGACTGAAAGTCACATATCTACATACATTGCAAACGAACGAATATAATTGAAAAAAAGGAAAGGGTATTCAACAGTTTGTACGCTTTTTCTGTATGTTTGCATGTTTTTTGTATATTATTAGGTAAATTTCTTATAGAAATATACCTATTGCGATCGTTCACACTTTTGAAATTCGAAAAAATTTCAACGACATATGTTGTTATATGTCTATAAGTTAGTCCAAAAAAACATTTGGTTCAAAATATATATATATATATATATATATATATATATATATATATATATATATATATATATATGGGATATTACGAAATTTGTTAACACGATAGAGGTCGCAGTTTTGAAGGTATCAAGTTCAAATTTGCTACAAAAATCAATCTCTCAAATATCTCGGTCGAGTTCGTTATTGGGCAATATCGGGTAAGTAGTTTCAAAATGGCGACCATTCAAACATTTAAAAAAATTATCAAAAAAGAGCAGTAGTGTAAATATTATTAAAAATAATTTTAGGTTATAGATATAATCAGTACCTACAACTTTTGTTCAAAGCAATTTTTCATAAAATACACAGGTAAAAAAATAAAAATTAATAATGAAAAATAAAAAATATTGATAAAACATGAACACTCAATATAAATTTGATGTAATTGTACATATTTTTGAGTGCACCAACTGATAAAGTCGGTTCAATTTTTTGTAAAAAATACTTATTTAACAATTTTGAGTGTGACATTAGTCATCAAAATCATTCAACGTTCACCAAGAAGATAATGCGTTAAGTACTCATACTTATTCGGAGATTTCAAAACATTGCGGAAATACACATATTTCCGAGTTTACCACTGCTGTAACTCGGAAACCTATGATTTTTTTTAAATATCCAGATCAAATATGGCTGGATATGATCTCTTCTTTAATTTTTTTATCTCGTATTTTTGATTTTCGAAAAAACTTGCTCCCTGTACATAGCGTAAACTCATATTTCAGAATTTATTATGGCTCTAACTAGAAAACCTATGATTTTCCTTTAAACATTGCCAGATATAGTCCTCTTTCTAATTTTCCAATCTCAAATTTCCAATTCTCTGTAAAATTGACCCCTTCCACTTAGCTAAAACACATATTTCAGACTGTAATACGGAAACCTATGATTATTTTCCGGATATGAAATTTTCTTTAATTCTCGGATTTTCAATTTTCAGAAAAAATTTCCCCCTCCACCCACCATTTTTGAGGGGAAGAGCATGTCTAATATTGATTTTCATTTCAATGGGACCAATTCTCAATACTCCTTGTATACCTCCTTCATTTGGAAGTCGGTCAATAAAAACCGATATGAACCAGACTTTAAATTCTACCTGTTTCTATCTCTATATCTTTCAAACTTTCAAACGAACTAGCAAAATTTTATAGATATGCTTTTTTTGAAAAGTATAATTCCTTCAAAATATATTTAGAAAGACATAAATAATTATGTCGATGACGTGACGCTGTTTCCCTTCAAAACTTTTTAATGGATCCGTCCCTGCAGCTCAATACCTACTACTTATACCTAGGAATCGAATAGCCAGTCGCCGCCCTATCGGCAGGTCGTAACGGGAACCTGCTCGATGGCGTATGCTAGGTATAGTCAGTCGTCTCTCCTGTCCCCATTTTCTATAACCACCACTCTCATCCGTGTGTCCCTGAGGTGTTTTCTCTCCTCTTCGCTATGGCAATTGCGCCCGTCTCTTCCGACAACACCATCTGTCGCCCACACTACTGCCATGCACCTCTCTTGTATAATAATATTATAACATTTTGCATTCATTCATGCTCTTCTATTCACCCCATATGGATCACTATTCAGCACTCTTTATTTCTTTGTCTACCTGATTTTTTTATTCATTCTCCATTGTCATTGTGTGCCGGCACTGATTTACCGGAAAAAGTTGGAAGTATGTCAAACAGATTGGATGGAAATTAACGTAATACCTATCCATATGTGTACAGAGTGGCCAAGTAAGTGTGCAAAGTGTGGAGACTACTTATTGTAGAGTTGCTCTAAAAAATTGAAAGACTAAAGTTGTCAAGAGAAAATGCTATGTTGAATTAAAAAAAACAACATGTTTCTCGAAATTTAACCATATTAAGATAAAAAAAAATGTGATTTTCAAAGCTGAGATAAATATGAGTCTTTTTTCACAATCCAACCAAACGAAGGAGGTATATAATTCGACTTTGTGCTTTTTTTACTTTCCTACGCTACAGTAGCTGTATAAGGAAAGTATTGTAATCGTGTGAAATTTTCGGTATCGAGATTTTTACAAATGTTGACGTTCCAGAGTTTTCTAAGTCTAATAAACATATTTTCAACCATTGGTATGTGTGTCTGTCTGTCCGTCTGTCTGTCTGTGACAGCATTATCTCGGGAACGGATCGGTGTATTTTGTTGCTTTCTTTTTTGACCGACGAACCCCGAACGGAGGAGGTATACAATTCGACTGTCTGCTTTATTTTTATTTTTTTTGGTTCGTGCGCGCCTTTTATATAGTAGACGATCTCCGATTTTGATGATTTTGGATTCATTTGAAAGAAGGGGATTGAGAAATGGTCCCATATTCATAAAAACGGAAATCCGAAATCTCCTTCCCTCCGAAAACCGCCTCCGAAGGGGTGGTGGGTGCGAATTTTCTCGAAAATCGAAAATCTGAGTTTGTATAATTAAAGATAGGACGATATCCGGAAACGTTTAAATTGAACATTTTTTCAAAAGTGTTACGGTTTTCGAGATAGACGCATGTTAAATATGTATTTTTGCTATGTGGAGAGGACAATTTCTTTCGAAAATGGAAAATTTTTCGATACTACATGAAAGATATAATTATTTGTAGCAACATTTATAATGAACATTTTTTCCTTAGAATTACGGTTTTCGAGTTAAATCGGTGTTAAATGGTAACAACTAAAATATTCAAGCGTATTTCCGCCGCGATGTTCTGAGATCTCAATAATAACCACTACAAGCAAGGAATATACGTGGGTAATAGGATAAGTATTATCTTCATTGATATGGTATAGTGAACGTTCAACGATTTTCGGGACTAATGTTACACTCAAAAGTGTGAAATAAATATTTTTTACAAAAAATTGAACCGACGTTATAGTTGATGCACTGAAAAGTATAAAATAATATTACTTCTATTGGTGATGGTACTTGTGAAGTTGGTGCCAAAAGCTATCAATCTAACTGCATCTGCACAACTTCAAAAGTACCATCACCAATAGAAGTAATATTATTTTATACTTTTCAGTGCATCAACTATAACGTCGGTCCAATTTTTTGTAAAAAATATTTATTATTTTGTTTGGTACCAATATCACTCGTCGGTGGCACTGAATGAGAAACCTGTATACACTGGGTGTTGAGCTATAGCCAAAAAACGTCATTTGCTCAAGACTGTAGCGCGTAAACGGCTCTAAGGATTTTGATTAAACATACCTATAGTATTCTTCTGAGAGCCCTTTACCACTCACATACAGCGCCATCTCTGAGAAAAAGCACAAAACAAAAGTTATGCTTGAATAAAATTCCACATGTTTCTTCAGAATCTGGCTAAACGTTTCATCTTGCGCAAAAATGTTACATGACCATTGTTGTTTGTCTTGACATGCTGAAAAAAAAATGAGTGGTAGCACGATTTGACCCGAGGATTTTTACTTTCCTACCGCTATTATCGTCGCTATGTAAGGAAAGTATTGTAATAGAGTAAAGGTGAGTTTATATCTACAGTAAATAGAATAAAATAAGAAACAAATTAAGATAAAATAAGAAAGTTGAACATGTTCATTTCCATGGGAGCGTTTATACACGAAATAAGCTAAATTAAGAAATAATAATAAGAACTAAAGATGTCCAACTTTCATCTTTATTTCTTATTTTGTTTTATTTTGTTTGGAAACTGATAATGCGCATGATCAACCACTAGAGAACACTTAACTTGCATACAACACAAAAGATTTTGTCAAAAAAGCTGTGATTTGATTGGTTCATTCTTATTTCTTATTTTATTTTCGTCATCAGTATAAACCAATCTTTTTGAGGTTATTCTTATTTCAATTTTAATTTGTTTCTTATTTTATTTTATTTACTGTATAAACTCACCTTAGATTTTTCATTCACTGGAATTTACCTGCGAACGGTAGAAAAGTCGTGGTTTGTGTGCTGTATACAGTAAACGTATTCGGATTTTGATGATTTTTGATTTATTTGAAAGAGAAGACTTGAGAGAATCCGAGACAACAGAATTAAAGATAAGAAAATATCAGGAAATGTTTAAATTGAACATTTTTTCAAAAGAGCAACGGCTTTCGAGTTTCAGCGATGTTAAAATTTGAAATATGTGTATTTTCACGCAGGCATCGCCCGCAACGCATGAATCGTATTTACATAGGACGTAGCGCATAGCGCAGGTACAGTTTGATCGCATACGTTCCCCGTATCGCACGCAACGCACGCACCGCATATCGTGTTCACCTAGGACACACCGTAATTGTAATTGTTTTTTTTTTGTGTACTTTTCCTGATAGTGCATATCATTATTTAACATATACCTATTCTTGAATAGTGGCTTTGGTTTCATTTGAACATGGTGCTTTATCATGTCTTCGACTGTGGTAGCTAGCATTATCCATGACGATAATACTTTAGGTTGGAATATTTGGTACGAGTTTATTTTGGAACCAGCCTTCAAATAATTCGGCTGTATTATCATCATGATAATCGACCAAAGAGTCGTTAATATTCATTGCCGATAAAGACAACACATTTGATAATGGTATAAATCCATTTTCGGTTCCTGTGTGAATTATCGTAATGCGTTTTCCTTTATTAGACGGCGCCTTATTTTTGGCACAATTCAGATAAGTGTACCCAACTTTTGTTTGGAATATCGTGTGTACCGAACAAAGTTTCATCTAAATACACTACTGTTCTACCATATTCTTTAAATTCTTTTAATCTTAATCCAGATCTGGAAATACTTCAGGGGAAACAAACACTTTTATTGCTTATCTATACAACAATCGGTGATAATGAGGATAGTCGGCTTATATTGAGTTACAACCTTCTTAGATTTCTGGTCGTACTTTAATTGAAACGTGATCAATGTCAGAACTTTGAATAAGAATGGGGCATAATTCATACTTAAGAGCATAGTTTACTATATAGGATGTTCATATTAAATCTACCCACCTCTGATTTATCATTGCTGATTTTTATTTTTACGCACAAACAGACTAATGGCTAAAAATAGCTTCTGTTGAAAACCGTTAGCTGTAGGAAAATAGAATCTGTTTCTCTAAAAAAAACACTAGGTACTTAATTCTATAAAACATAATGTAGAATTCTGTAAAGGATTAACGAACAGAACTGATGAAACAGAGCCGAATCTTAAAATACAGTCACACGGCTAATTTAAATTCTATATCTATTCTATTGTTATCAAATAGAACCTGCACAATAATACAAGCACGCGAACAATTTCTCCTTCCTATCCTATGCCTGCACGCGCTCATAGTTCCAAAAAGAAGGGTGGATTTAGATGCAGGCAGCATTAGGCTTCAACCATTAAATGGTCAGCAGGGCATCGACTCCCTTCATCATCATTGCGCTGTAACCGTACCGTCGTACCTCGTACCCCAGGTGAAATGCAATGAGAGAGCGCACAGACCGACATACGGAATTCATCAAGGGGTAAACGCGCGAGGGGATGATAATATGCGGGCTTCCCTGCACCTTCTTTTGGCTTGGCACAGGACAGGAGGGTGGTCGTCGACGTCGACAAAGTCACCCCGCAAAAACCTATTCATCCGAGAGAGCTTGTATGTGAATGTGCGTCGCGCACAATGAAAGTGACCTCGTTTTATTTTCGCCAACACATATACTACTCTCTATATACTTATTATGTATGTGGCTATACGTGGGATGAATCATTATTTCTTTGCTGCTTAGGCATTGATTTTTCCACGGTGACACTGAGAAATAGAGGGACCAGCAGTAGTCAGCCATCCCCCTCCCACACGAACAAGTCACCTCTTAGTAGTGGGGAATTTATAATCAACAAAAACACAGACAGCATCATAATCAAAGGTTTGATCATATGGATATGTTATAGGATGAATGGAAATTAATATAGACATCTAACGAGCCATGAAATCGGTAGCAAATGTTGGAAAAGGAAGTCATTGGGTCAATAAATAATAGGTGTACTTATTTTGCAGAATATAGCCATCATCGATTTTAGAAAAGAAACAAGGTAGCTAAAACCGTTCCGTTTCCGATAACCTTTTCCTAATGCCACCAAATACACGCAGAATACCTATGACGATGTATACAGACGAAAAAAAACAGAAACAGAATGAACTATTAGCTAGTCAAAATATTTTTTATAGAATATTGAACCGACTTTATTAGTTGGTGCAGTGGAAAAAAACAAAATAATTTTAATTCTATTGTTAGATACGGGTAATTTTGAAGTTGTGCAGTTGTAGTTAGATTGAAAACTTTTGGGACCAACTTCAAAAGTACCAAAACCAATAGAATTAATATTATTTTGTACTTTTCAGTTCACAAATTTTTAGTAAGACATATTTATTTCACACTTTTGAGTGTAACATTAGCCATTAAAGTCATTCAACGTTTTACAACTTAGGTATTTAGAGATTTCAAAACATCGCGGAAATACCTACCTATATTTCAGACTTTCCCACCGTATTTGTTTTGAAATATGTCCAATCGTAATGTTGTTACGTATAATCTTCTTTAATTTGTCCGTCTTAGGTTTATTTTCAATTTAAAAAAAAATGGCCCTCATCATAGATATAACGTAGACTTTTTTAGAAAAATGTCAATTTAAACGTTGCCGGATATGGTTTCTTCTTCATCATCTCAAATTTTCGATTTTCAAAAACAATTGAAGAACATGTTGGATTTCGATTTTTCTTTTTAATGGGACCAATTCTCAATAGTCCTCTATCAAATGAAAAAAGAATCATGAAAATCGGAGCACGCTTATTATTTAAAAGGCGCGAGCATCTAAAAAGAAAAAAACAAAAAAACGGAGCACTGAGAAAATGGATAATCGACAATAGAAATGAAATAAAGAAGAAAACTTTGTTCAAAACTAAAACATTCCGATTACCGAGAAGATCCTGAGGAAGAATAAGAATCAGTATCATCATTTTACAAGTAGATTATCATTGTTCTAGATAATGAAATATTAGAATGTCGCGTCTTGAACTGAAAAATCTTACTTTTCCCAACCTAATGCACAAATAAATGAGATATAACGAAATTTGTAAACACAATAGAGGTTGCATTTTTTAAGATATCAAGTTCAAATTTAACATAAAAATTATTCGTACAAATATTTCCGTCGATTTCGTAACTGGGCTGATCGGAAATGTAGTTTCAAAATGGCGTCTGACCAAACTTTTGAAAAAATCTTGAAAAATATTCGTTGAACAAAGTTTATAAAAAATATTTTGAAGTTATACTTTGATATAATCCGTCCCTACAACTTTAGTTTGAAACCTGTTTCCCTAATCTTTCTGAAAAAATAGTAAAATCACTCAAATCGAAACTCGAAACTTAGAATTGACTTAACATTCCCTACTGTAGTTATGAGTACCTATATTGTCTAATGTTGTTTATTGAAATACAAAATTGATTCTTAAACTGTCAACAAAACCTTTAGAGCCATCAATAGAAGAAAATATAAGTTTCGCTCTAGAAACCAGCGGTAAAAAAACAATGGTGGTATATATAAAATATAAAAAGATCAATATAATTGTAAAAAAAACAGTGTGTCGTCCACTCAGAGGACTTTTCTAACACCATTGAATATAAAAATAGTCCAATCAGGTCGTGTTACAATTCGTTTTTGTTGAAAGCCAAAACTAACAACATCGATCATATTCAATTTTGACGTACGAGAAACAATAAACATTCGGAAACTGAGCATAACTCAAGTGGAAATGTAGAATCAACTAAATCGCCCATAAGTAAGTACTAGCGGCTTGAGTTGCCTGCAAAAATCTAAAACGCCCGTAACAACTCAAGTTCAGGTATCTCTGAGTTTAGGTTAAGTAGTTGAAGAGAACGCAAATCAAGCTAACTGACGGAGTTCGGTATCTACTATAAATCAACCAGAAAAGCATTACTAATACGTTATCTGTGAATACCTTTCAGTTGAATAAATTCAGATTCCCTTATAAAAATGCCAAATTAATTGCTTATCTGACTCAAGTAACGACATCTTATTATATCTGACAAGCTCAAAATATGGACTCAATGTTCTCCGAATTACAACTCATTATGCCACATTTTTCCAGTTAATTCTCCGGTATCATATTTACCAACTAAACAACAATCAACCAAACGATGCTTATCTATCTATATAAACGTATATACCACCATCACCATCCCACCATCTTATCTTCTCATTGTCCAAATATTTTTCTTTTGTATATTTATTTTTCGTTATCAGTACCTATAACCATACTTTCGAATGTATAATATGAATTTAATTATGAACACAGATCATTGCACTCTCACTATAGCCTGCCATTCATTATGTTCCTCCATATTATAGCAATTATCTCAATATATTATTTATTGGTGATTATGTTGTTTGCATTGCCCGAGCTCTGCGGCCGATTGAAGGAACCTTAACGTCGTATAGATACCTTTGATAGGTCTGTAATTGTGTTGACCTTTGCCGTATTTACCAGGACCAGGACAATCGTCTACTTGTTGTACTCAACAAGCAGTTGATGTCGCAGTAAACAAAACGAAGTACCAAATGATAAGAAGACAATAATTTATTGCTACCGACTGCTTGTTCTTCTTCTTGAATAATTTCGGGTATTATCTAAGAATTTCACCTTGATAAGGTTTCTGGTCATCTTAATTATTGTTGTTAATATGGATTGAGAATGCAGTTTGGGTGCAACGCGCGTTGGCAACGAAGTGAACTTCCCAGAAGTTTTCAAAAATGATGAAGATTTTCAAGACAATTATTTAAAAAAACTCGACATGTGCGAGTTGAACTCGCATGCAGAGGGTTTCTTACGTTCATGTTTTTTTGAAATTTGTCAATATTGAGAGATATACCATGTTATTTTAATATTATGGACTTCTCCTAGGTTTTCCTATAATCTATAAGTAGAAGAGTAATTTCTGATTTTTTTTCAACATTTTAGTTTTAGTAGTTTTGGAGATAAGGGGGAGGGTGGTAATTTTTTGTCTATTTTCTTGAGTAACTTGGAAACTATATTAAAATTATAAAAAAAATACATAGGTATAAGATCTTCACAGCAAGACCTTCCATTTGATATGTCACACGATGCAGTTTTCAAAAAAAAATCCACCTTGCTCTTCCAAATTGCTCTTCCACATAGCGGAAATACGCATATCACATATTTCAGACTTTACCACTGCGAAACTCAGCTACCGTGGCTCTTTTGAAAAAATGTTCAATTTAAACATTTCCGGATATGGTCCCATATTTAATTATGCCTTCTCAGATTTTCGATTTTCGAAAAAAAATGCCCGTTTTTAGAGGGAAGGAGTTTTTGAATTTGAATTTTTCTCAAGATGGGACCATTTCTCGACTCTCCTCCTTCAAATGAAACAAAAATCGTCTAAACCGGAGTACGTTTACTATGCAGAACGCAGAACGCGCGAACAGCCATAAAAAAAGCAAACATACAACCGAATTGTATACCTCCTCCTTTTTTGAAGTCGGTCGGAACATGCCCACAAACCGTCGAATAATTAAATGTATACCTCCACCGTTTGATTGAAAGCTCTGACAGGTCCATTTTCAATTTTGATTTTCTACATTTTCATGCAAACATCATCATTTTATTTCTTTTGATAGTATTTTCAAAAGTTCACTCTGTCTGTCGATTTTCGTACTCGTACTCGAGCGTAGGCGACTTTTTTGCCTTGAAAGTGTTGCCACAGATAAGGGGACTTACAGTTTAACGTGGATTTCGACAATGTCAAATAAAAAAATAATTATCGGGTTTCTTAACCACAATCGATTGGCATATGTTTCTATATGTAGGTAATTCATCTGATAATTGACCAAATTACAATTAATTAATTAACACTCATTTTACTATAATTTTTTTTTCTAGATCAATTACGTAAGTAATTGCAATATTTCCTTGTTTTTTGTAATAATGTTTATTAGTAGGCTTAATGCTTTTGTTTTGCCGTTCGCCGTTGCCCAAATTAGTTAAATAAGGAGATAGATTCTGCATATATATCACCTCAGTTACGAACAATATAATATATATTATAAATTTGTATACGACTGAAGAAGTACATTTTAGCGGTATAGCCTCTGACGGTCTGACGACTGATAGAGAATAAATAGGTGGCATCAAGGTCCGAAATGAACCCTATCCGCGCGGTGTCCGGCAGCAAAGCGTAGGTAGAAGGTAGAACCGGCATCCAGAATCCTGAAGGAGCGCGCGCGCGCGCGCTCTCCCATATTGGAGGGGGCAAAGGATGTTGCCGCGACTCTGCCGTCGTACACTAGAGTGTGGAGTGGAGGGGGACAACTGTGAGCGATGCTCGCGATATTCCAAAACAACATGTAGTTTCTTCTCGGCTCCATCTGAAACGTGTGTTGCGCCGCAGTCTCAGTTTGCCATGGTGGCGCGAAGTGAGAGCATGTTTGGGTGTTATGACAGTTACTCCTACCGATTGTGGAGTTTGGCTAACGTCTGGAACACCTGTCAACGTGAGTAGAAGTGGTGATTGTGCTCTGGTCGCTCTATCTGCTCTTCTCCTACCTGCTACTGCTACTACAAACCTTTTCTTCGCATCTTCTGCTTGTGTATCATAAATTATAATTATTTTATATAAAAGTGAATAAGTTTATATAAGTACCTACATATATGTTGCACGTGCCTTGATCACACACAAATTGTTTTGCGCTTGAGATTGCAAATTGCCGCAAGTTCGAATTTTTGCACTATCTACGGCACAAACCTACTTCTCCTCGAATGACGTTAAATACCATGACGACGGTCACTATTGGGGTTAGCCCTTTAACAGGTATTTTTTTAATTTATTTTTATTTTGTTTTTGTTTTCTCCCAACAAACGTTATCAAGAATCCTTCCTTTCGAACCATATAAAAATATTGTTTACCTTGATACAATAATTATCCCAAAAACTTGAATATATTTTGGAGCCGTTGATTGAAAGAACTTGGTTACATAACTTAGAAAGTTCATTCTCATTGCTTAGTTGCTACATATTGCATTATCTTGTATGAAATAAGTCAGTGTCATCGAAATTCAGATAAAAAAAATTGTTAAGTTGAATCTAGGCTTGTAGTTAAATTTTGTTTTCAGTTTTTAATTATGCCCTTTAGCTCTTTTTCTTGATAGCCCAAAATATTCGCTTTACCTCAAAGCAAATCTGTAGATGTATCGTTTCAAATTTCTGTATTTTAAACTTTTTTTTGTTTCTAAAATGTTCACTTATACCTATCGGTTCAGCATCTCCCTTATACCTAGACAAGTTTTCCATATTTTCCATTCAAACTGCATGTTGCTAAGTTGCTCACCAGCTTTATATGTCTAAATAATACTTAGTTTCGAAGTACTAATCATAAAAAAAACAAATTACCGTTCAGAGAGAACCATGCATCGAAATTTAAAATATGTAGGTACCTACGCAAAATTAAATTGAGAAATTATAGAATTAAATCTTGCTTATCTCTTCAATAAAATTCCAAAAGTATTAGCGAATGATGTCGGGCACTAGGTACCTATCATAATTTTATTTTCCCACGAATATTTTGCATATTAAACAAAACTTGTTGACAAACTGTTTGTAAAATAAACAAAACTAATTAATTTCTCGGTATACAGATTCCAGATTCATACGCCGTCATCATTTTCATAAACGTCTCATGCACAACATTTTACGGTTCTGAGGATGCAAAAACGTCAAATCAATGAAATACATAACTAGATTATAAGTACATTCAGATAAAATAAATGACTTTGGGATACACATACCTATCAACAACATCGTAAACATCAAAAATGCTTTATAAGATTCCCACGCTTTCGAATTATTCTTGCTTATTATTAAGGCTATGCCGTCTAGGTACCTTCTCGTCCGAAATTAAGAATGTTATCTCAAATTATGAAAGCATGATTATACATTTGATAATAACTGAATTGACGAAATTAATATTCTTATAAAAAAAGCTTATGCATATAAACTAATTGTTTCTATCCAGATAAAATAGTCTTATCTTATCAACTTACCCTACGTGTTATTCATTTTGTTTTGGGGCGGAGTCTTATTTTCAAAGACGACGACATGTTATCTTATCGACCTTGCCACCCCCTTTCCACATCTTTTATCGAAAGATCAGACAGAGCTCCTATCTACATCTCATTGGTGCAGGTGCTAGATCTGAGTCACACTACAGGTGGTTTCCGCATTTATTACCTGTATACCTAGGTAGGTTCCTACCTACCTGTTTTTGCGCCATTGGACAGGTGCGCTTCCAATGTGGGAGGGGCCAACTTTTGATCACCTGTTGTTGGCAATTTTAAATTGGGCAGGTGCGTTGCGCCATTCAGGTGTTTGTTGAATGCGAAGTTACGACTCAAAAATTTAAACAATTTGTTATAATATTCTGACTAGGAAGGGCACTAATGGAATCAATAAAAACTATTAATGTTGTTATCAGAAAGCTTGACTTTTCCCAATCTCCTAATTTTTATACAACTACAGTTATATACGTAAAGTACTAGGTATACTCAAAACCAGAATGGCCAGTGTTTTTTGATTATGTACGTCTCTCATCACGTTGGTTATGTTATGGCATAATTTACACGAACGATATTCGTTTAATTTTCCCATTTTATAGGTATTATTGCTATACCGAATTAAATATCTTTTTCGCGTACTTAAACATTATTATATCCAAAACATTCACCTCTTCGAAAAGCCTCTGTCACTGCGAATGATTTCTTGGCGGTCACCAATACTAATAATTTCAAATGTTTAAAATAATAGGTTAGATACCTACTAGTATTTATGTAGATTTTTATTGCAAACATCCAACCTAGTTTTAATTTCCATTCCTGTGCTCGCATATGTTTTGCATTTATGTAAAATTGTAAATCAAAAGATTATTTTCATATTTACGATGTTGAACATTAAAATTATTTGTGGGACATTTAGACATTTTCAAAAAGATCGCCATTGACAATAAATATCTCTGTTGGTAGGTATAAGGATGACATCCAAATGTAATGACCTAATTTATCATATTATCCGTCGCATTTTTACAAATAGAAAATATACCTGAATAGATATAGGATGGTAGATACTCACCTAAAAAATGAATTATGATACTTATATTTATTTTTTTGAACGGTGCATCTTAATTTATTTCGATGTTAAGTGGACAGACATGATTCATGATTTTATGGACGCCATTAGCTACATATTTATATAAAATATTGGTGTTGTTAGCCCGTTGGTCTCATCACCTGTTCCAATGAAATGAGACAGGTTGGACAAAAGGGTGTGTTCTTTTATTGAATCTGACCAGGGATCTTTGTCCAATCGGTTTATCAAGTTGCGACATTTGCAAGTGGAGTGAAATTCTGCCAAAGAATTTTCAATAAGGCCTAAATTTATTTAGGTGTATATTTTATCTGATTTATTGTGTTCTTATACAAACTACGAACCTGAATTGGAAAACCAGGCTTTGTAGGACAAAATGAATTTGATAGGTATATTTATTTCTTACAATCCTATATCGTTGGACAAATTAATAATCCAAGATCAACGATGTAGTTACATAAAACACTATAATTATATCAGTAGATAAGCTTGTACACATAAAAATGGTACCTTTCATGAGTACCCATCTATATGTAGATTTTCTACGAAGGAAAATTCATCAATTAATTATTTTATTACTATTCTATTGCTAAAGAGATCTAAATACATACATACATCAAACAGACATTTTTTCAGGGAAAACACGATATCGTCTAAAAGCTTTCGAATAACAACACATAATATTAGCTTTAAAAGTCAGCGTAGATATTTAAATTTATAATTTACGATTATGATTTTATTAGTCAAAGCATTTTAGGTTAGGTATATGGTTGTTATATTATAAAACTTGACAAAAACATCTTATTGACAGATAGATAAATTATTATTATATTATTATCGTAGTATGGAAAAGTATGTCATTATTTTGTCCAAGATCTAAAACAACAAACATAAAAATAAATATTTAGCGTATGAACTGATTTCACACAAAATCCACATTAAAATATTCTCAAAACTTTTAAATCTCCGTTCTAATTATTAGGTAATCTTCAATATTATCACGAATTCCCAAGCTGCAACTATCTATTCAATTTTCTTGGAACCGCGTCTATATAATATACTTTGATGTAAATATATAAATCTACAAAATTGTTGAATGGCTCCCATATAGAGGTATCATATGTCCGACAGATTCGCAAAGTAAACAAAAATGCCTTCACAGGTATTATATTGTACCTCGTGAACCCCAGGTGTTATCTTTATATTTATATTATTATCATAAACAACTTATCTTTCACATTTTCAAGGCCATTGCGCGAAACGTTAGGTAGATTTCAATCTTTGCTACAGAAAACAGTAGGTAATTGGATTCAGTCCGTTAATTTCGTATGCAACTGTTTTCTTTTCAGGCGATAAAAATGAAGAGTTTATTTTTGACATTGAGAATTTGCATCCGTTGAGAAAAATTTTAAATTGAAATATTCTGTTACTTTAATTTTGTATTCTCATTAGTAGATACTTGAAACACGTGTTAAATTTTACGAAAATGTCAAACTTTGATCTTCCATTAGATTTTAAGTAAATACCACGTCAAACACACGAAATTGGTTGGACGAATATGAGGGAATTTTGCAATTTTCAGTCTCAAAAAACCTAAGTACGCTAGCAAGATTTCGTTCTACTTTTTTCTTCTCGTTCTTTCTATAATATTATTAAAATAAAATAATGCCTTTATAGCAAAAACCATAATGTCATTCATATAATTATTAGGTAGGTATAACTGTTTGGAATTGAATTGCAGTTTCTAACTTCTTTTGGCATCTACGGTATCTATTTTTGTAAGATTTTCATTCTTAATTTTGTTCTTATACAATCATTGTTTCATTTATTTACCCAAATTTCCAGATGATTAATGCATTTTCCATAATCATTTGTATGAATTTAATATACCTAGAAATTCTCAAAACAATACTTGTACGATTGGCTGAATTAGGATGTAAGATGTGATTATACCTAAATACGGATGTACATCTCCGATATAATCATTTACCCAAACAATTTAGTAGGAATACCTATACCCAGAAATAAACGAAAATTTCGCAAACAAGATTTTGCTCCAGACACAGCGTAAATATTTTTGGCTGCTCAAAAAACAACATGCGTTCGTTTTCTTCTTAACACATCGAGCCGCCGGTGATGTAATTTATATATTATATTCTCCGAACGGTAAATCTCAACGCCTACAGTATATGCAACCCGCACACCTACGTGAACGTATTTATTCGCCTCCTCTTGGCGCGGTGGGCTGGCACTTCACTTCTACAGCGTTGCCATATCTTTTTCGTATTTACCTGGATATGCTACCTTTCTTATATCTACTTCATAACAAAAACAAGAGAAACGTCGGGGATTGTGGTGTTATTATCAAAGTTATTGAATAATAAATAAATGAAAAGAGCATTCAGCTTCACAAAGTTCGCAAAAACACGTAGGTAGGTATAAAAAAAACTGTGTCAGATGCACGAGAGGAGGAGGAACGGGATTGCTGACGGGACAATAAATCACCTGTAATTGGCTCGGGACTATAATTCATTGCGCATTATTAAAATTTCCAGCTCAACATTGTTAAAAAGATATTTTACACTCTCTTATTTTTCTGAAGCCATGCACCACTCGCTCTCGGCGATATCCCAGCTTTTTCTTTTGCTGGCCTAGCAGCACAGGGACAATAAAATTGGATTAAATCCAAGTGGAATTTTAGTGCCATAGTGGAAAACAGTGGCGCACGTCAAAACTCTTCGTTAACACAATTCGCAACATTATAGGTATCCGAGCGTTCCATAAAACACTCAATGTTAAAGAAGAAATACATGAATCCGAACTAATGGAGGTAATAATCATAACAAATAGTTCAAATGTCTATTCGTATGTCCTTAATTTACCTAGGCATTCTTTGAAATAAGTATTCACAAATGCTTTTGAAAAATTGTATGCCTTTCTCCTTTTTTGAAGTCAATCAAAAATGTAGATTCAGCTCAGTATTAAACCCTGAACGGAGGAGGTATACAATTCGATTGTTTTTGTTGTTCGTGCGCGCTTTTTATATAGTAAACGTAGACGCCTTGAGAAATTGTCCCATATTCATAAAAACGCAAAACCGAAATCTCCTGCCCTCCGAAAACCGAAAATCGAAAATCCGAGATGGTAGAATTAAAGATATCTAAATATCCGGAAACATTTAAATTGAACATTGTTTCAAAAGAGCTACGGTTTTCGAGTTTCTGCGATGCTAAAAGTTGAAATATGTGTATTTTCGCTATGTGGAAGAGGCAATTTCTTTCGAAAATTGAAAATCTGAGAATGGAAAACAAATGACCAGATTATTTGTAGCAACATTTATTTTGAACATTTTTTCCATAGAGTTACGGTTTTCGAGTTAAAAGAGTGGTAAATTTTATAATATGCGTATTTCCTGAATATCTAGAAAATACAAGCAAAGCTTACATGGATAATGGTGAACGTTGAACGATTTTCGAGACAAATGTAACACTCAAAAGTGTGAAATAAATATTTTTTACCAATAATTGGACCGACGTTATCAGTTGGTGCACTGAAAAGTACGAAATAATATTAATTCTAATGGTGCTGGTGCTTGTGAAGTTGGTGCCAAAAGTTCTCAACCTAACTGCAACTCACAGCTTCAAAAGTACCAGCACCAATAGAATTAGTATCATTTTGTACTTTTCAATTTTTTGTAAAAAATATTTTGTTTGTTGAATTTATAAAAAATTAAACAATCTTTCCACCTCAAAGGCATTCAAATTCATTTTTTACTCGACAAGAAATTCTCATTTGATTCTAGCGAAGACTTATTCTCATTTTCAATGGCCTATTGAGAATGATTTATTATTTTTGTATCATTTGATAAATTTGCAATGAAAATGATATTATTTCTTAGAATTAAGTTTCTAACAATAATATACCTTAATATCCTTCGATAGAATATCAAAATTAATTTTCTATGCACAATTCGAATGTCGCCCCTTTTTTAGCACATGACAATTCATTAAACAACTCGATACCTAACAATCTTCAATCATGGGAATTATAATAAATACCAAAAGCATTCGAGACACGTTCAGATGATTTCAATCGTTTCCTTTATTTAGGTATCTATTATTTATATATAAGTAAAGGTGACCAATCTGGCCAAAGCTGCTACAAATGTGTTGGGCAGACGTTGGAATATTCTTTAGTACATCGGGGAATGGTTTTATGATCTTCTGCGAATGCTTCTATCACAATAATAACAAAAATACAATTCTGTCGTTTTATTTATTGAACATACCCGATTCATTTAAATTTCAAGATGTCTGTTTAGGTAAAAGAAACCAATTACTATTGTCCATGTGAAAATTCACAGATATTTAACATAAGGTAGTTTAAAACTACCTAGACCTATTAGGTACTGTTACATCAATGGCTTTAGTATCCCAAAAATATGTGCATTTGATTTATATTTAAAGGATTTTTAACAGCTATCACTATTTTCAGTCTTTCAGCTTTTTTTATATTAGGTAGGTATATCTAGATTATAGATAAAATGTTTAAGAATCTTTCAGAATACTAGTTTATATTTATTAGGATAACTGAACTTTATTCTTCCGTAAGAATTGTATTGACTTTGAACGGCTGTAGGGAGTAGCCCTTTGGACAATCGTAAATTCTGAGGAAATTCAGCAAATCTACGCATTATTCCCTTTAATTTGACACATAAATCTTGAAGATAGGTTCAGTACTCACTGAGAACTCAGAATTTCAATTGTGTATTAAATATAGGCATAGAAGATACGTACGCATCATATTCAGATGGGCCAACCTTGACTAAATCATTCTGGGCGCCATGATACAATCAAATCTAATTCTTACTCACTATTTGATAAAAAAAAACAGTATGAAAGATCAACTTCTTTGTATATTGAAACGTATTAATAATAATAATTAGTCATATTATCTTGGCTGCCATACCGAAGCGTTTAATATAACATTACTCATCCACCATTCGTATCCGAATGGTCAAAGTCTAACATTTCGCTGAAATTCGATCAATAACAGGTACACCTAACAAACATTATTTAGAAATATAAACTCGTGTATTAGTTACGTCTAGTATTCTTGTTATTTCCATTCCAACCTATCTGTTGGGAAAAACCTACCTAATAAATTAAATAATAGTGAGTTGGAGAGGTACCAAAAAATCATGTACTTGAGTATTTTGAATCAAAATTCTTTATTTAACACAACGAAGAGAAAATTAATTATGTATATTTACTTACCTCTACATGTTGTTCAATATCCGAGAATATCTGACCTAATTGAATCGTTTTTTTTTTTCTATCGTATCATTCATATACTGTGTTCAGTTCATTGAAATGTGATACAAAAATAGGCGTTTCATTGGTGTTTTATATTTAGGTGCTTAATATCAATTTGAAATTAAAAATGATACATAATACCAGAGAATTGTAGGCACATACTTAATTTTCAGGAACGATATATTGGAAAGAATGTTTTTTTTTTTCTGTGGCGGGAAAAAACTTTGACATTTTATCTCTACTGACAGGTGACAAAGTACGTCACTTTACTTTCGCTGCTTCTAACTCCGATGAAGTCGGAGAAAACTCGAATTTCAGCCTAACAGTTTAAAATTTGAAATTTCGCTTCGGTAATTTTCTGTCTTGAATATTTTGTAATATTTTTTCAATATTAAATATTAAATGATCAGAAAAAAATAGTGTATATACACATTTTTCCCTTGTAGAATAAATAATCACATATTATAACTATTTGGTATCTGTATGTGTTTATTTATTTTGTTACGTGTATTGTATGAATGATCCACAAAGTTTTTTAGTTTGTTGATCGACGAACCCAAAAGCGCGCGTTTTATACAGTAAACGTAGGTAGACTCCGATTTTGTTGATTTTTAATTCATTTGAAAAATACAAAATAATATTAATTCTATTGATGCTGGTACTTGTGAAGTTGGTGCCAAAAGTTATCAATCTACCTGCAACTGCACAACTTCAAAAGTAACAGCACCAATTGAATTAATTGTTTTTTCCAATACACCAACTAAATAATAACGTCGGTCCATTTTTTTATATTTGTTTTATACACGAAAGAACAGGTGTGCAGAACATAAATTGAACAAACATTCATAATATCTGTAGAATACAAAAATCGATTGGGGTATCTCGTCTTCCCAAAAATAATTTTTGAAATGTAATTTAGCTGAAATAAAGATGTCATATACCTACAGTCCACCAAGATAAATAAGAAAACCGTATTTGTGAAATTGACTCAAATACATGGATACTTGACTGTAAATAAAAACCCACCAAGCATGTTATTTTACTTTTCTTTACAGAATATGGGTTGTCCTTGACCTTTGATAGAAAATAAGTATCTGACTAAGAATAGAAGGAGGTTCAGTCTAAAAGATTGGGAATCGTATCCAGTTTGTAGGTATCTTCAATATCTGCAAATTTATTTGTTATTTTTGGTTTTGAATCTAAAAAAATATTACCTAAATGTAAATATCTTCTTTTTCCGTCAAAACCACTGTGATTATAGTATGACTCGTATATTTATCATTATATTTTGTATCTACTCTTAGAAACGAATCTTGAATCAGTTTAGCCCGAATTTAAGTGAATATTTATAAATCTTTGAAGACTTTATCTGGCAGTGTTTTCTCATTCGACCAAAATGGCGATAACAATAATTTTCCAGTTTTATTATAACCACAGGCCACGATTGTAGGTAGGCTCTACAGAATTCTTAATTGAGCCATACAGGATGTTACCAATAAACCTACGTCGGTTAATTATTTCCCGTCAGCCATACCTTTGTATGTGAGATTAAATTAAACGGGCGCTCTCTGAGTATATTCCACATACCTACTACCGACAGGGTGTCTCAATATGTTGTTACACTAGGCTCCACCACATAAATATTAAAAAAAAAAATGGACCGACCTTATCAGTTGGTGCACTGAAAAGTACAAAATAATATTAGTTCTATTGGTGCTGGTACTTTTGAAGTTGTGCAGTTGCAGTTAGATTGATAACTATTGGCACCAACTTCACAAGTACCAGCACCAATAGAATTAATATTATTTTGTACTTTTTCAGTGCACCAACTAATAACGTCCATTTTTTTGTAAAAAAAAATATTTCGCACTTTGGAGTTTTGCATTTGTCACGAAAATCGTTGAACGTTCACCATTATCCATGTATGCTTTGCTTGTATTTTCTATTATTCAGAAATCGGCCTAAAGATCTCCTAACGATTTTCTCTCATAAAACCATAATACTATACCTAAACTGTATAAAAAATTGCATTGTTTCTTTTATATATTTGCAGATGACAAAAATAAAACTGTTAAGGTAACATCAAACAATTAATTTTTTTTTCCAGCCCCCTCCTTACCCTCAGCCGCCACACTAGCCACAAAACAAGAAGATGACGATGCCGCCTCAATGGGCGGCACCTCTGACTGCTTTATTCGATGTCCACAATGCCGGCTGGGCTGTTCCACCTTTCAAGCATTGAGGGACCACGTCGAGGCTGCCCACCCAATTGGTGACCTCGCTTCAGCTGCCCCCTTGGCCGCCGCTTCCCCACCCCCCAACTCGGCGGCTGCCCAGAGATGCGCCAGCGGCGGCGGGCCGCCGTTTGGCTGTGCTCAGTGTGCCGCCTCCTTTACAGCCAAAGATCAATTGGAGAAGCATGAGTTGATGCACTCACCCAATGCACAAGTCGTAAGTAGAGTTTTTTTTCTTATACATATTTACCTTCCTTAAGCCTCTTACACAAGCAATGATTTGTCGTACTCCATGTAGTACGATTCTATCAGTTGAGTACCTACCTAAATTTGCAAAAAGACTATGCAATAGAGTTGTTAGATTAGATTTCGGTAAATTATTTCATATAGTTTGTCGATTAGATCCTAAATTGAAAAACACTGTCCGTAATCATCGTGGCAATATCGAATTTCCAACACCCCCTTTAATTTGAATGAATGTGTAACGTTTGATGAAAACTACAGTTTTATAGAAACTGTAATAAATAAAGTAAATGACAGGTGACAGGTGCATTAGATCGCAATATAAAAAGCAATCGATACGCGGCGCTAGTAGAATTGATTCGTACAATATGTTAAACAAGTATACTTGACTGTTGACTGCAATAATACTTTCTATTATATCTGACTTAACTTCAGCTCTCTATCTTCGCGTATTCCGTACATTTTTAGATATTCGTACCTAGATTTACCATGGGCTGTACTCTTCTGTAATGAAAAAGGAAATGTACATAATTATTTCCAATTAAAACTAAACTGACAACAGGTTATTCTTCTTGGAGTTCCAACCGAGTTTCTTAGCTTTTCTAGTCACTCAATATCTAACTATTCTTATAAACTTTTCTGCTCACAGTTTCCTCCATATTTATAAGGATTCTATCCTGGTTTTTTATATTAAATACAGATATCTTTGATGTACAAAAGGAGGCTCAAACGTTCCAGAAAAATACGTTAGGTCTTATCGATAAATAGGTTCAAAAGTTTATCGTCGATTGTGAAAGCTAATTACCGTGTACAGGAAATCTAGAATCATTACTTAGTTATATCGTTAACGTATATATCAGTCATGGATGGCACCAATGATCTCCATTGTGATCACTGATCTAATTAATAACTTCTTTGAAGATAATTATTCATATATATCACCGATCATTCATCACCGACTTCATTTCATATAAACAATAAGACAATGTTTGCATATATTCTCATATACAATCAAGCCCAACAGAAGGCGAACATCACAGGGAAGCAATAATAATACTAAGTCATCCGTCTAGTATAGTACGAAAAAATATTCTGTAAACAGATGCGGAATTGGACAATTCAATAAATAAATGAATGCGTTCATATGTGAGAAAAAATAATAAATATTTTGTGAGATCAAAAATTGGTCTGATCTATGTTCAGATGGGCTTGGTCTTTAGTGTCTATATTCGCGCGTTTTGCGAAAGTTGTTCCAGTTTTAAAAGTTCTTTTTTCTTTTTCAAAAAGAAAAATGTTATGAGATTAATCCCACTGAGAAATTTAAAAAATACAAATACATCATCCAGTGGGTTTTTTATGTAGAAATTTGGTATAACTAAGTAATAATTTCACTTCATTTTGTACTTTTAAATGAAGTCAGTCCTATTTTTTTTCTGGATAGATACTTTGGTAAAAGTCTAGTTGTTGTTGGCAAAAAGTTGTATTTTAGCATAATTTTTAATAAAATTGAGTCGGAAGGGGCTATTTTTCAATGATTTGGTAATAAAAAAAGAGAAAAATGTTGTACTTACTTAGGACTTACGGCTTTTAGCTGGAATTTTTGATTTAAAAGTATCTTTTCAATTCATTCAAGTAGTAAACATAAGTTCGTGAAAAAGTGAGGTTAAACGAGGCTATGACTGATATTGAACATGTTCTTAAATATTCGGTAACGAAAGCATAAACCAGGAGATTGTAAGTGTCTAAAGTCTAAAGGTATAGTCTCATGTTTAAAATTTAGTAAGAAGTTATTTCTTACAAATAAATACTTGCTTTAGAGCAAAACAGATTTTTGACAGTACCGTACATTGCCGTTCTCAGATAATGTCATGTTATTACCCCAATTCTCACAATTTTTTGAATTCGCTAAAACACAATGATTATTAAAAAAACAGTTGTTCGTCAATTTGTCTTCATTTTCACTTAAAAAAGTAAATTCAATATTTAAAAAGTTGCATCCAGAACACCCAACACTTGCCATTAAAAAAAGTTAAATTATAAGGGAATATTCTCACCTAAGCGGCAAGAAGCGGCGCGAAACGAAGCGCAGGGAACTATTTCCACCTAATAGCGGCATTAGGTAGCAGCTGAAACGAAATAGTTGAACTTTTCTGTTTTTTTTTTACAGAAGCAACAATAATAACTTTTCTTTATTATATTTCTATGAATAACACGCAAATTATTGTGAGCATCATTTTGAATGTTGAACATAGTGCCACAAGTCAATCATCAATTCGTTCAACCTCACTTTTTCGCAAGGTTGATTATACACTATTTGGTATTGAAAAGATACTTCCAAATCACAAATTCCAGCTAAAAGTCGTAAGAAGTCCTATGAACAACATTTTTCCCTTTTTTTATTAACAAATCATTAAAAATATCGCATTCCGCCTCAATTTTATTTAAAGTTATGCTAAAATACACCTATTTTTGCAAACATTTGATTTTTTTTTTTGGGTATTTATAACGAAAGCCGCTAAAGTGTATTATTACCGAAGATACTTTATAAATATCATCTTCTCCTTACTTTTATCGAACTATTACAAGATCAAATTTCATTTGCATCTGATGACATTTTTCCAAGTGCAACAGTATTCCCCCACCCCATCCATCACTTCGTCTTCTAAATACATAATAATAATAATTATAATAATGAGCCGCTTCTTCTTCATATATTTGGTTGACACTTTGGGCGACCACAAGCCACAAGTTTAACAGCGAGAATCATATCAGTCAGCGGCCGTTTCTAATAATAATAATAATAATTGTTTTTGCGGTGACAACAGGCGGCAGGCAAACATTTTAAAATTTCCCCAAGCAACCGATCAACCAACTTGATTGCCACTGTTTGACTCGTATTAATACAAAGGTTAGAGGGTCTTGGGGGTCAATCACAATGTTTACGTAACACATTCACTTTACCGTTTCAGTGTGAGTGTAGTTAGTGTACCAATTGCGCCATCAAGCTTATTCTCTTTCTTTTAAATGCTTATACCAAGTCAGTTAAGAGTGTAACATTAACATTGTTTCATCTACGCAGCTGTGTCAAAAAATGATTGCCCTTTATATTAATTGACGACGACGGCATTTTTCGATTAACCTCTTCAATTATATAGCTGGTGATTAAGTAGCGTTCAAGTATCTTTCTCACGTCCGCAACGCACATTTATTTCATTCCTTGGTGACTCACATTCGCCCATCAATATATTATTTTAGATGAGATTAATTAAAAAAAATATAGTTTACGTATTTTACGAAGAATATGTTTCTATTCACTTTTAATTTCAGCGTCTCAGTTGTCTTGAACCGTTTTCAACTTTTTTTTTTCATATCAACGCCATATTGTATTTGAACGGAAATGAAAAAAGCTTAGCTGTTTAAAATTTCAACGATGTACTATACAACCTCGTTAATCCGAACTAATAGGGACCGGGGGCTGTTCAGATTAGTGATTTGTTCGGATTATCGAAAATTGTTTTTTTTTCACATATTCTCGGAAGTTGTTTGAACCAATCAATTTGTAATTTGTAGCGCTGTTAATGTTTATTCGGTTTAGCGAGGTTCGTATTAACGAGGTTCGCACCTTTATTTAATTCCTTGGTGATTCACGTCGCCTATCAATATATTACATGAAATGAGGTTAATTAAAAAAATATAGTTTACGTATTTGTTTTCGGTTTCGGATTAGCGAGGTTCGGATTAACGAGGTTATCCTGTATAACAATTGGTTAAAAAAATAGTTGTGAACAAAAAAAAATAGAGAATATGTTTTTGGTATAAATTGAAACTTGGGTTCGTAGACAGTCGAAATGTATACCTCCTTCGTTTGGGTTCGTCGGTCAAAAATGATCATTATTGTTCATTCTACTATTTGCATTCTTTTTGACCAACGAACCAAACGGAGAAGGTATATACAATTCGACTGTTTGCTGCATGTTTTTTTATGGATGCCTTTTAAATATGTATTAGGTAAACATGCTCCGATGTTCATGATTCTTTTTTCATTTGATAGAGGACTTTTGAGTGTTGTGGTCAAATTGAAAATCGACATACAACATCTCCTTCCTTCCAAGGACTTTTCCCAAAGGAGGTGGAGGAAACTTTTTTTCGAAAATTGAAAATTTGAGACAACAAAATTAATTAAAAAAGAGACTAGATCCGGCAACGTTTAAATTGAACATTTCTCGATAAAAATCATAAATTTCCGAGTTACAGCAGTGGAAAAGTCTGAAATATTTGTGTCTCCGCTATATGGTGGGGGCATTTTTTTCGAAAATTGAAAATATGACACCGCCAAATTAAAGAAGACATTATATGTACCAACATTTAAATTGTACATTTTTCAAAAAAATTTACGGTTTCCGAGTTACAGCTTTGGTAAAGTCTGAAATATTTGTATTTCTTCGATGTTTTGAAATCTCTGAATAATAATCAACGTATTATCCTTTATTAGTTGGTGTACTGAAACATACAAAATAATATTAATTCTATTGGTTTTGGTACTTTTGAAGTTGTGCAATTGTAGTTAGATAGAAGACTTTTGGCGCCAACTTCAGCCATAGAATTAATATTATTTTGTATTTTTCCGTGCACCAACTAATAAAGTCGGTCCCTTTTTTATATTTATTTTCTCACTTTATCATGATCATATACTCCCATCAATTATAATAATTTTTTTAAAAAAAAAAAGGATTCACCTTTCAATGTCTCTTTGATTATCTATATCTACGCCAACAACATTTCCAGATCCGAAACATTATTTAATGGTAAAAACTGATTACTTTTGTATTGATGATGCACTTTCAATTTTCAATGTTCAAGGTATACCTAATCACATTTCCACTAACATCCATTTCTCCTTTAGCTGAACATTTCCACGTTTTACGAGATGTTTGATAACGTGCAAAATATCTCTAATAACCCACTTTCTTCGTTTCAATCTTTTCGCACTCTACGATAACGTGAAGTTCAAAATGTTATCGAAGACACCAATCAACCTCCTTTTACTTTCGTCATATTATTAGTTCTTAATAAGCATAACGAAAGGACCACGAAAACATTAAAGATAACCTATTTCAACAATCGAGAAGCATCCTTGAGCAAAAAATACCACACAAATAAAAGCGATTAATTGACAGAAATGTTTGAATGGCGTATATGTATTTTTAATGGTGCTATTTCATTGAAATGATATTGTAAATGGGTTATACTACACTGTGGAACATTCGAATGGAATAATTAATAAACGTAGATCATGAAACGAATAAAAATTTATACATTGAACTCTCTGTGAGTGAACGTTAATTTCATAACCCCCAATTTCTTATGTCTCTAAAAGAAAATGTTATTGTTTTTTAATCTATCGCAATTTTGTTTTTCGAAAGGTTCCAAAATTTACGTTTTTAAATGCAGAGTGACGCGGGGATCGATAGTACGGCCAGCACGATTACCTGATCTTATGCTGTTAGACTTTTTTTATCTCATCTTAAACTAAACCACTCGATTTAGACTATTAGAAGACGAGAAATACGCTTGCAATTAGGTCTTTTTATATCTTGAATAACGTAAGACGACAATTTTATAAGATATGGATGCGGTCGATTTTTGTGATACATTCTAAGACAATTGACATTTTTCTATAAAGAATATAAATACTTTTCATATGCCCCTACTTTATTTCAAGATCTAAAATTGGCTTGTCTGAGGATTTTTAATATTTTTTAATTATTAATACTTTACATATGACACCAAGTATAACACCCGCAAAGTGACAAACGTCTCCAACAGGCGAGAGAGAGAAACTAAACAAAAAAAAGAAGGCGCCACATATGCTACTCGCAAACAAACACCAAAGACAGACCGTGTGAAAGAGTTTGACTTACGTCTGACGTTGGTAATGGGCGGCGATGATGCTCATTTGTTTTTTCTGATCTCATTTAGACCAGCTCAGAAGAAAAATGACAATAAAATATAGGATGAAAACGTTTCTGATAAGTCGTTCAAGGTACATATTTATTCATAGCTTTGAATTTGTTCTAAGTTTAGAATTTCCGGAAAGAAGGTGTTACCTATTTGCATTTTATCACGTTGTTTTTGGCGAAAAATGTATCGTATGAGGTTGATGAAAGGTTCATTTTATCTGCAACTTTCGTATTGTACGATTTTTGCAGTAGTTTACCTTATTTTTCTTATTCGTGTATTGTTTTTCCAGCTCCAAATAACAACAAGTGATTAAAATATGTTTATTTCTTGTGCAGATAGGTAGATATGGACGTCATACTATTTCTTGACATTGTGAAACATTACTTATATCAACTTTGAGCAGAAACATTGTAAAATTGGTATCGACGAACCGTCGGACATTGTCTGCTTCTTTCATACGCGAGAACGCAGTAGATATTTATTTTCCCGTGCTGTTTTCTTGCATTTTTAGAGAGTCTAAACAAACTTTTCAAAGCCGACATCAAGTCAAAATTCTTTGGGAAGTTCAGAAAGCGCCCGCTAGGTGGCGCCAGCCGGAACTGTAACCGTGAATGACAACTAATTTCGATATGAAATAATCCAGACTCAATGTAAACTATCTAAGTGGTTATTGAAATCAAGGTCTCATTTGACGAAAATTTAGTTTATAGAAAAAAAATAAACAACATGCCAGCAACATCTTTACAAACATAATAACAATTTCTCCTCCTGTTTGCTAATTATGGAATGTCGACGGCGCTAATGGTAATCCAACATCATAACACGACGAAGAGTGATTTAAATGGATTTACCATAACGGGAAGATTAGTCACAGGATAAATATGAAATGGAACCTTGCGCCATCATTTCATCTCATTCTAATAAAGCAATACATATATATCTCACTGTGTGTGTGATACTTACCGGTTTTTTTTTATTTAACGGGCCACTTGACGTTTGTTTATGCCATATTAATTGCCACAATGTGGCGTTTGTTTTTGAGAACGCCATATATTACCTTGGCACGCAAAAAAAGGTGGTAGTAGTTTAGCGGAGTCAGCTTTTTTTGTTGTATAGGTTGGGTGATCTCATATTTATATGGAAACGTAAACAGAACAGTTTCCCAGAAGCAGGTTGTATCATCATACAGGGTGTTGTTCATTTCAAAACACATCTCCCACCATGGATTTCTTGACAGATGAACATTAAAAACGGAATGGAAAATCGCTGAAATACGTAACAGTTTTGAGTGAGACAAGTCTTTAACCAAAAACCAGATATACACTTTGTTTCACGAATGTTGGCGTCTGCCTTGAAAACACAAAAAATTGATCAATACAACTGACGGGAGTAAATCAGTGGCGTAACGATTTCGAGATAAGATATGGCATTTAAGGAAGTTCATATAATTAGAGGAAAAAATATCTATTGATTAAATAAGCAAACATAATTTGAAAGATTTATTATCAACAATAATGCAGACATACAAAAACAAATTTATTACTTGAGTTATGAAATATAAATTTATACACCTGAATTATCTGAAATGTCACAATGACTTTGTGACGCCTATGAAATAAAGATTGCGTTGCCTTCGGACATACGTGCAGCACCCTATCATTGTATTAAAGGACATAAGCTTGACGTACTGATGTCGTAGCTTAGATCGACAAACCTAGTAGAGAATTTCATGATAATGACATGCGATGAGACGTATAGCGATATATGTACGTAGCTCGTGAATGATTACACACAATAGCCATGATTCGTGAAACAAACTGTACAAATGGAAATCGCTTACGATTTTTGTGTAATAGAACGCAGCGTTCATACCTACCTAAACTTTGGTTTGGACTATCTTCAAAGAGAAACAATTCAGAAATACCGCATATACATAGGTATGTATTATAACGAATCTCAAGGCTTTTTCAACTAACCTCCTCCTCCTCCTCGACGTATCTGGTATCCTACCTCATTCATAACATGACATTTTATAGCACAGCAAAAACGCGGCGGCTGAATCAGTTAATCCCTTCCTCTTTGAAACAGGTGGACTGTCTGTCGTTTGTACACGTTACCTTCTAATCCCAAATCTATTTGCCAGTTTAAATGTAAATTTAAGATGACATTTAAATAAACCAACAACTCAAAGCCACTATATAATAACAGTGACAGCGTTCATATTTCTTTTAATAAATCATATGAATACCTACTGCCTTTACTCGGTGTTCTTTAAGCTTTAAGATCTTGTAATAGTGTTCATATAAATATGTTCAAGCTGGATTTTAATATCTCTTATATATCCGAATATAGGTGAGCATTCTTTGAATAACTGTTTATATGTTTCTCCATTTCATTGAAAATGATTATTTGATATTTTTTGCTCCTAAATCCTTCTTGAATGTCTGTTTCCAGCATTTTATGTCTAAATAAGTTATAATATGTCCAATCCACAGATAAAAGTGCAAAAAATCAGCAAAAATTTTAAATTGGAAAATAAGATTTAATATTTTTTGCTTCTAAATCCTTCTTAATTGTCTGTTTTCAGCACTTTCTGTCTAAATAAGTTATAATATGTCCAATCCACAAATAAAAGTGCAAAAAATCAATAAAAATTCTAAATAAGATTATTTAATATATTTTGCTCCTAAATCCTTCTTAAATTACTGTTTTCAGCATTTTATGTCTAATTAAGGTATAATATGTCCAATCCAGACCTAAAAGTGCAAAAAAATCAACAAAAATTTTAAATTGGAAAATAGGATTATTTAATATTTTTTGCTCCTAAATCCTTCTGAAATGTCTGTTTTCGGCATTTTATGTCTAATTAAGGTATAATATGCCCAATCCAGACCTAAAAGTGCAAAAAAATCAACAAAAATTTTAAATTGGAAAATAGGATTATTTAATATTTTTTGCTCCTAAATCCTTCTGAAATATCTGTTTTCGGCATTTTATGTCTAATTAAGGTATAATATGTCCAATCCTCATATAAAAGAGCAAAAAATCAACAAGAACTTTATATTGGAAAGACAAACAAATAACAAAAATTAAACAAAATACCGCGTGTCGTTTATTAGATATTATTTGCGGTCGTTTAACGGAGGTGTTAGCTTTATAGTAGTGGTCGTTTAAAAGAGGTTGTACTGTATTTAACTTTTTTTGTATCATTTTAAGTTGTATAATTTCATTCTAATGATGATTTAGAATGCTTCTTTGTTACAGTCATGCAAGATTTGCAACAAAACATTCGCCAATGTCTACCGTCTACAACGCCATATGATCAGCCATGATGAAAGTGCCGTACTTAGGAAATTTAAATGCACACAATGTGACAAAGCTTTCAAATTCAAGCACCATTTAAAGGTAATTAACCTCAAAAATAGAAACTTGGAACAAATATAAAATGTCTTCTTTTTTCTTTCTTACAGGAACACATTCGAATCCATAGCGGAGAGAAACCGTTTGAATGTGGCAATTGTGGAAAACGCTTCTCACACTCAGGTTCCTATTCTAGTCATATGACATCGAAGAAATGCCTCGTTATGAACATTAAACTAGGCAGAACAAGGGCTCCTCCCAGTACCAATCCATTGTTGGAGAAAAACTCCCAACAAAGTATGCGGGTACCAAAACGATCAAACATCAGTCCAATGAATAATAATATTCCGACCAGTCCCAATCACAATGCCTATCTACCAATTCTTCCAAAATACTCAGAAGCTGCAGCAGCTGCCTTCCTGCAGTCCTCCCTAGCTGCAAATCCATCGTTACCGCCTTTTTATTTAACTCCTCCTGGTCTTCTTGGTACCACGGCCCACTCGATGTCGTCCTATCATATGCCATCACTAGGGCATATTCTGGAACAATTGCAACAACAACACAACTCGAATCATTTGAGACCTCCAGTATTCGATCATTCCGATGATATTAAACAAGAAAGTAGCCACAGCAATGTTGAAACTTCAAGTGTTAAATCGGACAACAACGAAAACGCACCAAATTCAAATTCCTCCGAATGTGGTGATCTAGTGATGGATGAAGACGTCGAACCCCAAAACGAAACCCACAAAGAAAATGAAAATACAGACAACGTCAATGGTGACTTTGAAGCTGTGAAAAGGATATTGGAAACTGTAAATGCAACAGTTACCAAAGAGCTCCTACAAGCAAATATGCAAAAGATCTCCTCCGAATCATCGAGTGACTGCCAGAGTGTACATTCTGCGCACTCGCCAAAGGAATCGACGACTTGTACAACCTGCAAAAAAACCTTCTCCAGTTCCAGCCATCTTGAAGATCATGAATGCGAAGATCTTCGCAGTGAAGGCTTGGCTGCCAAGTTGGAAGATGCCTTAACTACCAAATCCGATGATGCACAAAATGAAAGTATCAGCTGTGGTGAAGATCAAGATTTCGACAGAAATCATCACTACAACACCAATGACGAAATCGACTCGGAATCCTTCACCACAACAGATCACGTCTCAGAGGATGGTAGAAAAGTACGAGTGAGATCTCTTATTTCCGATGAGCAACTTAAAGTCCTCAAGGACCACTACAAGCTCAACCCGAGACCGAAACGAGAAGACTTGGAAAAAATAGCAACAACCATTGGTTTTCCTGTGAGAGTGGTACAGGTGTGGTTTCAAAATACCAGAGCTAGGGATAGGCGTGAAGGTAGACTGATACAAGTACCATATAGTCCGGCTGCATCGATACCAGCACGTTATCCATCAAGCATAATGCCTTCATCGATTCCACCAGTCAATATGTCACCGAACCAGTACATCTCCGAACAACCTCTGGATCTTTCCATTAAAAAAGACTCATCCGTTTCCAATGATTCATCACCTGATTGCTCACCCAGGCGACCATGCTCCTCAAACCATCACGCAGAATCAAATGACGAAGTGGTGAATCTTAGTCGAAAGCGATCTGCCAGTCCGACGTATGCTTCATACCAAAACCATTACCAAAGTTCAAACTCCTCCGAACCCAGACAGTCTCCATCCCCATTTGAATTCAAGAACAGTCATCTGGCTCAAATACTAGCTCAACCTGCTCATAAGTTATCTCTTCCCGGCATGGGCCTCGTTCCAATGGAACAGCTCATGCAATTTGGTGCAACCGACCTTCCAAGCTTATCTCAACTGATCAATAGCAGAATCTCATCGAATTTGAGTCCAAATTCCGATAAAAGGTCCTGGAATGATGGCAGAGATGGTTGTTCCATTGATATGGCCGATGATGATCATTCCAGCTGTAGTAAACGCAGCAAGATGTCGCAGTTTATGTTCAAGAGTCTGGGCAGTCCTGTGCTGGGTGGCCAGGAAACTGAGATGGAAGGCCAGTTTAGCTGTGATCAATGTGATAAGGCTTTTTCCAAAGCCAGTTCGCTGGCTCGACATATATACGAACACTCAGGTAATTTATCTATTTCTCTTTATGAATTATACTGTGAAATTATATATGTTATATCCTTATCATATGTGACAGATATTTAAAATGTTACGCCCCTGACGAAAATGTCCTTTTAGTATAAATTTTCCATTCTCTACAGTTCAAAAATAGTTTCAATAAATCTAAGAGCGTTAGATGATTTCATTATTTGCTATCTTATTGTCTGGAATTTTAATAAATAATCTGGAGCCAAATAGTGATAGGAATTCATTAATTAAAATAATATCCAATCAAAAGATTCAAAAACATAATTTTCATTGCAAAAATTATCTTAATATATAGACTATTCACCTTCCTCTTTACGTACTAATGTGAAACTACAAAGATGAGTGTTAATTTTGTTTGTTTTGATTTTGTTTCAGGTCGAAGACCACACAAATGCGACGAGTGTCCGAAAGCATTCAAGCACAAACATCACCTGACAGAACACAAACGGCTTCATAGCGGCGAGAAGCCGTTTCAGTGCAGAAAGTGCCTGAAAAGATTCTCACATTCTGGTTCCTACAGCCAGCACATGAACCACCGCTATTCGTACTGTAAGCCCTACAGAGAGTAATTATTTTAATTATAAAGTTGCTCATTTACTATTTTGAATTATTATTATTGCCAAGTAACTAAGTATATATATATATAAAAAAAATGTAAATAATGTTTAAGAAAAGATTATTTCATTTATATTTATCTGCTCTCTCTGAACATTTAATTATCATAATTGTTTTTCCATTTTTTACACATTAAGCAAGTACAATTTAAGGGTGTTTATGCATCACGACACAGGATCGTTTCATGGGTAAAGTCGACTTATTTATGTGCAATCAAATTCCACAAAAAAAAATATATAATATTATTTTCGTAAGAGTTTTTCGACCTTATCCTAAGAAATCGAATTCTTCTTAATATTAGGCTTTATTTTTGTATAATTTTTATAAGCAACAATTTCTCATACATTCTCTAAAATTATTTCATTGATAATGTTTTTTGACACATGAAAGTCCAAGGTGACACAGCGTATTTGCATAGAATAGACTTCTTTTTGCAACACCTGCTGTGAAAATTGAATTCCCAAACACTTGAATTTCCCGAGAAAATTTGCTCATTAAATCAACAGCAATAACGATATCTTCTCAATTTATCGTACTCGTAAAGTAACTATATAGATTACAGGTACTTGTAATTATTGTCCTATCAGATTATAAATTGCATATTTAAAAAACAGTTGCATTACGTCACTTGTCATAACTAACAATGATTTGAATCTGCTGGTAATAACGGGTCACTTATCAAATACCGAAGATAACCTTCAAATATGACAAGTCGCAATATATTTCAATCATGAATCGCTTATACAATTCTGTAAAATTGAACTATTCACTCTGATAATCTTTAATCACCCTCAAAAAACAACAAATAGTAGATGCACATCAAGGCACCATGATCTGTCAACGATGACAAGTGACAAGGAATATATGCGCAAGCGTCTTGTGTGAATAAGTAGTTTTGTTCGACGATTAAAATTCAAACGCAGGTTGCAAATAATGACTTTCATGATTTTCATCTTAAGCTGTGACAAGTTTCTTTGAACTTTCATGTGTTCAATAAAACTAGTAAGTGTATGTATATATCTTATCTGGTACCTGTATAAGAATACTCATAGTATACAGATGATATGTGCCAGAAAATCAGAAGTCTTCCACCACTTGGATTGGTTTTGTCAGTCATTCAGTCAGTGGTGTAGCAGGCAATGGGGCACCTAGGGCAATTATATTTTGCAAAAGTGAAAAAACTAAATTAGTCTTTAAAGAAAAAAAAAGTGCAATGTCTCGATGCTACGAAACACATGACTTTGTGTTTTTTTGGTCTCACATGAGTTGTGTTTGTTCTCACACTCAATCGAATATATTATTATATTGAAGATATTATACTTAATGTGATTGGAAGATTTGAAATATATTATTTTTTTAAGTAATACCAAGAAAAGAAAAAATGTAGATATGTAAATATATATACAGCTGCTTTATTACATTGAAGTGCCATACAACCATCGAATATTAATTATATATTATTGTATTATTGATACTAATAGAACCGGTTTCGGTACATCGACACTATATATGGCTCTGTCCTTAGCCCTATAGATGAAATCCAAATTCCAAAATAAATTTAAAAAAAAATAAAATCTCGGCTTAACGCCGGTGATTTGATATGGAAGAAATATTTTGGCATTTTGACGTTTACTCTATGTTAAAAGCTGATGCTTACAGGTATACAGTCCAGTCCTTAGAAATATGTAATGTAAGTGAAAAATTTGGTAACCTGCCTTTTGTTTGTAAACAGTACAATAATAAATAAGGGGTTTGCAAAATAGCCCACATCCAAGGTGTTACATGACAATACGTAGATCAGATAGTCTCAAAATAAATGAATAATAAAAAAAACAAATACAATGAACGAAATGGTGCAAGTTGTAATTAATTATATATAACTCAGTTTAAAAATTTTATATATGAGCATTTATTTGATGACACGGACACGGTGATTTTGTTACCAATCTAAAATGCAATAGCCTTATTAGGGAGATCGATATTAATTATATATTTAGAATACGTTGTGTAATAATTATAAATATATATATACGTTTGATATAGAGGTGCATTTTGAAAAGTTTTTATTTCTTTTTTGGAATTATTTATTATTTTGAATTTTTATAATACATATTGTTTCTTAGTTGTATGAAGATATTCAAGGGTTTGAATCTGCAGAAAAAAATATGATATGTCCAAAATTCTTTGCCACGATCATACAAGGTATTTAAGGTATTTGAAAGAAAATTGATACAATTTTTATTTTAGAAACAGATGAGTAGAGAAAATCGTTGGAATGAATGTTTTATTGAAGAATAACAGCCGTATTCATAACTTAGGTTATGTTTCAACTATAACATCAAGTTTATGTCAAACATAACTCCGATATGTCATTTGTATTCCAGAATGTCATTCAAAAATCTATTCGTTTTAAAATAACCGGTATTTTTGTAACAAAACATTTTGGAACAAGAGTTTGTTGAGCAAACGATCATTATTTTTTCTTTCTAGAATCGCTCTCTTCAAAATCCGCACTTTATTAAGAAATAATATACAGGGTATCCCTGAAATGTCTTTACAAAATGCTAAAACCCATTCTACCTGAAATCGAAATGTTTAAGCGGATTCAAGTTGATGTACGATGTTGCGTAGTTTTTAGTATTCTTCTTAAATACCAAATGTCATACTTGAACCTTTTCTAATCCAATGAAATTCGGAATATGCATAAACCTATCTGCATAGATTTTTGTATCAAACAATCTTCAACAAAATTGCATGAGCCATAGGTATAAAAAAATAATAATAACCTCAGAACCGTATCGCGCCCAAACTACGCGATTTTGTACAAATTTATTTTTGCTCAAATCGCCTTATTTCGTTCTCAGGAGTTTGTTGTAGCATTTTGTGAAGACTTTTTAGAAACACCCTATACTTGAATAAAATTTTGTGGGCTGTTATTTAGGGTATTATAACTCAAAGGGGATGTTATTGATTTTATTATTATTTTTGTTATTTTAATTGGAGAAATTTTTATATTTTTTTAAATTATAAACACGTGAATGGGATCTTTGTTTTTCAAAATGCCCCCTTCTATTTCTGAATCATTCCAAATTACGTACCTTAACGTTAAATTAATATTATATGATTTCCAGTATGTATGCAAGTTGAATTTAATAATATAGATACTGTAAGGTTTTTGACAATAAAGTAGTCATTTGATATAAACTATTTACTTAGTACTGCTAATGTAAAATGATTGAAAAAAGATGGTAGCATTTATTATATAGATTATAAAAAAATGTTCTCGAAGGTATGTGAGAGAAAAGTTTCTAAATATGGAAAATTATATATATATTATATATTTACAGTTCACATGATATTAACAATTAAAAAAAAGGTTTTAATAACTTAAGATACTCTATTTCTGTGTATAGATATTCTGTACATACTGAATGTTCATTATTTTCCCCTTGTCGAAGCTTTCAAATTTGAATATTTTTTTTGGATTTGAAAGTTGTCTCGTTTAGTGTATATTCTAGATTTAATGTATATTTTTTTAATTTCATTCACAAGACAGTCATATTTTCGGTGCAATTATGATTTTGCATCAGATTGTTGTGTAAATATTATTTTTTTTGTTAACACTGTATTTTTTACATTGGCTAGTTTTACCAAAGATTCTGTAATATATTTTAGCCAAACATAGTTTTATGTTTCATTATTATTTTTTTGTTTTTCTATTATTATTTTTCTCTAGTGAATTCATAGTTTTTTTTTATTGTATTTTTTATAAATAGTTGTTCTTGTAAAAATGGTGATTATAAGGAATGTAAGTGTAAATTCTATTATGACAAGTTGACAAATGTATTTTACTCAACGCAAATAAATTTATGAAAAATTTATTTCTATTTATTACCTTTTGTTCAGGTGATTATCTGGAAATATCTTTGGTGATCAATTTATTACATCTTTTACACAACATTTAGTGTGGATTCATGCAGCCCAAATTAACGAGTATCAAGTAGCGATCCACAATCACAAATAGCAAGTTGAACTTCTTATATTTCAATGAGAGTGTTCATGCAGCCAAGTAACAGTTATCAATTAACGAATAAGAACTAGAAGTTGGCCACACTAAAGTTTCTTATGGTGTTTTCGAGATTCAAAACGCAACTAGCGTTGTGTTTAGCAAGGCCAATCGATACCTGCCGAACTTTCAAACGCACCAATCAGGTATCAGAACTTTGACATTCTTTCATCGAAACGCGTCTTGTGTTTCCATCTCGAAATCACCATTACTTTAATTGAACGAGATTTTCTACTTGTACGCAATGAGTGCGCAGGTTACCGTGGATTGGTCAGGCCGATGATGTAAATAATAAATAACCTCACTTTTTCAAATATTTGTGTATTTCTTTGATTGCCTTGAAAAATGATTCGGTATCTTCTTTTTTATTGAAAATTTGGCATTCTAAATACTTGTTTTCAGTTCTCCAGCGAGGACAGAGGTTATTTTAAAAAAATGGATACCGCACACATGTCAAGACTTGTGCGCATGCTTACTTTTTATATCATACTTTGAGTGCATGAATGCTACAATCTACAATTCTACATTCTTTTACTTGTTAATTGTTTTTTGATATTTTTTTTCCTTGATAATTCTTACTTGATGCTGCTTGAATCCACACTTAGATTAGGAAGTGGAATGTCACAGCACATATTTCGTGAGAGTAGTTACTCGGGGAGACCAATTTAATTACTTACTTTATATGAAGAATTCCTCCACTGTTGCAGAAATGATTATAATTTCTGAATACCTCAACAATAAAATCAATCTAAAATCCTTTTAAACTGTTTTATATTCAAGGCGTCTGATATATGTTATATACAAGAAAAGAAATATATATATATATATATATCTTCCTATCAATAGAGCGTCCGTACATTGACGAATTGCATTCAATAGAGCGTCCGTGGTAATTGAGCGTCCGTATACGGACGCTCTATTACACATCAGTGTAATTCTGGTCAAGATGATCATCTTAACCGATGGAACAAAAATTGGAAGGACGCTCCATGCACGTCCCAAGAGATTTTTGATTGATATTCGAATATAATTAGTTCGATATATCTGGCGCAGCGCGGCGCTAAAATATTCATTTTGAATACGTTAACTTTCATTCCATCGCGTATTGGGCGTCCGGCAATCTGGCAACAACGAAACACATGAATTTCATTTCAACGACTTTTACACTCATATAGGGTCTTCTGATATATATTCGAAGCACTTATAAATTTTTCGTTTGTGATCATGTGGATAAACCTGGTGCCATTCGAATCAATAGAAGAAAAAATCGCTCTAGATAAAAACCATTCTTTGAATTTTTTTTATTTATAGTATATATTTAAATTTATTTTTTTTAAAATCATTATTCAATGTATTGGGAACAAAGTGAACTAACAATACGAACAATATTGACGTACTACTACTGACAGACGTTTCATTTAAAATGGAGGACATAAACTCTATCGTATCGTATTCCGCGAGGATAAAGACTAATAAATCATATTCGACAGATTTGTATTCATGGTGGAATTTATACTAAGACCAATTTAGATTTCCATAACATTTGTGTAAAAGATATTTGCGCGAAGATAGATGCAGAATTAACACAGCTTAAAAATATGAAAATTAGTTTTTGTTGTGCCTACAGATCACCGGATGGTGATAGTAATTTTTTTAAATATTATCTGCACAGAATATTATCAGAAAAAACTCCAATAATAAGGTACAGGCTGTCGGTGACTTTCAATTATAGCTTTAAGACTTAAAACCAGTGACAATAAATTAACTGAATGCAAACATATTTTTTATCACATGATATGCTAGAAAAAGTTTTTGTTGACACCAGCGGATAACTAAATCTAGAGAAACTAGAGTCGATAATCTGTTCACAAATTTAGATGATAACATTTTCATTCTTGAAGTCATAGACCCGCACTTGTCCGACCATAAAGGAATTTTATCATGTGTCGACCAATGTCAAAAAATCTATCTCAGGTTTCACAGCTGCATTAGATGAAATGATCTGAAATATATGCCATTTAGATTCAGAAACAAAAGCTGCTCATTTAGTTTACTCTGTCAGATCTTTAAACATCTCGTTTTCCATAAAAAAAGTTATGTATCCCTGAAAATAACTTTAAAATGTTGAGATTTCTACGTCCCTATAGCTGGCAGAGCAAAGTGAGTAGAATCAAAAATACAAATCTGTTGTAGAGCTAATTAAATGCTGTGTTCCGAAATTAATTGCTCTTATAGTTTTTATTTTTGGAAAATGGCTGCTTTGCTAGCTTTAGACTAGAGCTTGCACAGCAACCTTTGAAAACGTATTTTTTAGAACTTCTTTTATTGTTAAGGTTAATTAATTGTTAATTAAGTGTTGTATTCCGAAATTATTTATTCTTATTTATAGTTTTTCGGAAAATGGATACTTTAAAAAATCTATTATTTCGGGATAATCTTATTTGGTCCTTGTAGAGCTAATTAAGTGCTAATTAACTGCTGTATTCCGAAATTAATTGCTCTGATATTTAAAAAATTGCTGCTTTGTTAGCTTTAGATCTAAAGCTAGCAGAGCAACCTTTGAAAATCATAATTTTTCAGAACTTTTGTTTTAGCGATTGTAGGGCTTATTAAGTGCGGTACTCCGAAATTAATTGCTCTAATAATTTTTTGAGAGAGAACGTTCTTTTAAGACAAATAAAAATGTCAATTTATCTATTGTGGGGATATTTATAGCTTTAAAGGTACTCCGGGCAACTTGAAACTACTTAATTTTATGTAATCCATTTTTAATTCCATTTAAAAATTGAGATTTTAATGTTTTTGAATTTATTATCTCTCCCAATGAAGAAATGTACAATTCTGATACTAAAAAGCTAAGGGATAAAACTTAATTTTTGTAGGACCGGACGGTTTTCGATTGCTAACCGTATATGTTCCTATGACTGTAAGATAGGTTTACCGGTGGATAAGTTCATTACTAACCACGTCGGTAAGTACTTTTCTTACGGATATAATTGTATTGGCCGAAATATTATAGAAAAGACCAATTAATTTCGGAATACAGCAATTAATTAGCACTTTATTCGGTCTACAAGCACCAAATAAAATTTTCTCGGAAAAGTTGATTTTTAAAGCAAAGCAGCCATTTTCCAAAAACCATATGAGTAATTAATTTCTGAATAAAGCACATAATTAAAACTTAATTAGCCCTCAAAACACAAAAAAAAGTACTCAAAAAATATTTTTAAATGTTGCTCTGTAAGCTTTAGATTTACAGCTAGCAAAGCAGCCATTAAAAAAAACTATAAGAGCAATTCATTTCGGTATACAGCAGTAAATTAGCAATTAATTAGCTCTGCAAGCACCAAATTTGTAATTTTGATTCTGCTCACTTTGCTCTGCTAGCTTCAAGGACGAGACAATTCTCCTGATATTAAAAATCTTAAGTCACAACTAACCCAGGTTCATACTATTGCCGAAGTGACCAGGACGCTCGATAGCTTCGAATTACTTAACATTAACAAATCGAAAAAAGTGGAGTTTAATAATAAGATAATATCTGAATCAAAAATAAGCAAAAGTCAGTCTGGGGAATATTAAATACAAATTTAGTTAAAACTAATAACCTAAGGAATGAGAGCAATTTATCCGCTGAGGACTTTGCCAACTCTTTTGAACATTGCATAAACAATTTAATGCAAAATTCTGCGAACTATATTGCAAATCCCTTCGATTCTTGCAAGCAAAAAATAGCAATAAACCATTTGACTTCTTACCTACATCCAACAAGTTAATCAGAAATATTGAACATTGTTCATAAACTGAAAAATTCTAGAGCCGCAGATAAATAAAAATGTAGCGATTTCTTTACCGAATCTATTTAATCTTCGTATGAGTACATGTATTTTTCCAGATATTCTCAAGGTTTCCAAAGTTACACCTATCTATAAAAAGGGAAATACTCTCAGGTAACTGAATTTGAATGTAGATAAAGATTATCTAAGAATGGCATATTTTGTTATATTTCATAGCATAATAGTGACCGTATGCCTTGATAATCTGGAGAAACACATGTCACAGCCCCAAAATATGCATTGCACAAAAAAAGTCATTCGAATAATAACATCCAGCAAATATGATGATCACTGTAAGCCATTGTTAGAAAAATTGAACATCCTGCAAATACCATGTTGCTGCATTTTGCAGTGCCTGCTGCATATAAAAAACATGCCAAAGAATCCAGCACAATTATGTTTACTCTTATAATACAAGAGAAAAAAAACTATATCTGTCCTCCATTATTCAGACATAGACCCATAATTCCTATAAATTTCTGGGCATAAAATTGAACAATGCTTTGCCAAACAATTCAAAGATGTCTTGTGCATCACTCAAAATTAAGATCCGTAAATATTTAACACAACACCGTTTTAACTTCTTAGATGATTATCTGGAACATGTTGTAAGTACATTTATGTAGGTAATCCTTTTTTACCCTTTTTTCTAGATTGTTATTACTATTATTTTCTTTTTTTAACATGTTCATAATCCTTGTCTTGAATTAAGTTATATGTACTTTGTCACTTGTATGTTTATTATGTCTTCATCTGAAGCGTATTTTAATTTATTTTATTTGGTGTGATCTATATCACTATCCAGGACAAAAGTATACATGCCTAATTGTTTACATGAAATAAATATTTCTATTTCTATTTGATGTTGGAGACAGAAATAATGACAAAAATGAAAATGAGTTTACATTTTAAAATCATTAGCATCTACAATTCCATTTTGTATAAATTGAATTATAGAATATATGACAATTGAGTAATTATAATAAAGTTTAAGGAACAAAAAGTCAGATGAAATACTATTCGGAGAAACAACCAATGCTAGGCAGTCGCTGGTAGTTTCAAAATACGAGAAATATATTTAAAATCACATTTCATCTTCCCATTCCACTGCACATTTGGCAATAGCGCCGGACGCTGTATTTACGGTAAATGAAATAAATATACACCGTATGGACGCTCTATTGTTTGTAAGATTGAAATTATTATATACATTGGACGCCCAAACGGCTATAGAATGAACGGAGCTCACATTGATGGCGAAGTGAAATATATACGGCAAGGACGCTTCATTACTGTTTTTTGAAAGGACGCCAGAATGATATAGAGATGTATATATATATATATATATATATATATATATATATATATATATATATATATATATATATATATATATATATGCTAGAACGTGTTGAATACTATCGAGTAACTCATAAACTTGACTTAAACCAAAGTCTGTCTATAGAAGTAGACTTTGCTTGTACAACCCGAGTTAGACATGTCTCAACTTTAGTTAAATGTCATGTTTAGAATAAATGAAGCAATAGGTATTATATGTTCTCTGTTCTAGACATCTAGACAGACAAGTTCAAACTTGTGGGGATAAATAAAAGTGTGAGTACCTTTATATAGAATATGGCACGGTACTGACATCTCATATAGCAAGTTTCATTATAATCAGAGACATCTATTACAATGAAGTTATGATTTTTTCTCATTAAAAATATTATGGTCGATGACATATAATTTGGCGATGGTCCTGCCATCTAGCATCTTTTTTCTCACTCTCATCAGTTGATTTGACAATGAAACTACAATTCCCTGTTTAAAATCAGAGTCTCTGTTTAAAATGATAGAGTCATTAGGCAACAACTAACACAACATTTGATAAAGTAAATCAGTCAGATATCCAACTCCTGCTGTTTGTGTATTTTTTCCTATTGTCTATGTAATCTTAATAGTTATTGAGTAGTATGTTAACTGTTTGGTTCCGATTAGCTAAGTTTTGAAACTGTCATCTAGAGTCCTGTATTTGTTATTTTGTATAAGGGTATCAGTACTTCATCAACTTTATTGCAGGTGGCGCTGTCATCTTGTCAAATTATTGAAATAACTCTAACTCTATACATGGCACATGGTTGTCTCTGTCTATACTCTATACCCTCCATAGAAATAACTATGATCCTTCAACCTTCTACACTTCATATAATAAGTACCATAATATGATGATTTCGATATAGAAACAATACAAACGAACGAAGTGTACGCCATCTATTATCAGGAGGAATTACTCAAAGCAGTGGCGGCTCCAGAGAGGATGCAATGCCTCCTTTATAATTCATGTTTTTGACGTAGGTGCGTATCAAATCTAAGACGTTGGTTCTCTCACTAATTATATAAACAACAAACCAAAAAAAATGTAAGGTCCGTAGAACTAACCTAACCTATTTCACAAGAAGAGTTTATCTATCAGTGTTTGTATTCTCTCAAGATTCTTACATCAGAGGCAAAACTAGCTTTTAGTCCGCAAAAGATTTATTTTTAAATTTATAGCTGCTGGCGCGTTTCCTCATTGTCTATTTATTTGTTGTTCACCTCTATTTGACGTCATTTATTGTCCTTTTACTTTCGCCAATTGAGTTATATAGTAACCTAAGCAATTAAATATTTGATCTTGAAATTGTTAATAGTTGAAAAGGGTCAAACTTTAAATTTCAAACAGGAGTTATGCAACACAAAATTCAGCTCGGCTATTACGATGTTGTCTATGTCTCTGAGCCGATTTTGAACTCTGGTATCTACCAATTATTTCGATAAATAAAAAAATCTGAAAAAAATAAAGCGATATGATGTGAAGTTTGTAGTACAAATAGAAAATCGGATGATAGTGAATTTAGTTTGAAGAATGAAAATTATGGAATTCTGATAATCCTAGTTTGTTAAATCGGAAATAAAAAAATCATTCATAAATAATATTTGTTTAAAACTCATGATTTCTAAAATTAAATTGAATGAAATCTGTGTGTGAAATTAACTCGAATCTAGTTCGTGGTTTTTATTCTAAACCTGGTTTCTATGTGAAAGAGTATTTTTTATTCGCAGTTCATATTGGTCAGGTACTCAGTGTAGTGTAGTCGATAGATGAATTTATATTTTGGTAGTAGTACCATATTATTATCAAAAAACAAAATATAATAAATAGTTTTTATTCGGTTGTGTATTTACATATACAGTGAAAATTTCTGTGTACATAGTAGGTAAAATAATATAACAGTTTTCAAACATATTCAATCTACACATAACAATACAGCGGTAATTTCTAAAGATATACAAGTATAAGTTTCGTTATTATTATTATTCTGATAGGTATACATCTAAATTTTCAAAGTTATACTATTTTTGAAAAATTAACAGCGATACGAACATATAATTGAGAGACAATGTCATCATAATTAAAACATTATTAAAAACATTGCGTTATATTCTTAAAAGCTAAAATAATAAATAAATATTTTATTTTTATACATAATCTGCTTTTTTACTTTATTAAAACAAACACAAATGAAACAACATTACCGGAAAAATAGTTCAAATGATTAAATTAAATCCATACCACTTTCCAATGGGCATCTGGAATATTTTTTTAAAGAATATTAACGATATAATTTGTACTAATTATAATTAATAATTTCGAATATGAACATGACTTTAGAATATATTTTTTAACAAATACTTTTCACACTATGATGTCAAATAGTTTCAATTATAATTATAAAAACAAAATAACAAGCCTTCGAAATTTTTTTTCATATATAGGGTTCCGTCCAATATTTTACAGAGCTAGTGCTATGTCGCTCAAATGTATTGTTGTTGGCCTTGACTTTTGACCTCAACTTGACGTCCTTTGGTTTCAACATACTTTTATGGTTACTCAACAAACGCGAAGGTGTTAAAATTGATTTCGAACTCAATCCTGTACATTCCAAGAAATGTTCATAGGTCGGTTCGTTACTTCTACCATTTTTCGAATTGTTCAGGATACGATCCTTTTGTGCTTGGAACTTTTGCATCTCCAATTGTTTTTTCAACAATTCAATGGAATTTTTATTCAGTTTTGGTGCAACATTATCATTTGTAGCTCTAATAAGCTCCACTCTGGTACTTGGTAATAGGTATTCTGCTGATGATGTTGTTGTTTGGTGTTCTTCGAAGCTTTTGTCTGATATATCGCTTTTTAGGTCTTCTTCAACTGTATACTCTTCCAAGTCACAATCGTCCAGCTTGAACTCTTCAAAATTTTGACTTAAATCAAAGTTATCGAATTTTGTTTGTGTATCATTTTGTTGTTCCTGCTGCTGCTTTTTAACGGGAGACGATAGTCGTTTATCAGAGTTTTGTAAATTCTCAAAACTCGAAAACAAATTATTGTTTCCCCCCAACTTGTGACGTTCAGGTTTCTTTTTGATCTCTGACAACAACTGCTGATTGAAGCCAGATATCAGGCTTGAAACTGATGAACCTATCATTATTGGACGACGTGTCAAGTCATTGCGATTGTTTTGTTGTAATTTGAAGATTTGCGAATTATTTTTCACATAGTTATCCTGAGTCACTCGCTCCTCATCGTTTTCATTATCGTCATTCTCATCGGGTATGATTATTTCTGATACTTGAGGCAGTTTAGGTATCTCCATGTCTTGTCGTTTGGCACTCTCCGATTTGATGGTGGTGTTTTTGGCAAGTTGAATGTTTAATTTATCCACACATTTTTTCACAACCAGTGTAGTATCATTGATTTGATTTTTATCTTTTAATTTGTGTTCATTCGAATGTACTTTGTTTAGAATATTAATGTTTGATTCATTGGTGAAATACATCTTGCCCAAGATATCCATTTTGGCAGCGTGTCCTAAACTGCGTCTGGTTTCACTAGGTAAAGTTTTACCTGCTAAAAAGTTAGTATCACTATTATCTGTCAATATATTGGTTTTGGAAAGTTGCTTGCCGATACTTTCGGCCTGTTTCTGATTGTCGGACACTAATCTGGGATTACTCTTGACTTCTTCTTCTTGAGATGGGATGATACTTTTACTCAACGAATCAATTTTCACGGCTAAATCGTTTTGTTTCTTACAAATATCATCTGCAACTTCCTCTTTGATATCCACTGATTCCAGCTTAAGTCTATCATTAACATTATCAGCTGCTTTAACCACTTCAGGTGCATCTGGTTCGGGTTTCTGATTGTCATGATGATCAATGTTGTTTAGATCACTACTACTAGCTCCATATGGTGGATTCAGCTTGTTTAAGACATCATGTGACGTGGGTGCATTGATTTCAGCTACCACACTGATTTTCTTGAATGAAGCAGTCTTGCTTTGAGGTAAATTTAGTTCGGATATCGAACAGTAATCTGGTTCAAATTCCGTTGTTACACTTTCGTCGCTCTTTTCGGAGCTGGAGGGTGATTTCTTTTTGAAAACCACTTGTTGGTTCTTGTTGTATTTGGCAGTCAAATTGGCCGGTTTTGGTGGCAGAGCTGGTGGTGTGCGCATTATTTTGCTACGTCGAACAATCTTGGCATCGCCACTGTCGTCTGGTTTATTTTCCACATGTGAAGCAAATTGGTGATCGTCCAGTTTTCTCGATGGTGTTGGGCCTTCTTGGGAGAATGTTTCACTACATTTGCTAAGTATTTGTTCATAGTCATTGCTGTAGATGCTTTGTGGTGTTTCGTAGAAGTTTGGTTGTTTCTGTATCGGTGTTTCATAGTAGTTTTGACTTGTATTAACTTCATTATCATTCTCAGATTGTTTGTTGATGTCTTCTTCATCACTAAACTTGACTCGTTTATTTTTCAATGATTTTCTTTCAATTTTTGGTGTTTTTGGTGGTGAATTTAGTGAATCATTCATATTTTGCAAAAGGATTTGATTCATACATTCCAAAACTGGATTGTTGCGGTAAACGTTTCTGTGTTCCTCATCTTCTGGATCGCTAGCACTTGCATACCAATTATCATTCGTTTCTTCAGCACCTGCCTCAAATACTGGAATAGTATCTGTTATCTTTGATTTCAGCTCTTGGGTATCATGATGTTGTTCATTTACATCAACAACTTTACTTTCAACAGCATTATTTATAATAACAGTATTGGTACACTCTGACAATGAAACTGTTGATGGGCTCGATTCGGATTCGTGATTCATCATGATTTGTTGGTTTTTATCGAAGAGGGACTCTATATTTTCCGAAATTATACTTATTTTATCAGTCACACTTTCTGGTGGCAGAGAATCCAAGTTGTCATAATCATTACTCGTATTATCTTCATTTGAAATTGGACTTGCATTGTCGTTTCTCAACTTCAAAACTTCAAAGTATGTACCGATACTTTTTCTGTGATGTACTTTCTTTGATCTTCTGCCTGAGAGGGAATCTTTGCTGCTGCGATTTTTTTGATACATACTCTTCACTGACTCTGTATCCGATTTCAGATTACTCTCATGATTGTACATTTCATAAGGGCTGTCGGATTTGTTGTAGCCTTTTTCTGATACAGTAGCATACGTTTCACTGCTGCTATCTAATGATTCAAAATTTGAAGACTGATAATCTGTAACAACATATTCCGAACTGCTATCTAAGCTTTCAAGGATTGGACTAGAAATGCAGTACTGATTGCAACTTTTGCAGTACTGATTTGTGAGTAATTTTTTGATGTCGTTGTTTTGTTTTTTAATAATGTAATCTTTTTCGTTTAATTGGTGACTTATGAATTTTTGTTCCTGTCGCAGTCTTGCCTCGAATATCAATAGGGCTCGCAACACTTTGGCAAGCTGGTCATCTCTTAGGGCTCTCTCCGATTGGTATTGTAGTTCTTTTTCTTGCAATCTTCTCGTGTATTCGGCAACCAGCTGTCGACATCTTTTGGTTTGTAGTTTCAAAGCTTTCTGGACGATTTCCAATTCACCTCTGATGGAAGACATTTCCGTCTCGGTATATGTGACCTGGAAGAAGAAAATAACTTTGTTAAACTAAATGATAATCAACAATGAAAAAGATTTTTAAAAATGATAAATTATGTTGTAACATATAGTAATATTGACTTTGACAAAATCTATGGTATTTTTTTGTCAATAGAAAAATATTTGAATGATTCTGAACAGGATCTTGACGTGAAAAAATATTTAAAAAAAAAAATTGGACCGACTTTATTAGTTGTTGTACTGAAAAATACAAAATAATATTAATTCTATTTTGACGTTGGGGACTACAGCAACAAACTAAAACGGCACAACTTCAAAATTACCAGCACCAATAGAATTAATATTATTTTGTATTTTTCAGTGCAACAACTAATAAAGTCGGTCCAATTTTTTGTAAAAAATATTTATTTCACATTTTTGAGTGTAACATGAGTCATGAAAATTGTTGAACGTTCACTAATACCCAAAAAGTTATAGGTAGGTTTAGCTTGTACTGTTTATTTATTATTCAGAATTCTCAAAACATCGCGGCGCAAATATACATATTTCAGACTTTACTGCTGTAACTCGAAAGCCGTAACTCAATTTAAATGTTGCTACATATAATCTTTTCTTTAATTTGGCGGTGTCATATGTTCAATTTTCGAGAAAAATTGCTCTTCCACATAGCGGAAATACGCATATCACATATTTCAGACTTTACCATTGCGAAACTCGGAAACCGTAACTCTTTTGAAAAAATATTCAATTTAAACGTTTCCGGATATGGTCCCCTTTCTTATTTTCAAATCTCGAATTTTCGATTTTCGGAAAAATTTGCCCCTTCCACATAGCTGTAACACATATTTCAGACTGTAGCGCGGAAACGTATGATTATTTTTAAAAATGTCCAATTTAAACATTTCCGGATATGGAATTTTCATTAATTCTGCCGTCTCAGATTTTCAATTTTCCAGAAAAATTGCCCCTTCCACCCCCTTTGGGGCTGTTATTGGAGGGAAGAAGATTATGGATTTGATTTTTCTCCATATGGGACCATTTCTCAACTCTCCGCTTTCAAATGAAACAAAAATCGTCTAAATCGGAGTACGTTTACTATGCAAAACGCGCGAACAGCCATAAAAAAATTTAAAAAATCAATCTTACAACCGAATTGTATACCTTCTCCTTTTTTTGAAGTCGGTAAACAAAATAGGGCTCCAGCTTTCGAATCCTCCATAAATCAAATTGGCAACTATACAAAGTCACCGTTACAAGTTTACGATTCGATTAAAGAATACAATATAGTTATTTTGAAAATGAAGTACACAAATAACAGGGTCGGACTTGAGATGAAACCAGTTTGCTATGCTTTAAAGTTTCAAGTAACTTTTTTGTTATAAAGTTATACTGAGAAACTTGAAAAGGAGTCGTTTATATACCACAATATGTGAATGTTATCTGCACGTATAATATATGAAGTATAAATGTTATAATCTATTTAATGTTATTTTAAATTGGCCAGTTCAACACTGTTCTGATGTGATGATCGGATCAGTGACCGCATTCTTCCTAATAGGTAAGTCTTTTCCTACCGTACCCAAATTTTTTCGAATAAACTTGAATAAAATAGCCTTGAGGTATATTAATGAATCGCATGTTCAGATTGCTGACACACCATTGAAATTAAAATTCCTTGACAGCCTATAATTACTTTTGATTACTATAACGACGACGTATGTATTCGATAGAAGACAGACATTACATATAAAGTTTCTTTAGAATATCCCAAGCTTTTCCTCACAAATGTTTGAAACATATTTTATGATTTTCTTTCTACCATAGTTATGTCTATTAATTTTTCTTCGGCAATAAGTATGTGGATAGTATCTGAAATAGAATACAAATAATTGCAAAAGAATGTCCGTCCAGGTTGTCCAAATTAGGCCGGCGAACCAAAAATGATAGAAAACTATTTAGAGTTCACCAGTCCAAAACTGGATAATTATTGGTAGGTACTCTACATTGAACTTATTATTAATAAAAGCCGCTTTTTTATTGTCCATTGCTAACCAAGAAACATAAGTATCCTAAGTTTGCAAATGAGTATTAACGACTGGGAAACAGAAAAAGAAGAACAAACTTGCAGACATTTTTGTAACTTTACAACAGACTTGACAACACCGTAGTCTCAATTTGGAGATAAAAATATTATTGCTTCCTTTGTTTGACCGACTTCCCAGACGGAGGAGGTATACAGCGTGGCCCAATAATAAAGGACGCCGGATATATCTCAGGATCCGTTAATCGGAAGACGCACAGAAAAAAAAATCACAAGTAAGTCGGACAAAAGAAAAATCTGGGAAATATTTATAAGTTGCTAAGTCTACCGCGAGAGGGAGTAACTCAAACCGGGAAGTAGAAAAACTGTTTTAATCAAAATTATCCCATGCTAACCTATATTGAAAATATTTTTTTTGTAACCTACTGAAAATAAGACAACTTTTTGTATTAAAGTTTTTTCTCTATCTTGTCAAATAACGGGTGGGGGAGAGGCAAATGATGGTTTAAAAAAATGAACAACTTTTTTTTAATATGAACTATTTTTAATAACTTTATTTCATTTTAAAGCGCAAAGCTCTTTTTTGGGTGCTTCTACTAGAATAATAACATTTTGAGTTCAATTATTATCCGAGTTGGTAGATGGCGCTTTATTTTTTATGATTTCCCGACATTTTCAAATGCAATGGCATTTTTATTTTTCATTTGGAAGTAAAAGCTTCCTTTTAATGGGCCACGAGTACAATGGGGAAGTTTCATGATGTTGGTCATATTATATTCAACGTAATGATAATTAAATATAGACCAAAACTCATCAATCAGTGAAACAATTTTTGAAATCCATCAATAAATGACTTAGAAATAGATTACTGAAGTATACGTATTTTAGCTTGTGACGTCATCTGACCTACCGAGATCGCCGTACCACTAAGTCGCGCCAGTCTCTTGTCTAAGATCCTTAGATAGACTTTGTTGATATGTTTTCAGAGAAGAAGCTATAGGATACATGAAGGATCTAAAAGCTCAGTTAAATACAGAATTTCACCAGAACATAATGGTGGAAAGTGTAGTCAATCAAATCAAATCTCGCTTCATTATTCATTATATTATTTGTACACGAAAAAACAATTTACTGAGATTTTTAACTGTCGTTCTTTGACACATGGGAACAATACAATATTTTTAGGATCTTTTTAAAATTTAATCATCGTGTAATAACTAAAATACAACTTGAGTGACTACACATTTAATAAATCTGTACGTACTCGGCGAATAGGCGCCGCATCTTTTAGGTCAAATGACGTCACACGATAGAGCGCATCGAGTAATGTAATTATTTTTGCAAGCGCAACTTCAAAGTCCCATAACTTTTTCATTTTTAAAGATATTTTAATGATTCTTCACATTTTTTTTTTCATTTTGCTCAATTTTTTTTAATCAATCTATAAGAAAAAAATGGAAACTTCCTCATGAGACTGTGCTTTTTTTTGGTTTGTGCGGCATATAGTAAACGTGCTTCGATTTTGATGATTTTTGATTCATTTGAAAGAAGAGAGTTGAGAAATTGTCCCATATGAACCATAATGGACCAAATCCGGACACGTTTGGATTGAACATTTTTTCAATAGACTTACGGTTTTCGAGTTACAACAATGGTAATGACTGAAATATGTTTATTTCCGCTATGTGGAGGGGGTAATTTTTTGCGAAAATTGAAAATATAAGACGGTCAAATTAAAGAAGAGATTATATGTAGTATGTAGCAACACTGAAATGGGACATTTTTCAAATGAAGTTACGGTTTTCGAGTTACAGCAGTGGTGATGTTTGAAATATGTATGTGTATTTCCGCTGCGATGTACCTCGTAAGCTATGTGGAATATTGAATACACATAATATTATATCAGTTTACCAACGGTTACCATTACCAATACTTTTTCGTTACATATGCCATTTGTATCTAAACTCCAGTATACTGGCCAGTATTGGCAGAAGAGTGTACCTACTGGTTATTAGCGTTATTTAGGAAAACAACTTCATAGTAAGGTAGCAATTGGATACTTGACATAATGGAAATTTAATATAAAGTGATGTTCAGACGATATTAGGTAGTCCTAACATACCAAAAATCACATTATGCAGGTTAAATTTCTCTTAGAATTTAAAATATAATTAATTTAAATAGTTGTAATTTCAAACCCATTATCACGTGACTGCAAATCCTCCTCAGACTGAACATACAATATTGTATATTCTCTCTGGTCAGATAGTGTTCTCTGCTGTATTCCTCCTTTCTTTAATACCGTGGGACACTAACTAAGGGAGACGTTGCGGCCGTTTTTAGAATTCAATTGGGAAATTTAAAAACAATTTTTGAATAGGTATATATTCTTTTATTTTCAAAATAGACTCGTAATTTTTTTTGTATTTAAAGAAATACCAAAAAAAACAAAGGGTTTAATTGAATGTCTAACTACAAAATAAAAATTGTTCAAAAAATTAGTCAAGTACCCAATTATTATCGACGTCACACTGTCAGTACTGGCCTGTACAATGCATCGAAATTAGAAACACACGAAATATTCGACACATTTTTTAAGACCAAAGGTGAGTTTATACAGTAAATAAAATAAAATAAGAAACAAATTAAGATAAAATAAGAAAGTTGAATATGCTCATTTCCATGGGAGCGTTTATACACGAAATAAGCTAAATTAAGAAATAAGAATAAGAACTAAAGATGGCCAACTTTCATCTTTATTTCTTATTTTATTTTGTTTGGAAACTGATAATGCGCATGATCAACTACCAGAGAACACTCAACTTGCATACAACACAAAAGTTTTTGTCAAAAAAGCTGTGATTTGATTGGTTCATTCTTATTTCTTATTTTATTTTCGTCATCTGTACCTATAAACAAATCTTTTTTGAGATTATTCTTATTTCAATTTTAATTTGTTTCTTATTTTATTTTATTTACTGTATAAACTCACCTTAAGTAGGTAAGGCAGGTAATCTACCTATTACAATAATTCCACAACATCTCACGATTTCAGACATACTAAACAACTTTTGATGTTGATTAACTGGTTTCTCGATATCTCATTTTCTGTACATTATGAAATTTTGTTCAACATGCCGTAGGGATTCTTCTCTGTATTATTATTAATGAACTCGAATCGAAATCAATAAGCAGCTATTTCACACACAAACAACGCGCCATAGCAGCTGTGTCACATTCCATTTGTGTTCTTTCATGCGAGAAACCATCAAAACACATCTCATGATTATTTCTTGTCAACTAATAAATAAAAATGATGTGGATGGCCACAGATCGCCCACATCCAATTAGTTGTTGCATGATGATGAGATTGTGTCTTCGTAGTGAATTATTTCTTGTATCAGCTACTGGTTTCTTCCTTCCTCGACCCATTGATAATAAGATATCGTATAATATGTATATATATATATATATATATATATATATATATATATATATATATATATATATATATGCATGCCAATGCGTTGTGTTATTATTAAAAACTAGAAAGTTTAGATGATTTGAATATATGAGAATATTAGGTATGTGGTATGCGCGCTTGTTTCTCTACGTAGTCGCTTCTCGTTTGTTTTTTTTTTTCGATTCAGTTGAAAGCAGTTATCGAGCTATCCAGCGTCTCAGTAAGAATGGGGAGAAAGGGGGAGGATTATTTGAAACGAGAGAAAATAATATGCCGATTTGAAGGTAAATTATGGTGTTCTCCAGCTCTCTTATCAAATTGCTACAGTGACGCATAAGAATAGCTTTGTTCCAACCGTCGACCCCTGACAGTTTTCAAAACCAATTGACCTACTAATTTATATATACCTAACTAGCTTTTGCCCGCGACTAAGTTAGACTTTTAGTAATACATCGGTGAAAATTTAATTCTACTCCATGTAGTAGTTTTTGCGTGATGCGCGTACAAACTTAGAGACAGGCAGACAAAAATTTTAACAACTGTTGTTCTGGCTTCTGTTGCTCTAATATTAGATTTACTTGAATATCTACAATGTACAGACATTGGCTTGTTACAATTCTGTTATATACTAGCTTTTGCCCATGACTTCGTGCGCGAGGAAAACTGCATTCAATTCCATGTTTTAGATTTTCCGTGATGCTTGTACAAACCTACAGACAGACATACAGACGCGATAAAATGGAACCTATATTTTAAGTTAGACCTATAGCAATACATCGGTGAAAATTGTATTCAATTCCATGCAGTAGTTTTTGCGTGATGCGCCTACAAACATACATACAGATAGAAAAAAAAAGTTTTTACTTCCCTCAATAAGGGAAGTACTGTATCTCAAGTCCGTCGGTCTGTCGGTCTGTCTGTCTGTCTGTCTCTCTGTTGTCTGTTGGCGTTGTAGCTCAATAACGGCTTGACTTTTTGATATGCATATTGAAGAACTACCGGCGACGCAATGTAAGGGTTTTCGTTAATAATATATACAGGGTGTCCAAAATATTGCGTGCCAATATAAGAACGGTAGAAGCGACGAGGTTGCTTCCATCTCGAAGCGGGGTGGTTTGTCGAGGGAAGTCATAGGTAAAGGCTTTTACCAATTTTTTCTTTTGTTGCTCTAATAAAGACGTCTCATATTAATTTTTCTTAAATACCTTTTTATGTATAGATAACAGTATAAGTATAGTTTGTCTATTTCAAGCTGAGTACGGGAAAGAATGCGACAAAAAATATTCTACTTCGAGAGGAATACGGTGTCACCAAGTTATTTCCTTGAATATTCGAATAAAATTTATGTCGATGTTCAAGTGCAAGAAAAATAAATATTTTCAAGTCAGTTCACCTGCAATGTATGTATTTTTATCTATATTTTCTGTTCGTTTCTTGTACCTAGCTTAAAAAATATGAAAATTAATAAACTTAATCGGAGCTACAAGACAGTGACGAATGGTAATAAACCCGGCAACAAGACTAGAGTTTCGATAGGCATAGAGGAGAGTATTCAAACCCCTGTTGGTTGGTCAAACGATGATCTAGTGTGGACGCCATTACGAGGAAACGTGATTCGTCAGAGGACGGAGCATCCTGGCGAGCACGGACGCTAGCGGGGCCGGTTGGTGTGAATGTAAGGTATACTACTATTGGTTATCGATACATGCCAAGTGAAGATTATATCATATCCCGATACATCTAGTGAGTTCGTGCTATTTGTGGAATGTTCGGGGCGTTGGAAGATACCGGTGAAAGCTTTTAGAATGGAGGAGATTTGCCTGTATATTGGAGACGGAAAAGATTTGCTACGGATTTCGGTATTTTAATGAATACAGTGGAGACCGGAGTAAGGTAGAAACATTAATAAAATACGCTCGGTTCGAATACGGTTGTAAATAGTATACCAGTACTAGCACCAATAGAATTAACATTATATTGTATTTGTAAAGCACCAATTAAAGTCGGTCAATTTTTTTATAAAAATATTTATTTCACACTTATGAGTGTAACAATAGTCATGAAAATCGTTGAACGTTCAATAATACCAAAGAAGATAGTAGTTATACCCACACATATTCTCAAAACATCGCCGCGGAAATACGCATATTTCAAATGTTACCACTGCCCTAACTAGAAAACCGTAACTCATTGAAAAAAATGCTCAATTTAAATTTTCCGGATATTGACTTATCTTTAATTCTACAGTCTCTGATTTTCGATTTTCGAAAGAAATTGAACCCTACACCCCCTTCGGGAGTGGTTTTTGGACGGATGGAGATTTCGGATTGGAGTTTTTATTGAATATGGGACCATTTCCCAAGTGTCCTCAAAAAAAAGAACAGTTGTATATCTACTCCGTTTGGTTTCGTCGCTCAAAAATACCTTAGATACATTTCTCTCGTTAGATGGTTTAGATTTTAGATACCTATCATATACATAATTTACTGTTTTTTAAGAAATCTGGCAAAGCCAAATTCTTTTAATGAGTAGTGCCTGGCGTAAAGCTAAAGGAGACAACTAATAAAATTTAAAAAATATTCCAGTGTTGCCATATTTCACAAAATAAGTACCTACTCTTGACAATATTTTTCTAAGTGACAATAACGTATATTCCTGTCAAAAACCGATCTTAAAATTCCTTTTAAAAAAAGGTTGGTATAATTTTTGTTACTCAACTTGCACATTACAAAACGTTTACAAAAGTAGTTGAAAAAAATACACTATCAATATAGAGATATAATAAATTAGTTTTGTGCACTCAAGCCCAGATATGATTCAATTCCAGGTAAAATAAGCCAAAACCGACGACAACAATATCTATACATTTTTTTTTGTTTTGTTACAGTCCCTTTGTGGCCCACTCACCACCTACTTGTGTGTACGGCTATGATGCGTGTCCAATGTCTCACACAAGAAATATGTAAGGAATGCTGTTCAGGTTAATCAGCTATTAGGTGTATTTTTTTTTCACTCTCGAATAGTAGAGATCATCTTTTTCGACAGCTGCGTATCCCTACAAGAATGTGTATCCAATTTGATGCCACAATAATAATGTACCTTCAACTTTGATTGAACTATACAATTCAACTATGAATGAAAAAATATTTTTCACCAAAAATTGACCGTTGTTTCACTGTAAAATACAAAATAATATTAATTCTATTGGTGCTGGTTCTTTTGGAGTTGGTGCCTACAACAACAAACTACAACGGCACAACTTACCAAAATTACCAGCACCAATAGAATTAATATTATTTTATACTTTTCAGTGCACCAACTAATAACGTCGGTCCAATTTTTTTGTAAAAATATTTATTGTAGGAAGTTTGCTTCAATAGGCTGAATGACGTTTAACAGACACCTCGTATATGTCGGTATCAATCAGACTCAAATGATTTGAGTTCATCACAAAAATAATTATATTCAACATGAAAATTGAGGCAAAAAAATCAGAATGAGAAAGACATTTCTGCAAAATGAAGAATATATTTACTGCACCACAAATCGAATTGGCATTGGAAGTTTTTTTCCTACCTATACCAAATGGCAACTGATCCACAATTTGTTCTGGTTTAATATCAAGAGTATTCCAACATGTGAATTCACAGCACAAAGTTTAGCGCAAGGTTAAAAGTTACAATACGTTGCTTATAATTATTCAGAGATTTCAATATATCACGAGACTACACATATTTCAGATTTTTCCGCTGCTGTAACTCGAAAACAGTACTTTTTTTGAAAAATATCCAATTTAATATTTTCTTTCATTTGGCCATCTCATATTTTCAATTTTCGAAAAAAAATGCCCTCACCACATAGCGAAAACATATATTTCAGACTTTATCACTGGTGCAACTCGAAATCTTATAATTTATTTGAAATATGTCCAACTTAAACGTTGCCAGATATGGCCTCTTCTTAGTTTTTGTCATCTCAAATTTTCGATTTCCAAAAAAATTGCCCCCTCCACCCCCTTTGGCATCATGTTTACATTACGCATTAAGGCGCGAACATCCATAAAAAAACATGCAAACAGTCGAATTGTATATCTCCTTCGTTTGGTTCTTCGGTCAAAAAGCAACAAACAAAGCGGAATCGAGAACGACAGAGAGAGAGAGTTTGAAACAATACTTGAAAGGTTTCTGTTAAAATTGAATTAGGCATGTATTAATGTAATTCTTTTTCTGCTTATGGTATTTATGACCTATAAAGAAAATTGAATAGAATATTAATTCGAGAATCACACGGTTCTCATACCAGAAAGAAAACAATTCACAAAACTAACTTAGGTCCTTCATTCCTTCAATCAAGTAACAGCGTAGGTATACCGCTATTCAAGATATTTGAAACAAAGTTTATACCTGAAAATAATCAAATTGTTAATACTTTATGACACATCTCTGGGTGCATTTCAAGACAAGCCATGCCTGACAATAGTTTCTTATGTAAAATTTTGTCTCAAATATCTTGAAGAGCACACTCTATACGTACCGAAAGTATATCATCCAGTTGGCGGGTTGTAACGGTGATAATCAACTACTTCGGACCAAGTTGTACAAAATAAAATAATTATATTACTACTAATGACCAGTTAGTCTAGTTACATATATTTATCAACTTTCTTCGATGCATAATTAGCATTTTCGCAATTATCAAGCGTTTAAATATATGCATATAACGTTATGTTGAATTATTACCTATGCGGTGTAGTAATCGAGGAAATTAGTTAACACGCACAAATATCAAGGAACAACGGTCTCTTCTTTGCATAATTATGTCAATCGAGAATAGAATAAATATTTTTTACAAAAAAATTGGACACATTACCAGCACTAATAGAATTAATATTATTTTGTATTCTCAGTGCAACAACTAATAAAGTCGGTCCAATTTTTTGTAAAAAATATTTATTCCACATTTTTGAGTGTAAGATTAGTCAAATTTTTGAACATTCACTAATACCCAAAAAGATATAGGCTTAGCTTGTACTTGTTATTTATTATTCAGAGATCTCAAAACATCGCGGCGCAAATATACATATTTCAGACTTTACTGCTATAACTCGAAAATCGCAACTCAATTTAAATGTTGCTACATACAATCTTTTCTTTAATTTGGCAGTCTCATATTTTCAATTTTCGAAAAAAAATTGCTCTTCCACATAGCGGAAATACGCATATCACATATTTCAGACTTTACGATGGCGAAACTCGGAAACCGTAACTCTTTTGAAAAAATGTTCAATTTAAACGTTTCCGGATATGGTCCCCCTCTAATTTTCAAATCTCGAATTTTCGATTTTCGGAAAAATTTGCCCCTTCCACATAGCTGAAACACATATTTCAGACTGTAGCGCGGAAACCTATGATTATTTTAAAAAATGTCCAATTAAACATTTCCGGATATGGAATTTTCATTAACTCTGCCGTTTCGGATTTTCAATTTTTGAGAAAAATTGTCCCCTCCACCACTTTGGGGCGATTTTTGGAGGGAAGGAGATTTTGGATTTGATTTTTCTCAATACGGGACCATTTCTCAACTCTCCTCTTTCAAATGAAATAAAAATCGTCTAAATCGGAGTACGTTTACTATGCAAAACGCGCGAACAGCCATAAAAAAAGATAAAAAAGCAAACATACAACCGAATTGTATACCTCCTCCTTTTTTGAAGTCAGTCAAAAAAGCAAACATACAACCGAAGTGTATATCTCCTCCTTTCTTGGAAGTCGGTCAACAATCAATCTTTTTTACAAATAAAAATGAAAATCCTGACATATAGTGAAAAGCATCGTTGGACCTATTTGGAAAACAAATAGAAAAACATTAGAAAATTCGAGAAAAACTCCCGAGTGCTTTCTTCCAATGGATTTTAGTATGTAGATACTCAAGACCATAATAACTCACGATTCAAACGACATTCAGTCCAGTTTTGTCTACCTTCGCTTTGTATTTCGAAGTCGGTCAAAAATTATTCTCATTGCTCTGATGTATTATTTGTGATTCATTCAAGTAGCTGGGAATTCCAAACATGAGAAATTATGCGTGGTGACGTAACACCAAAAGATAATAACAAACAACACACAATGCCCACATTAAATAGGTCAAGAAATAATACAGCTTGGAATTGGAGGTCGTACGACCAGATACATGGGTAATAAAAAATGTGGCTCAGGTATATATTGTCAATTGTCGTGGAACACTATTATTCATGGCTATATTGTACGCACCCTAGGAGAATGCAAATGGTCTACTAAATCATTTGTGAGAAAGGTCATAAAACGCGTATAGATACAGTACAAAGATATTTAGGAGATTTGTTATTTGAGAAATGACAAAAAAAGGTCCCCCTCTAAATCCATGATGGATGATAACAATCACTTTAAAATAGTCAATGATATGATCATCATACCACGATCTCTTCAAATTCCTATGTATTTTGTTATTGACCGACTTAAAAAAAGAAGGAGGTATACAAATCGGTTGTATGTTTGCTATCTTATGTATGTATGCATGTATAGTAAATTTGCTCCGATTTTGTTAATTTTTAATTCATTTGAAAGAATAGAGTTGACAAATGGTGTCATATTTAGAAAAACTTAAATCCGAAATCTCCTTCCCTTCAAAAATCAACCTCGAAAGGGAAGCAGCAGGCATTTTTTCTCGAAGATCGAAAATCTAAGTAAACATGATACCATATACGGAAAAGTTTAAATTGAAAATTCTTTCAAAAGCGTTACTGTTTTCGAGCTACAGCAATGATAAAGACACAAACATGTGTACTTCCGCTATGTGAAGGGGGCAATTTTTTTCGCAAATTGAAAATATGAGACGGCCAAATTTGAAGAATGAAGCAACATTTAAATTGGACATTTTTCAAATGAAGTTGCGGTTTTCGAATTACAGCAGTGATTAACTCTGAAATATGTGTATTTCTGCCGCGATGTTTTGAGACCTCTGAATAATAATAACAAGTACAAGCAAATAATAGATCGGATAGGATAAGTACTATCTTATTTGGTATTAGTGTACATCCAACGATTTTCATGACTTATGTTACACTCAAAAGTATGAAACAAATTTAAAAAATATACAAAATTAAATTAATTCTACTGGTGCTTTTGAAGTTGGTTCAGTCTTCTATCTAGCACAATTGCGGTCCATTTTTTTTTTGTAAAAAATATTTATTTATTATTATTGTATTCACGTAAAAAATCGACCTGGAGATTTTTGCTGATATTTACGTTTTGGGGTTCCTAGATCACGAAAATCATGGTATCTCAAGTCCGTCGGTCTGTCTGTCTCTACTCTATTGGCGTTGTAGCTCAATAACGGCTTGACGTAGGACAACGAATTTTGATATGAATATTGAAGGACTACCGGGATCGCAATGTAATCATATATACAGGGTGTCCAAAATATCAAGTGTCAATATAAGAACGGTAGAAGCCACGAGGTTGTTTCCATGAGCAAAATGATGTAAGTTATTCAGGTCGATAAAGATACATTCTCGAAGCGGGGTGGTTTGTCGAGGGAAGTAAAGGCTTTTACCATTTTTTTTTAATGTTGAAGAATAAAAATACTTATTTAAATATGTTCCTAATACTTAAATGTTTGTTACTTTACGCTATTCGTTTATGAGCTCAGTACAAACATTTTTTTTTCAGTTCAGTAGATTCTGATAAAATAGGCTGTGATAGATAGACAACAGTGTGATAAAGGTTACGTTTTATTATCGGATGTACGGAACTTTTAAAAAAGGCAAACTAACAGTCTAATATTGTATACCCTAAGGATTTGCGATTCTATCAAAAATTAAAATTTGTTTGCTTATTTAATAAGATCTGTTAAGCTAGCAGTGACAAGTTAGCAGAAATAATCGAAAAAAAAATCAATTACAAGTTTATTATTGGTAATATTCTTTGTTTGAATTTTGTTGCTGGTTATACAAGTACTAATAAATGGAGGAATTCGCATTAGGATGAAATACTGTAAAGTGCGTTCATCTTTAAAAATTTTTTTTTTATTTTTTTTTGTTTTCATTTTCTTTATACTATCTTCCACCAACAAATTAGCAAAAAAATCAGGTGTTGGTTATATTAAAAAAAAACAGTGGTTTCACTGCTGTTTACACGTTAATAGCAGTTACTCGATTTTTTCAAAACTGGCTCGAGCAACAAAATCGGCACTTAAGCAACTAATTAGCAACAAATTCCCATGCCGGTTTCGATTTTTTCTGCTAACTTGTCACTGCTAGCTTAACAGAGCTTGCTTAATAAAAATTAGTGATTGAAATTCATTACATTTAAGTATAAGCATTATTGAAGTTCTTGTGTTCAATTTCAAACAAGTACATATTATAAAATAATTTGTTATGATTTGAAAAAGCAAGATAGTTCTTTATTAATAAAATCTAAAAAATCAAGATCAATTATTTCATTTTTTTTCTTCAAATTTTGCTCAACCCTAACCTAACCTCTAATCTCTGCAATATAAGCTAGCCATATAGCCCCGTCCTCGCGGGGGGCTCTGTCAGCTGATTTCAATTATTCTGAAGTCGGTGTATGTATATATAATTTGTTATTTATTATTTTTTAACTGACTAGGTACTCAAAATGGATCATCGTCTATTAATATCCAGGATTATCTAACACACACACATACCACAACCATACTTTATTTTTACGTAATAGATCATAAATCATAAAGCACATAATTCATAGCTCACGTGAACATTCATATTAATTGATTGCGAATCTCAGGTAGGTATTTCGATTTTTTTTTTGTCGCAACAAACTCCGTTGCAACACCATTATGAAAAAAAAAGTATTCATTCTTGTAATCCTTTTGTGATGATTAAGTGTGGTGGCTGCTTCATTGTTCCGTATATGCACACACTGCTTTCCCATTAATTACCCGGTTGTTATGACGTGTTCCAGATCTTGTGGAAATGATAACAGTCTACCTAACTACACTGTGGCTATTATTGATCAATTTTCATGAAAATAGAAAACAAATCCATATCTTCTCTGAATAAATTTGTCACACGCTGATGACTTTAGCTTTGTTCTGGCCATTGGTAAAGAAGTGTACCACCACCATAAGAAAGGGAAATTGTTAATGGCTAGAAAATTGTTTTATTTCTCACTGTTGCATACTGATATAAAAAAAACTGGAAAAATCATCCTTATTCCAAGGCGTGAGAGCATTAATTTTTTTAGCTTACCAAGACAAAAAAAATAAGAATTTCTAACTAGAATATGAACTTTGAAACGTAAACATCTGGTAAAAACCGTACACCAAAAATTTCAAACTATTACATTTTTGGCCTTATTCTAGAGAATTATGAAAAACGCTCGATCACATCGACTTTTGAATTCAATTAGAGATTCTTCGAACAAAAATTTAAATATACAGGGTGTTCCACGTAAGTCCAGCAAAACACCTTGATAAGATGACTATAACATGTATGGTCTATATGAATAAATAAATACATAAATTTTGACTTATTTTAACTGTTTTACATTAAAATAAATATTCAAATTGCTCTCCATCTACTATGCTAGTTAGCTGCGTTTCCTATACTTTACCCCACAGACAAAAATCCAAAGGCATAAGGTCTGGTGATCTAGCTGGCCACTCAATAATACTCTTCTACCAATCCATTTATTTGGAAAGATTTCGTATAAGTAACTTCTAACAATAGCCATTTTAAAGAATTGAAGTTTCCAAGTTCTCTGAACTGTGCATAGATTTTAGATACAGTATACCTTGTGATTAAGAGTTCAATATTTCACTGTAAAATGTCCCCAAAAATAGGTAAGTGTCCGTATCCAAAGGTGCTGGAAATAGAAAGAATATCTATCATTTTGTAGATGTAAGTGAACATTACAATGTTTTAAAAGACAAAAGGAATTGGAATTGGACAAGGGATCTGGATTTTACACTATTCCGAAATTTATCTTGGAGAAATCCATTTTTGACTAGAAATTATTATCATGCTTCTAGAATTCTCTTTGTGGCCCATTCGAAATTTCTTTTGAATATAAAAATGATGAATGTACCGTATCGGATTCTGATCATATGGATTGAAATCTAGTACTTTCCACATCTATGACGGTTCCAATCTCATTGGAATATACACCATCATGTCGTACATTTCTGAGTGAACAGTTGTTGCATTTTAATAACAAAACTATTCAGAATATCTCTCTCTCTTTGTCTCTCAAAAGTGTTACACACCGAAATCGAGAATATCACCCTGAAGCTGTGACTGACCTACTGACAGACTCGCTTCTGACCATTGTCGATTTGTCTTGAATTTTTTATTAGAAATCTTGCAGCATGCATGATATACATATTATAATTCTAATACAACGAGAAATATTTAGGTACTTAAATGTTAAATGTCTGAAAATGCATATCTACCAATTTACGCTTTGAAATTCATAGAAAAAAGTTTTTGTGAACGTCATACAGTGAAAAGCAAATATATGTTTGAAAAACTCTTGTTAGGTTAAAATTGAAAAAGTGGGTTATTGAAAATTAAACACCATAAATATTTTTTACAAAAAATTGGACCGACTTTATTAGTTGGTGACTGAAAAAAAAACATACTAATTCTATTGGTGCTAGTACTTTTGAAATTGTGCAGTTTTAGTTAGAAGACTTTAGGCACCAACAATAGAATTATTGTTATTTTATTATTATTATTTTTCAGTACACCAATTAACAAATTCGGTCAAATTGCTGGCAAAAAATATTTATTTCACACTTGGTCCCCCCCTCTAATTTTCAAATCTCGAATTTTCGATTTTCGGAATAAATTGCCCTTCCACATAGCTGAAACACATATTTCAGACTGTAGCGCGGAAACGTATGATTATTTAAAAAAATGTCCAATTTAAACATTTCCAGATATGGAATTCTCATTAATTCTGTCGTCTCGGATTTTCAATTTTCGAGAAAAATTGCCCCCTCCACCACCTTTGGGGGCGATTTTTGGAGGGAAGGTGATTTTGGATTTGAATTTTCTCAATATTAATCAAAAATCATCAAAATCGGAGTTTACTATGCAAAACATACAACTAAATTGTATATCTCCACCTTTTTCGAAATCGGTCAATAAAAACAAAGCAATTTTCACTTTATTTGAAAAATAATAGTATAGAACCATTATTAATACAAGTACGAGTATGTATAAGCAAATAGTTAAATAAATATTAATTAAATCAAGAGATCTAACATGAGTTTTGGCAAGCAGTATAATTTTATCTTATTGCTTTGTTTAAGTTTTAGTTTAGGTTTATCTGATGTTTTATAGAATTATCACAATGGATTTTCTTTATTTTATTTAATGAAGTCAAATCCAATGTACTGGCCTTAAATGAATTTCTATAGAAAAATATATATATTTTTTTTAATTGGACCGAAGTTATCAGATGGTGCACTGAAAAGTTCAAAATAATATTAATTCTATTGGTGCTGGTACTTTTGAAGGTGTGCAGTTGCAAAACTTTTGGCACCAACTTCACAAGTACCAGCACCATTAGAATTAATATTATTTTGAACTTTTCAATGAAGATAGTACTTATTCTATTACCCACGTATATTCTTTGCTTGTAGTTGTTATTACTGAGATCTCAACACATCGCTGCGGAAATACGCTGAAGTATTTTAGACATTTTAACACCGATTTAACTCGAAAACTGTAACTCTAAGGAAAAAATGTTCATTATAAATGTTTCTACAAATAACTATGTCTTTCATGTAATGCCCACGGATTTTCAATTTTCGAAAGAAATCGCCTTCTCCATATAACAAAAATACATATATTTGAGAATTTAACATGGCTCTATCTCGTGAACCGTAACTCTTAAATTTAAACGTTTCCGGATATTGTCCTATCTTTAATTATACCACCTCAGATTTTTATGAATATGGGACCATTTGTCAAGCCTCAAATAAATCAAAAAACATCAAAATATGAGCTCGTTTAACATATAAAAGGCGCGCACGAACAAAAAAAAATAAAGCAGACAGTCGAATTGTATACCACCTCCGTTCGGGGTTCGTCGGTCAAAAAATAACATTAGATCGTAGCAAAATGATAAAATATTTGTTTTAAATTATGTAAAACATCAAATGGAATTGTAAATTTTTAAACAAAAGTAAGTATTATTCAGCATGTAAGTGAGTAAGTGTATAAATATACATAATTTCGGTTTTGATGCCAGCATTTGTCTTATCATTGCAATTATAGATAAAACTTTTACTTGAAAAGGAAGTGCGGTTATCTCAGTACACGAAAACAGCATGTGGGTAATCAATTCTTACTTAGTTACTTACTTACAAGTAATTTGATAAGAATATACATATATATATATATATATATATATATATATATATATATATATATATATATATATATACAATTTCCTATTGTGAAATGTTACTTCTTCGAGTAGTCCCATTAATTGGAAATGTATCCGCAATACGGTATAAAAATAAGAAAACAACTCATATATCCAATATTTTAAATATTTTCGACTTACAACGATGGTAAAGACTGAAATAAGTGTATTTCCGATATTTGGGGGTTTCAATTTTTTCGAAAATACGAGACCGTTACATTAAAGAAGAGATTATATGTAGCAACATTTAAACTGGACATATTTTGAAAAAAGATACGGTTTTCGAGTTACAGCTGTGGTAATGTCTAAAATATGTGTATTTCCGTCGCGATGTTTTGAGATCTCTGAGTAATAATAACAAGCAAAGAATTTACATAGATAATAGGATAAGTACTATCTTATTTGGTATTCTTGAACGTTCAACGGTTTTCATGACAAAAGTGTGAAATAAATATTTTTTAGCAAAAATTGGACCGACTTTATTTTTTGGTTTTGGCACTGACAATTACAAAATAATAATAATTCTATTGATGCTGGTACTTTTGAAGTTGGTGCCAAAAGTCTAACTAGAATAATTATTGCACAACTTTAAAAGTACCAGCACCAATAGAATTAATATTATTTTGTTTTTTTCAGTGCACCAATTGATAAAGTCGTTTTTTTTTCGAATGAGACTTGCAGATAGTGTTTACGTTAAAATCTTCTAATGTGATTTATCTTATTTTGAAAATTACCAATACCAACAGAATAAATATTATTTTCTATTTTTGAGTGCATCAACTAATAATGCCAGTCCTAGTTTTTGAAAAACAGTTATAGATAATAGATAATTATTATTATACATCTAAACGGTACTTTGATAAATCAGAAACGCCTAGAAAAGGAGTACCTAATAGCCCCATTATCGTCAACTATCTTGTCTACACTTTTTCATTTCGAATAAATATTTATATATAATGATGGTATTCGAAGTACAAGTGTCAATATACGGAATCATTAATGGATTTTACATTATGGCGCCATGTATTCCATTTCTAGGCCCCTCATCGAAGACGATCATAATGTCTTATCTGAGTGAGACACACATAAAAATGCAACTGAAAGCTTACTTAACTCTAATTGCAAAACATAAATATATATAATATAATGAATGCTCTTTTCTATTACGTAAAGACTTCGTAAAACGATTGAGACATATTGTTATGGATTGCGTGATTTTTTCTTCAACATGTACGGTAGATACCTCTAGCCTCTAGGTATATCGCCATATAGTTTTTGGTCTAGTTATTATCGGTGCAATTATTCTACTTCTTGGTAATTACCTTGATTCGTGTCAAACAAATTAGTTACATTTAAAATAGACTGCAATCTAACCAATGACATTTCAAATACTAATGAACTGCTCGTTTACTATAAACTGGGCGAGTAACATTAAAAATAAATTGGTGCTGAAAAGTATAAAATAATATTATTTTGATTGATACAAAATTACAAAGAAATATCGATGGAATTAAACAGACTTAATATAAAAGTCACTAAGATTTCCGAATTGTGCAAGAAACGATAAGTAGACACAAGTCCCATGTGAGCAACTATAAAATCTTACAGCCGTATTCATAAAAATAGCTTAGAATAATACTGTGGCGAGCCCAAAGAAGTCCCATACGCGATACGATGTACATCCCACTTCTGACACCACTTGTCACGTATAGTATAGTAACTAAGAAAACTGTCACGTATAGTATAGTAAGTAACAAACAAACTAAACTAGTATCGAACATGAGAGTTATTTATAAATTATGTAATTAAATTTTGTCTAATTTACTTGATATTCTCAAGTTTGTAACTCTAGTACCAATAGAATAAAAAAAAACTATTACCTACTTTGTATTTTTTATTTACGGCATCAAATAAATTCAATCTTATCGGTAAAAAAATTAGACGATACTATAATATATAAATCTAAACAAGTATTTAGAGATAATAAGATCGAATAAAATGCAATGAAATGAGGCAATGTCCATCACAGAAATGTAGAAATGTGTGGAAAGGTTTTTGAACATATTTTCAAGCACCCTGTATATACAGGTAGTAGAAAAAAATTCACAATAAATTGCTCAGATAAGACAGGAAAAAAACCGTGGTTTCAAGATTATTTATGAAGGCTGCAATGTTATACATCCTATATCCTTTAGAAACAATTAGAACTTGAAACATGTAAATTATTTCTACAGTGTGTTATACACAAAATATTTTTTAAATTATTTTATTATTATTAACTGAAAAAGCAATAATTATCAAAAATCAAAACCATACAGTATAACCTCTTCGACATTACCAGCAACACTTGAAAAATGGACAACATATAATGAAACCCACTACCATTATTATATCTATCTATTCTCTTGAGGCCACATAATATACTGAGGCTTCGTAGATTATCAACCACATAAAATTCTTCTTGTAAGATATATCTACTTGTTTTGTGTATAAAAGCCTGGAGTTGTAGTAATTCTGGTATGGGTGGTATGCGGAAGGTGGACACCGAACAAATGCAACGAGAAGAAACTTTTCGCTGCATTGAACGGCCTGAATTTATTCACATGAATTCTCTTCTAACATCAATAAGTACTCACCGAAACGCGAAACAGATTGTGTGTGGTATGTGATATAGATTATATTTTAATTTATATATGACAGGGAATTATTAGTATATGTGCTATAAAAGAAGATAAAGGTACTTAGGTATTTATACTAACAAAGATATTATTTATTTTGTCAATTTCATCGCCTGAAACACAAATTTAGATGTAAGCTGGTGGATCAACTAATCAGCAACAGATGTCGCAACCAGTACCAAGTATTATTTCAATTTATTTTTAGTTTATTTTTGAGCCCAACTGTAGAACCGATGCTCTTCCTTCTCCTGAATAGAACTTATCCTAAAATGTAACTAATAAGTAATATAAGGTATAACTAGGACCCGCATCATCAAAATGTAATAATTATTTTTCACGTAGAACCCAAATATCAAAGAAACCCTCAAAAGATTTATCATATTTATAGGTTTGTCTGCTTCTTCTTCATTTGTCGTAGGTAGATACTCGTAATCGAGTATAGACGACTTGAAAGTATCCCACAGACAAGAGGACGTACGTATAATTTAACGTGGATTCCGAACCACCAATATGTCCCGAGAAAAATCTTCCAGATAAGCTATACCAGAGAAATACATTTTTGCTGGTTTCCTGTAAACCTTGCGTGAGGAGAAGTATACAAAACGGCAGCCATGGAATAAGAACGCGCATCCGACCCATCAACGGTCACTCATCCAAAAAAATTGCAATGCACGGAGCTGCTCAACTTCGATGATCAAAGTGGGCTCATTAGACCGCAGCCCTTCGAATATTTGTCCACATAATTAATTCATTTTTTTCCCATTGCATCACTTTTATTTCCTTGCAAATTATACTGCCCGGAGAACATGATCAAAATACTCACGAACAGGGTGTTGCAAAGACGGACCATTTTGTTGAAAAATCTTTCACCAAACTTTTACTAAATCAATTAGGAATGTAATTAGCGGAAGGAATGAACACTTCATGTCTGAACTATGAGACACAAAATGCAAAACAATTGGTATACGAAACAACCGTTAAATAATCCAGACAGGTGACATTTGAACCTTTTAAACTTAAGGTTTTTTTCAAGGAAATTTTTCAAGTTTCGATTGCAGAATGCTCTGGAGAGAAACTTAGCTGCAAATCGCGTTATATCTAAAAAAAAGTATTTGAGGGTTGAACTGGTATAACTATTTCTGTCAAGATAACGTAACGTCGTACAAAACAATTTAATTATTCAGAGACTCTGTACATCGACATATGTTTGGCGATAACCAACCACAATACTCTCATCCAATACAAACAAAAGCGATTAAATGTTATCTTGGGATTCATTCGAGCATATTATGTTCTACGAACATGTGGGTGGCATTATTCCAGTAAAATTGTAATTATTTATCAAAGGAATCGAAGCGTAAGATTAAACTTTCTTTCTTCACTGAAGATCGGTGCATTTTTAACGAAGAAGCTATCTTTATTAATTTCTATTGGCAGCCAAGTCAAGCATAATAAGTTTAGTATATAAGGTACTTGAGTTTGAGCCCAAGAGGGCCCTGTTCCAAATATGGCACACTTTCAAAATTTCATAATGTTGCAAGTTCAAATGAGTTTAAATTTCGCAACAAACGGCATTTGTATTTTTCTAGAATACAAAGTTAATTACATTCACGGGCAATCCAGAGAAGGTGAGTGTTGTTTATATTCTTTGTTAATTTCAGTTTAAAAGAAGTAGTCGTTTGTAGTCCCTATCAAGGCCCACCAAACAGGCTCTCAAGATGGCCCGACAATGCTTTGGTTGTTTTTTTTTGTGGTACCACGAAGAATTTGTTAGGCTAACTAAGAATGACATAGAGGAATTCATATATCCAGAATGTAACTAAGAGCCTATTAACCTTTGAGGCTTTTGTAAGTTCTTATTTTATTGATTTTTTCTATACTCCTAATAAGGCCCGCCAAAATTGTGGAGAAATTAGTATTTTATCAATATCTAAAAAAAATCTTGTATCAACCAAAACTTATTGTTACAATAACATCTCAAGAGTGTCCTTTATTGATTTGATTTATAAATTTTTGTTTTGTTGGTAGATTCAAATTTGCTAAGCCTAAAATGGCCCACCGTGTAATTAATGACCAAAAAAACTGTTGTAACTGACTGATTACCTTGGCGTTTCTAAATTACGTGATTAATGGGCCATGATAAGTACCTATGTTCCTAAAAAGGCCCACTTATTATTTTTGAAAAAAAAGTTTTCTTGAAGAAATTTTATGTAATATGTTGAATTTATTTACAAATAAATGATTAGGTAGTTTAGTGATAATTTTTTTTCCAAAATAATTCATTTTCTTTCAATATTACAAAAATGGCCCTTATAAGGCGCACATACCTTATTTTGGACGTTTTTCACGTTAGTGCCAAAAGTCTATCTCTAAAATTCCACTGGGTACTTGAAAATTACCAACACTAGTAGAATTATTTTGTAATTTTCAGTGCACCAACGAAACAATATTTATTTATTATTATAGTTTCACTCGAAAGCACCGCCGATCTTCTCATAGGTAGGTACTTTCCACACATTCTTCTACTCAGATTTTATAGCCATTGTTATGCATAAACTGTAACGACGACTGTTTTCTGTCTTGCATTTCATATTCTTGATATCGTCCAAGGACGAAACAGTAAGCACCTATGTTCCACCTGGAATGCGCGATTATGGGATACGCTTCGATACGCTACAGAAATTATTGTAACAGTCATCTTGTGGAACAAAAAAAACGCATGGCTACTGGCTACTACCAACAAATCGATTTGTTAATGTAGAAACAAAGGCTTTGGAACTGCTTGAGCTCTTGAAGATCGATCATTTTGTAAGAAATAATAATGCACTTCAACTGAGAAATCGCAGAAGAGAATACTTTAAATAATGTATTAACTTATTTTACAAGTTGACTTGTTATTAGATGCTACGGCATCAGAAAGATATTGTAAATATTTTTTTACAAAAAATTGGACCCACCAATTGGAATTAATATTATTTTGTATTTTTCAGTGCACCAACTCATAGAGTCGGTCCATTTTTTTGTGAAAAATATTTATTTCACACTTTTGATTGTTACATTTACTTAGTCATGAAAATTGTTAAATGTTCACTAATATCAGAGAAAAATGCCCCATCCACGTAGCGGAAATACACATATTTCAGACTTTACCATTGCTGAAACTCGAAAACCGTAACTCTTTTGAAAGAATGTTCATTTTAAATGTTTCCAAATATGGTCTCATCTTCAATTCTGCATTTTCAGATTTGCGATTTTGGATAAAATTCTAAGAAAATATCTTTTTGTAAATTTTAAATATGCAACTATTCCTTTAGAACTCTAGACTCTTAAAATTTGACCACTTGGGTTTTGCTTACATTAACGAATATTTGAAAAAATGGTCAATATCACAAACGTTATATTAGCAATTTTGCCAACATTTAAATTGGCAGTTTTTATACGGCAAACACACCGTACAAGTCAACCTAACCTAAGCTAACCTTACGTTTTCGCGAGCTTATATTTACTATTTTTACACATATTTTTGCTAATTTTGAAGGATGTTAGTGTTTAATAGAATGCAATCCCTTTTTTTATTAACAAATCATTAAAAATATCTATTTTTGCAAAAAAAATATTTTTAGGGCTTTTATAGAAAAAGCTGCTAAACTAAACTATTACCATTTTATTTTTTATCTTAACCGATTTGACTTCTATGATTTACATGTCTGATATTTGATTTCACTTCATCAAGCCACAGTTTAACATTGTTATTATCCTACAAAATATGACTATAAGTAAACACAAAAATGTCTAAAGCGTGGATAATCATTGTGCTGGTATTCCAACTAACGGAGGTTACGATCGGGTCCGTCAAGCTACACCCCCGATAAAACGAATATGAATTTTTTTTAATGCAAAATTATGTGCAAATTATGTGCAAATTACGGCCACAAAAAAAAATTTTGTGCACAATTCCTTGACCATTTTTTCGTTATTTGAAAAAAGGGGGTGCAGCTTGACGTCAAGCTGCACCCCGCACCAATTTCTATTGCCGAAATTTGAAAATCGATTACACCATAATTATGTGCAAATTATGTGCTCTCCAATGACCTAAAGAACAACTATGCTACTCTAAGCATACACCTTCTTTTTTTTTATTTATTAAAGGGGGTGTGGCTTGACGTCAAGCTACACCCCCGCACCTATTCCTGTTGCCAAAATTTAAAAATCGATCACACTATAATTATGTGCAAATTATGTGCAAATTACGGCCACAGAAAGGAAATTTTGTACTCCATCCCTTAACTTTTTTTTCAAATTACAAAGTGGTGTGTAAACGAAATTAAAAATTATTTATTGCAAAATTATGTTCAAGTTATGTGCGAATTACGGCCACAAAAAAATAATTTTGTGCACAATTCCTTGACCATTTTTTCGTCATTTGAGAAGAGGGGGTGCACCCCCGCACCAATTTCTAATGCCGAAATTTGAAAATCGATTACACCATAATTATGTGCAAATTATGTGCTCTCCAATGACCTAAAGAACAACTATGCTACTCTAAGCATACACCTTCTTTTTTTTATTTATTAAAGGGAGTGTGGCTTGACGTCAAGCTACACCCCCGCACCTATTCCTGTTGCCAAAATTAAAAATCGATCACACTATAATTAAGTGCAAATTATGTGCAAATTACGGCCACAGAAAGGAAATTTTGTGCTCCATCCCTTAACTTTTATAGGTAGGTCATTGGAGAGTACATAATTCGCACATAATTTCGGCAATAGAAATTGGTGCGGGGGTGCACCCCCTCTTCTCAAATTACGAAAAAATGGTCAAGGAATTGTGCACAAAATTATTTTTTTGTGGCCGTAATTCGCACATAACTTGAACATAATTTTGCAATAAATAATTTTTAATTTCGTTTACACACCACTTTGTAATTTGAAAAATAAAGTTAAGGGATGGAGCACAAAATTTCCTTTCTTTGGCCGTAATTTGCACATAATTTGCACATAATTATAGTGTGATCGATTTTTAAATTTTGGCAACAGGAATAGGTGCGGGGGTGTAGCTTGACGTCAAGCCACACCCCTTTTAATAAATAAAAAAAGACGGTGTATGCTTAGAGTAGCATAGTTGTTCTTTAGGTCATTGGAGAGCACATAATTTGCACGGTGTAATCGATTTTCAAATTTCGGCATTAGAAATTGGTGCGGGGGTGCACCCCCTCTTCTCAAATGACGAAAAAATGGTCAAGGAATTGTGCACAAAATTATTTTTTTGTGGCCGTAATTCGCACATAACTTGAACATAATTTTGCAATAAATAATTTTTAATTTCGTTTACACACCACTTTGTAATTTGAAAAATAAAGTTAAGGGATGGAGCACAAAATTTCCTTTCTTTGGCCGTAATTTGCACATAATTTGCACTTAATTATAGTGTGATCGATTTTTAAATTTTGGCAACAGGAATAGGTGCGGGGGTGTCTTGACGTCAAGCCACACCCCCTTTAATAAATAAAAAAAGAAGGTGTATGCTTAGAGTAACATAGTTGTTCTTTAGGTCATTGGAGAGCACATAATTTGCACGGTGTAATCGATTTTCAAATTTCGGCATTAGAAATTGGTGCGGGGGTGCACCCCCTCTTCTCAAATTACGAAAAAATGCTCAAGGAATTGTGCACAAAATTATTTTTTTGTGGCCGTAATTCGCACATAACTTGAACATAATTTTGCAATAAATAATTTTCATTTCGTTTACACACCACTTTGTAATTTGAAAAATAAAGTTAAGGGATGGAGCACAAAATTTCCTTTCTTTGGCCGTAATTTGCACATAATTTGCACTTAATTATAGTGTGATCGATTTTTAAATTTTGGCAACAGGAATAGGTGCGGGGGTGTAGCTTGACGTCAAGCCACACCCCCTTTAATAAATAAAAAAAAGACGGTGTATGCTTAGAGTAGCATAGTTGTTCTGTAGGTCATTGGAGAGTACATAATTCGCACATAATTTCGGCAATAGAAATTGGTGCGGGGGTGCACCCCCTCTTCTCAAATTACGAAAAAATGGTCAAGGAATTGTGCACAAAATTATTTTTTTGTGGCCGTAATTCGCACATAACTTGAACATAATTTTGCAATAAATAATTTTTATTTCGTTTACACACCACTTTGTAATTTGAAAAATAAAGTTAAGGGATGGAGCACAAAATTTCCTTTCTTAGGCCGTAATTTGCACATAATTTGCACTTAATTATAGTGTGATCGATTTTTAATTTTGGCAACAGGAATAGGTGCGGGGGTGTAGCTTGACGTCAAACCACACCCCCTTTAATAAATGAAAAAAAGAAGGTGTATGCTCAGAGTAGCATAGTTGTTCTTTAGGTCATTGGAGAGCACATAATTTGCACATAATTATGGTGTAATCGATTTTAAAATTTCGGCATTAGAAATTGGTGCGGGGGTGCACCCCCTCTTCTCAAATGACGAAAAAATGGTCAAGGAATTGTGCACAAAATTATTTTTTTGTGGCCGCAATTCGCACATAACTTGAACATAATTTTGCAATAAATAATTTTTAATTTCGTTTACACACCACTTTATAATTTGAAAAAAAAAGTTAAGGGATGGAGTACAAAATTTCCTTTCTTTGGCCGTAATTTGCACATAATTTGCACATAATTATAGTGTGATCGAATTTTAAATTTTGGCAACAGGAATAGGTGCGGGGGTGTAGCTTGACGTCAAGCTGCACCCCCTTTTTTCAAATAACGAAAAAATGGTCAAGGAATTGTGCACAAAAATTTTTTTTTGTGGCCGTAATTTGCACATAATTTGCACATAATTTTGCATTAAAAAAAATTCATATTCGTTTTATCGGGGGTGTAGCTTGACGGACCCGTTACGATCGACCGATATTATTATACAGACATTATCATATGAGGAGGAATTTTAAATGGAGGATCGCTTTGTCAAACTCATGTTAGATAACTGTTCTATCAAATATAGTTTTATCATTTATCATTAAAAATCAATAAATCTATTGTTTTCAAAACCAGAGAAACATGCATTGTATCGACAACACCCAATAAACAGAACAGAACAGCTCTATCATTGAGAAGAATTATGGATTTTTGTAGCCATCAGTAATATCGAACTTATTTGGGAGTCATCAATTACAATTTACAATCAATCAAAATTGCGGAAAATGTAGCTTAAAAAGACAGGGCCGGCTTTATTAGATGATGCACTTAAAAGTATAAAATGAAAACATACAATTTCAAAATCATGAAAAATACAAAATACTTAATATTAACTCTATTGGTAGGTACTGGTACTTTTAAAGTCGGCGAATTGTAGTTATAGATAAACTTTTGGTACCAACTTCAAAAGTACTAGCACCAATATAATTGATATTATTTTGTATTTATCAATGCAATGTCGGTCAAATTTATTTCACACTTTTGAGTGTAACATTAGTTATGAAAATCGTTGAACTTTCACTGATACCAAAGAAGATAGTATTTATCCCATTACCCATGTATATTATTTGCTTGTAATTGTTATTTTTCAGAGATATCAAAACATCGCGGCGGAATTACACATATTTCGGACTTTACCACTGCTGTAACTCGAAAACAGTAACTTTTTTTAAAAAAATGTTTGAATGCTGCTACATATAATCTCTTCTTTAATTTGGCCGTATCATATTTCCAAATTTCGGAAAAAAATGCTCCCTTCACATAGTGGAAATACACATATTTCAGTCTTTACTACTGCTGTAACTCGAAAACCGTAACTCTAAAGAAAAAATGTTAAAATTAAACGTTTCAAGATATGGTGTTATCTTTAATTCTCAGATTTTCGATATTCTAGAAAAATTGACCGCTGCAACCACTTTTTAGAGGGAAGGAGATTTCGGATTTAAGTTTTTCTAAATATGGGACCATTTCTCAACAATATTCTTTTAAATGAATCAAAATCAGAGCACGTTTACTATGCAAAACGCGGTATAAGCCATAAATAAAAAATAATATACAAACGAATTATATACCTGCATCTTTTTTGGAAGTAGGTAAAAAATGGTGCCGACATTTTTCTATCTATAGTTCTTTTCACAATAAATGGTATTGTCTTCATGACTACAATAAAACTGCCGGGTGTATCCACAATCAAATACACTACAGGATCGGACTGTATATATTTAATTTGTTATATAATATATGTAAGTAATTTAATTAAAATTAAAATTATGAAGGTACTTAGGAAACAAGACACATTGTATATTTATATAATAAATTTAATGACATGAAAACATGTTAATCATTCCATACAAAAAAAGATATTTAAATATTATTATTAGATGTTTATGACCGACCTCTGGCAAAAAAAAACGTAGTCAAACATTTATCCTGAAAAAAACTATACCTACCTATATTTGATACACCATCACTGGTGGGAAATATCTAATTAGGAAGAAAATTCACAAATTTTCGAAAAAGATTGAAAATTTAGATATATATATATACCTACTTCATATTATCAACCACAAACTATGAAATAAATACAAACATATACGAGACGAGTGGGCAGATGTTTGTCTAGAGAAAAATGAGTAATACTTTTTAATAGAAGCTGAATTTAAATTACGTTGTTGTTACATGAGAAACAATTGCGTCGAATTAAAATCATTTAACTTTCGTTAATGAAAACATTGTATGTATTTATATTTACTGTTGTTGTGTTTCCTATACAACTACAACAAGATGATTCAAGTTTTCTGGGCAAACATCTGTCCAAATAAAAATGTTATCATGAAGTTGATAAAAACATAAAGTCTGCAAATGTTTGTGTATAAGTAATACTTAAATAATATTTATACAATGATGTTTATTTTCTTTGATACGATAATATAGTCGTCCTGGCAGAGAAACAGGGAAATTTCACGATAAAAACAGAACATCCTTCCTAATATGCAATTGGGTGCAGGAAATGTTGGATTTTTTTCAATGTATGGGACTATTTCTCACCATTCCTTCCACATATCAAAAACAGCCTAAAATACGATTGTGAAGTCAGTCAAAAAAACTTTAGTAATATCAAAGAAATTAATTCGTATGGAAGTTTGTGTTTCTGAATCAACAAAAAAAAACTTCAATTTATTATTTTAAAATGTAATGAGTAAATAACGAGATTATTTCCATGAAGTTTTTCAGGAAGAAAAGGGACAAAACAGAGTGAGTGGCCAGCATGATCTCCCGACTTTTATTATTGTAAATTATTTTACCATTAAAAATGTTTCCATATTGAGCTTGTTTAATTATGAGGTTTTAACACTTACTTATAATCAATTCAAGTGACCAGTTGTATTACGTCACAAGTAAGTTGATATGCTTGAAATTTCCAACGTTGTAAAATCGTTTAATTGACACGAATTATTAAAACTCGGTGATTCCCTATTAATTCATTTCTAACATTTGACGTTCAAAATATTTGACATTTTCAAGTTATTGATGCCGAAAGATTTAGTATTTAAAACTTTTAACCGAAACATTTTTCTGTGAACCTATCAGGAATTGAAATATAAGCAAGTTAAGTACGTTACATTTTGTTACATACTGTATGAACTAAATTAATGTACCCATGTACTTCCGGTTTTACCAACGTTCTTTACTATAATATTGTCTTTATGCAGTAACCAGTTTTCATATTTATTCTCCAGGCCATGTCATAAAAAATAGATAAACTGTGTTTGTTGCTAAAAAATAATCGAGGGAAAATAAAAATTTCATACTGCAATAATTACAAATTATAGTCAATACAACGGAAATGAAGTTTAACTGAACGCAGCTGTTTCTTATACAAACTTTCCACCAGCTGCTAACTTCACAGCGGTATGTACTTTGTGGCTTTAAAAAGGAACAAACGAATTCATAGGAGGGGTAGAATGGAATCAGCTGTTACCATTAATATTATTTGTGATATTAATTTACTTTCATATTTACTGTTTAATGATATTTAGCCTCTTCTCAAAACAATTTTGACGTCTTTGTAAATTTATCTGACGACAGAGCATGACCTGATGACAGTTGTCCAGTTTATGACAGTTCACGAGCTAAAGAAAAGTAACCAGCTGTTGAAAATCCACTAGGTAGCTGATAAAATGGACCAAGACGTATATTAAAACGACCACTAAATATGCAGCCAACTATCGTCCTGAAGGTGGCGTGAAACTCTGGCGAAACGTCGGCGTCTTAACGCAAATATGTACCACAACAATGGTATAAAGTTATCATAAATGGCAAAATTGAAATAATTCAATTCTTACTGAAAAGTATCCAACAAGTGTTGGTGGCAAAAGTTTCAGATGTTACCCGAATTTGCCTGTCACTAGGAAACAGTGTAAAGAATCATGTTTCCTTTCCGATGTGTTGCCAGACTGCGTGGTTGCTGACAGATAAGTGTACAGTATCAGTTCTTTAGATTTCTTTTGTATTAACTTTTTTTTCAATTATAATATCATTTGAAACTGTTGGTTGAAGAAACACCGTTGTTTAATCCACAACCAATACTTAATCGAACTGCATACAACAATAATAAACAAACAACTTCCTACTGCGAAGTTAATAATATAATAATACGAAAAAGATACATCGTATAGCATAGCAGAACAGAGTAACTAAAAAAGAAAATAGAGTCATAAAATTGTTTGTGCAAGATAACAACCGCAGATAAGAGGCAGCAGCAGGCAGCGGCGAAATTAAAATTCTCTCCGTTAATGATAAAATAGTTTATCATCGTTCTGTTCTTGAAGAAATAGCGGATGAATGTTGCAGTAATACCACACAGTAACTTCTTTATCTCCGCTTTTATTGGAATTTTAAAATTGAATCATTATTCCATTATTATTATTATTGAGAATAGAGAGGAAGTGAAAACACAACATGTCAATGCCATTGTTTATTGTTCAAAACTTTCGTTTTTTTTTTTAAGATGAAGATAATGTTAACAAGAATGAAAGGTCCAAATGTCCATTATTATTATTATCAGTGATAGATCCAGTTTGTTTTTGGTAAATGGAGACAGCTTTCACTCAAACGGATCTTCGCGAAAGATTCAATTTGACAGGTGCAGTTAATTTCATGTCGGTCCAGTTATTCCCTCGCGTTATCTAAATTTAACAGTAAAATTATTACCTTATGCGCTATTTATGCCCTCTACAAATTCAACGAAGGAAAATGAGTCTTTGCATTCTTCAAATTCGCAAGAAATAGGTACTTTATGTAAATTGTAAATTTGTCATTTTTATTTTTGCCCTGAAAATTATCATGTCTTGAATTCAAAGAAAATTTGTAAGAAGTTGCAACAGTGCCAACGAATGCAATAGCAATAGGTACATTTCTGAAAGAAATTTACCTGAAAGCAAACATACAATGAAACTTTATAACTCCTACTTTATAAAGTCGATCAAAAAGTAACATGGTGCGTATAGTTTTCTTGATATGGTTCCGTATTTTTAGTTTTTAAATGCAACAATTTACCTTGTCTTTTAAATAAAGTTGTTGTAATGCCCGACCTTGTATTAGCAATTTCAATTAGAATATTCCGAATATATTATTGACAAAAATATATGGGAATTACGCTGACATAATAACAAGAATTCTCGATGATCTCTTTATTATTAAGTCTCTAATTACATATCCAGAATCATTTCTTTTTACTTTTGATAGCCGCCATTTTCAAACTAACTGTTTGATTATGCTGATAACTAATGGAAATTGATCTCAGTCTATAAACGACAATTTTTTTACCAATTTTGGTTAAGATAGCAAAAAATATAAATTTTGAAATTCATTTTTTGCTGACAAACAACTACTCGTACAATTTTGACGAAAATCTTGGTAGGTACTGATAATTTCACCCCAATATTTTCCATCCAAAACGACATAGGTACAAGGTTATCCCATGATGGTTATCCCTAATCAAGTTAAAACATCAAAGGAAAACCGTCGGCTAAATAGATAGGTACAACTTGGATTTCAATGCCAATAAATCCATCAGGAATGGGAAAAATGGAGAAAGGTATTCTCCTCAATGAACCGTACTTTTGGAGGGTTTCATTCTTGACCTAACGTTGAATATTATATTATGCTTTGTGAAAGTTAACACTCGTCAAAAGCAGGTCGAAAACTCTGTAACCTAGGTAGAAAGAAATTGGATACAGATCGAAGATTACCGAATTACAATTATTGATTTGTTTGATGAGAATTTAAAAATAGTATCCAGCAAATTTCATTTGTTTACTAGAAAAATGTCAAAATATAAAAACTGGAATTAAAAGCTTTGTCGATAATGCAACCAACGACTTAAAGCACGTCTGTAGTACCTACATTCCTCGACCGAAATATTCAAAGAATTTACCTTGTTGCTCTGTGAGATATCCATATCTGCATATATCGTGAGGGACGGTTTCTTGCCTTCACTTGCCAAGCTGCTTGTGCTTATTGTATGGTATTTCATTTTGAAATTGACGGGAAAAATAATAATTCACTAACACACCAATAATAATAAATCATTCACTATTCAACACAAGACACTACTGCAGCGGCAATGAATATTAATCCTATCCTAATATTTTAATTAATATAAACAAAATTTTATCGCGCCACGGTAACTTGCAAGTTATTCGAACTGTCTCTCTAGTTGATGTAAGAAGAATCGTTGATTTTTGGGGTTTGAATACTCCGCTAAGATTTTCCGAACATTCCGTAATCGAGACAACAACTATTACCGCTGCTAAACGCCTGATAGCTAGCAGCAGATCGACTTGTTGTTCTACGTTCTAGTAAGCTTTTGGTAGTAAAGTAAAATAGTCGTTGCTTGGAATTCCAAACTGGACAAGTTTAGTTGCGCGATGTTGCCACATAGCGTTAAGAAGCGCCAAGGAGTTGATAGTATATATATTGATAATCGAGTAATTCAAAATTCAAAGATCTTGCAGTTTAGTCACCATAAATATTGGACATGCAAAAACCTCAGTCTTTCTTCGAAAATAGAAATAGATTTGCCACTTTGAGGTCATGGGAAATTTGGGAAACATGCTCAAATAACTTTTCATCTGAAATAAAATAATGATGGAATCCAACAAAACCATTCCCAATGTGTCATGGAATTATCTTAGGTATCTTCACTTGAATCATCCATGTAAAACATCAAGAGCAGAAATACCTATTTTATTAAGGAATAATAATGTTAATAATTTTATTATTAGGTAAAGTAGGTAAATTAATTGTACCTATATTTCTTGAGAGTGCTCTTTAATTTCCAATATTTAATTCGCTTCAATCATTTAAATAATATTTTTCTAGCACAGCAGTAAATCCAACAATCTCATAACTCCGAAAGGTTGACCTGAATCTTAAATACCTACCTATGTGAAAATTGTTGAAAAAATATATGTCCAAGAAGTTAAACAAAAATATACGATCGATTTACTTAGGTAGGTACCTATATAGAATTTAATATGATATGGTATGCTTGTTTAACAGAAATTTAGGCGCTCATTGCCGATAACAGAAATGTAGAAGAAAATCCAATATTTTCCTCAGGAAGTGTTTATTCAAATCATCTAATGTGATAAAAAGCTCATAAGGTGTTTTTTGGGGTAAATTAGAAAATTAAATTAAAAAATGTTGCATTACTCAAAAGTTTACAGGAAAACCTATAAGAAAATCCTTGGTACGGAGCCTTCTCCACGCAAGCTCGACTCGCACTTAACTGTTTTATACACAAACACAGTTTCAATTATTGCCTCTCACCCGAATTATTGTGGCTGACGATGTATTTTTTCATACCTATTTTATAAGTTTCCTTTTAAAATGAAGTTATGTCAATCCGGCAACATGGCGGTGAACGGTTAGAATTCCTCCTTTGCCCCTCCATTTACCTGAAGGCAGAATGAAAGCTGGCGCGCGCGAAAGGTCCGAAACGAAAAGAAAAGGAAAGAGAGAAGAAAAAGAAGTGTCGTCGTATATATTGCGGTCTAGGCGAGCAACGAGAATGTAATAGGTATATAAGGTAGGAATAATAATTATAGAAATTACTTACAACCCTCCTCGAAGTATGATGATGATGATCACCTGGCATCCCGTTTGACTTTTGCTTCGTCGGCCATCACAAAAAAAATATAATATGATGATCACTGACTGACATACGGGCGATGCGGCAAAACTTGCCAATGAGATCAGCTGACGCTCAATCGAAAATACTTATTGAAAACGATTTCATGTCGATAAATATTGTAACTCTTGTGACCTAAAATTTGTTTGCTAATACTTTCATATTCTGAAAAAAATATAGTTTTAAATTTTTTCGTTAAATTTTTAATATACAACTACCTGCTTATATAGTGGTCGTCGGCGATCCCAACGTTGTAAAGTCACCCGACAAGTAATAGATAAAATTAGTCATAAACTAACAAACGGTTCATTATTTCCGAAAGCTAGTCCCTTCATTATCATAACAAAGATTTAAGACAACTGGAATTAATGAATTCTTTTCTTTTACAATTCATCATAGATTTTAATTTTTATTCTTATTTATATGATTAATTAAAGAAGGTAAGAATACTATTATAAATTATATAAAAGTTTTTATTATTAATTTTTGAACAATTGACTTTGTTTGCCAAAAGATGACAGTGCCGTTCCGTGCGGGGGACAGAACGTACACTTGCAAGGGGTCGGCACGGAGAAAAAAAAATGATATTTAAAAAACTACTGGCAATATGCGTAGTGATAAAATAGAATAAAACAAATAATACTAAAACCATAAAATAGTAGATACTTTTATTTACTTTTCTACGTTTCAGGTTAATTTTTCTTAAACCGACCATTCAATTAATTATTAGTTTCCCAATTTATATATACATTTACAATCATTCGGGGAATCAAAAGCAAAATAGTAACTAACAACTGTTAACGCTGTTATCTGGGAAATACCCAAGGAAATAGCTCAAGTGCCATATTTTTTGTCCGCCGAAACCAAAGGAAGGACAGCTTTTTTTGGTTTATGCGCGCGCTGTATATAGTAAGCGTACTCCGATTTTGATGATGTTTGATTCATTTGAAAGAGGAGACTTGAGAAATGTTCGTAAAAACCCCAATCAGAAATCTCCTTCCCTCTAAAAACCACCCTTAGTGGGGGGTGAAGATGGCAATTTTTCTCGAAAATATGAGATGGTAGAATTAAAGATACGACAATATCCGGAAACGTTTAAATTGAATTCAACATTTTTTCAAAAGAGCTAGGGTTTTTGAGTTACAGCAATATCAAAATCTCAAATATGTGTATATTCGCTATGTATAGGGGGCGAAATTGAAGATCTGAGGCAACCAAATTAAAGACCAGATTCTTTGTAGCAACATTTGTATTGAACATTTTTTCCATAGAGTTACGGTTTTCGAGTTACAGCAGTGGTAAAGTCTAAAATATGCGTAGTTCCGCGACGACGATCAAATTTTATTTTGCACAAGGCACCAAAATGATTAGGAGAGAGACTCGGTACCACAGATATTGATATAAGCGAAACGACAAGAAAATTTGCCAAAAAATCAAACAATTTAGATAGCATCCGACTCAAGAAATCTTGAAATTTGAACTATGCAAATCAATTAGTTAAGATTTGAAAGGAAACCGCTTTAGGATTAGATTATTAGGAATTAAAATATCTGGTTTGTCTAGTCATACGACCTTCCTACCAATTTCATGCAAATTGTATTCGAGTAATTAATTTTCTCCTAATTCTGTAATTTGCAGAACAGTTGTATGTTTTCGAGAAATATAGAATATTATAAATAAATTTTGCAAAAATAGGACCAAAATATTAGTTGGTGAACTGAATTTAAACGTTGCTGATCTTTTCTTTAATCCTCTGTTTCCTTTTTTAATCTATATTATGTCTGTTCGCACGTTTTGCCTAGTAAACGTACTCCGATTTATACGATTTTAGTTTCATTTGAAAGAGGAGAGTTGAGAAATGGTCCCCAGAAAAACTCAAATCCGAAATCTCCATCCCTCCAAAAACTGCCCCCGAAGGCAATTTTTCTACGAAAATCTGACACGTCAGAATTAAGGATGAGACCATAGCCGGAAACATTATTTCATAAGAGTCACGGTTTTCGAGTTACAGCAATGGTTAATTCTGAAATATGTCTATTTCCGCTATGAGGAAGGGGCAATTTTTTTCAAAAATTGAAAATATGAGACGGCCAAATTAAAGAAGAGATTATCTGTAACAATATTTAAATAGAACATTTGTTCAAAAGAATTACGATTTTCCAGTTACAGTAGTCTGAAATATGTATATCATCCCCGCGATGTTTTGAGATCTCTGAATAATAACAAATATAAGCTAAGCCTATCATGGGTAATAATAAGAACTATCTTCTTTGGTGCCTACAACAACAAACTACAACGGCACAACTACATAAAGATACCAGCACCAATAGAATTAATATTATTTGGTATTTTTCAGTGCACCAACTAATAAAGTCGGCCCAATTTTTTGTAAAAAATATTTATGTACTAATTTATTGGATCTCATTAGCATAAGCACGCTCAGTGGTATGCGGTAGCATTTGTAAAGATATTTTTGGAAAACCTTGTATATTGGATAAAACTTCTCAACACTGTACAGGTCACACTCATCGAATTATCAAGACAAAATTTGTTAGAAAAGTCGTATGAAAAAGATATAATAAATGTCATTAAAATATTCAGATACGATTCATAGAATAAACTTTTTTATATAATTTTTTTCAAAAAAATTTACAGCAAAAAAAATTGCTCGAGTATGTTTCTCGAGGAAACGGCCGTTAAAGAATGCCTAGATATTGTCGCATGCATTATATACGGATAATGCGTTTATCGATCTCTCTATACACTTGCGTTTTTATCTACCATTTTTTGAACGTCTATTCCGCATCCAACAGAATTTCATTAGGACAACTCGAGAAAATTGCACGTTAAGCAAACTTCGGCAAGGTAACCCAACGTCCTAGTTCGATCACGTCGTTAAAGAATAAAGTTCTTCATTTATCACTTCGTTATTATCGTGCACATAATAGTTTTATTATCATGTGACAGTAAAATAAAGAAAGCATGGCTATACTATTAAACTACTGACACATCAAAATAACGCAGGCGATAATATCGACCGTTATAGAGCATCTTTCTGTACCAACTCATTAATCTCTTAGATAAACATTTTTTTATAAACTTTATGTGTCTTTTTGTAAGAGCAATACATTTTTCCAACCATGGTCGTGTCCCCAGCAGAGTCTGATTACCAATCACTTCGTAACATCTACATCTAATTAGAAAGTTGACGTCTTTAATATGACAGCTGTAAACAATAGAGCAACATAACCTATTTTGTTTCTGCTACTTCCCAATTCTACAATGGATATTTATCGTTTCGTACAACTTAATCTTTTCGTTATGAATATATTTAAAGGACAATACTGTTTCTTCGTCCATTTTCAATTTCTCTTATAATATTTAATTGTCAAATTAAATTATTTCAAATTTTTGGATAAACGTCAGTTTGATAAATGGCCTAGCAATGCACGATGCATCAGTTGGGTCCACAAGAGATATGATTACTGATTACTAAGTGATTGGTAATCAGAAACTGCTGTGGACACGATCATTCAGTTTTGATTCTAAATATCAAAAATCTGTCCACAGCATGATCAGTTTGTTCGCGCACAATACCCTATTTTAAAAATAATGAAACTCATTTTCAGCAAGTATCCAATAAACTGGTTATGTTATTTATATATAGATACATTTATTAATATTACAACCATTTACATATTTATATTGCAAAGGAAATTCAGTTCTAGAAAATATAAAAATAACGTAATATTATGCAGACAATATTAATACTTCGTAAATATATATATATAGCAATATTATAAACATTCATATTTAAAGCTGTAAATATTATACTTAAATAAAAGTCTCTACAAAAGTCGGATATCATGTGGGTGAAACATTATTCCGCTGCATTCTCTGCTGTTGCTCCCTTTTACAATCTTCCACTGTATGTTCCAATTGTTCTTTTAATTTCAACAATTCCCTTATCCGTTGATATATTGGGTCCTGCGTCCTCATACTAGGATTCCATCTGCAGTAATACGCCTTCCATAATCGAATATGTCGAATGCTGGCAATAGGTAAGAGAACACTCTGCTGCATAGTATTGGCCCAATACAGGGGGTTTCTATACAAATCCAAATTGCTGTTTGTATAAGACCAAAGTGACACCGTTTGTTCTCTCAGTTTCTCTTGTACACGTTCCCGCTCACTATTACATAAAAATGTACCAAATCTGCACGAGTATAAATGATCCAATATTGTAATTAGGAAATAATCATTGAACTCGAATGCATTCGGGAATTGCTGCGTTATCTGCCATACACAGTCTATGAATTGTAAGAACACTGGCGAACGATCAGCATCAGAATGATGATCATCTCCATGTCCGATTCGCTGTTGAAACTTGTGCCCGAATGACAGCCATTCCTTTTCGATGAGCACCTCGAAGCCCTTGATGGTGCGATAGTATGGGTCCAGCATTAGCATGGACAATGCTGTCAGTTGAGCAGTTCTGTCCCAACCATCGGAGCAATGCACTAGGACAGATGTCTTGTGACTTTCCACTTTGTCAACTATTCTAACAGCACCGGCAAGAATGCATTTGATATGTTTAAGCCAATATGTTGATTCGACTCCGGACAGCCATTTGGTCTCGTCAATATTTGGATAGCATAATTCTTTGAGTTTTCTCAAAGATTCTCTCATAACATGGATATTGTGAATATCGAGAAACACCAATTCAGCGTTTTGGTAAGCGTCTTCTGATTCATAGCCACCACCTGAAACATCAAATATTAACAAAATCTATGACACAAACAAATCAACAAAATATGTAATATGATGAAACCACTACATTGAAGTCGCAGAACTCAGAACACTATCTAGTATACTAATCGAGGCCTAAACAGTTACTATTAGTATGGAGTTCCACAAGGAAGTGTTTTGTGACCCAACCTATTCTCAATACAACTATGGATATTAATAAAAATCTTAGTCTTGCTGATGACACAGCTATATTTTACTAGGATTCTTTGGACACCATTTATAATAACGTACAATAATTACTGTATACAGAACTTGCAACAGATTTGTAGCTTCCTGAGCGCATCCAATCGTTAAATGTACATATTTTCAAAAACATGTGGAAGCAATAAACGCATTAAAAAAATTAGATAATCATATCAAATTACAAACCTTTGGCTTTATTGGCTATTGCATTAGCGCTTGGTCGAGCGTCCATAATAAATAATTTGTGGGACTGCGCATTGGCGTCCATAATTAACTGTATATACCGTTCATCCTCTTTGCATCTCTTTCCACTAACTCCAACCAGCGGCTGTGAACACCTTGTAATCGTTGCTTGCGATTCTGTATGAATCCAACTCAGCACTGGAATTCGACCTCTGCTTCTGAAACTTGCCACAACTTTGATATCATCATCGGTAACTTGAGCTGGTACTGCCCAGACGGCGGGGTAACTGTCGCAAATCTCGTACTGTTCATTTATTTTGGATATTTTCCACATATCATTATTAACACCCATCCGCTTCAGCTCTGCTATAGGTTCGTAAACAGCCCATCCATTCTCCGAGAATAATTCAGAATATTCGAAAGCGAACAAGTTCAGTTTATGAGATAGGGGAAAAGCATACATCTGTAATTTTTCGAATACATTACGTCTGGAGTGATTCTCCTGCTTGTGGGCAAATCTCAAATTTCGCATATCTTTGCAGAACACTTCGATTCCGTAGGCATTCTCTCCTCTGGATGAGGCTCCTCCAACTTTTTCAATTCTTGACACAACTCCTAGAGGTACTTCAACAACATTAGGAGTATCCTTATCGCCAGATTTGAAATAAAGTTTATAATTTGTCACAGTCAAAATTCCCCTTGCTGGTCCATGGTAAGGACACAAATACGTTACGTCTCTTGCTTGTCCAGTCACCTTTTCACCAGGCAATACGGGAGGATCATCAGGACGACTCGAAAGACCCGCTTCTGAAGTAGCTTTCTTTCTCTCCAAAGTCGATACTACATTTTCTGTTGAGGTAGAGCTAGAAGAGCAATAACTTTTACTGGGCGAGGTTTTTCCCCAAGCGACCTGTTCTTGTTTATTTAATAAATTTGTCTTGGAATCGCCTCGAAAACCATCAAGTGGTATATTTTTACTAAAATTATTGCTTTCCATTTCAAGTAGCTCTGCGCTACCAGTCTTTCTGATCATTCTACCAATTCAGATTTTATTTTTCAATTATACTATAATTAAAAAACAAATTACAACCAATTCACTGCTCAGGTTATCTTCAATGTCACTGTCATAATGACAATCCCTGTCATTTTTCAAATACTCCATGGAACGATGAAAACACATTTCGTGGAGTGTTCTATGACAAGAAAAATATTTGATGTCAGCTGTTTGTGATCTCGCGCGAACTTGGTAGAAATATTTCATCGGTGCTTATCATAGAAATAATGGAGCATTAATTCTATGCTTAGTATGAAGGAAAAACATCTTCCTTCATGTTGGTAGGTAGCAAAGAATTAAGTTTCTAATCTTTGTAAGTGTCTTTTTATTTTAAATATATCTTCTTCGAGTGCCATACCACAGAATAAGCTGTGGCAATACTTTGAACGTTGTTCAGAATAAAATTAATGAAACCAATGTTTGTATATTAGGTTCAATCACTAAAATACTACAAAATAACGTTTAATGCCCAATATTTGTAAACTTAAAAATAAAATGGTTCCCTTTTTTGGAAGACGCGACCTGAGGCTGGTTGACAGAATACCTTGAACTGTGAAGTATGAATGTGTCATTTTGCGAAAAATAATTATGTGGTGGAGAAAATCAATTTTTATGTAAAAGTGTCGCCAATATTAAAAAAAAAAACACAAACAATTGTAAAAAGATGCAATCAATTTTAATAAACTTCTAATTACAAAAGTTGGCTGCATAAAAAATATGCAGAATTGACAAAAAAAAGAACAATATAAAATTTCTATTTTCCATTTCCAGCAACATGCAATTTTTTTCTCAACTGTTGCAGCTCATGCTTATTTTATTTATTATAATATTGCTTTTACCAGGTGACAACGAATTAATAATTAATTCATAATAAATATTAGACAAGTTGCTAAACTTTCTTCAGTTTTGAAAATACATTGATCAAATTTGGCAAGTCTTTGGAGGACTGTTCATTTCGAATAATCAGGATTTTTACAATAATTCCGGCTTAATACAATCAAAAATTACAGCTTTTGTAATAAATCCATTGTCACCTTGCACATTAGTACGTACCCTGGTAACATCATTTCTTTGGAGTAATAACAATTACATCACACAATTATTTTTTTTTTGGTGTTGTCTCAAAGATATCAGATTATCGTCCATCAAGCAAAATAGAAACAACGCCATGGCGATATAAGATATAAACTTATTTGAGACAAACATTATTAGTAGACTAACGTGACATAGTAAAAATTCACTTTTACAAAGTCTACTCGGTTTTTGTAACAATATTTCAATAGAAATAAATAATAATTGTAGTGACCCGACTCTTTCTCAGAAAAAGTGCGGTGGATCAGAGTAAAATTCAATTAATAAAATCAATCAAAAATATTCTCTCTGGGATCATTCAACAAAAAAAAAAAAAGAAAAATAGATAGTTTGACTAGTAGATAGAGAACGATGCATGTCACTGAAACAACTAAACAAAACTATTCTAATATTCTACTGCCGATAACAATAATTTTCCTAATAATTTAATATTATTGAGCTGCAACGAGCTCAGGAGTTTCTTGTTTATCGGTTTCATCAGATTCTTCACTCTGCCTTTTCTCAATTTCAGCCTTAAAGTTTTCAATATCCTCTGGACTGTAAAAAGAAACAAATTTACCAATAAGAACGAAAACAGGATTATTATAAAGGGTATCCAGAATTCAACATAGTCTTGAGTCTTTCTAGGCAAGTACAATGTGTGATACCATTGCGCTTGCTCAGATGTCAAATAAGCGCGTCAATATTGCCTGAACTTTCAAGCTATTTCAAAAAGCATTCCTAGTGGGCAAAATAATCAAACGAGAAATCGAGTGCATTTCGAGTGTATATTGAAATAATATTACCTACCTAATTTGTACAAATAAGATTCCATTGATCACATTGAGCATATCTAAAACGGAACCCATCGATGGTGGTTGAATTTGTATGGGGGGTAGTGATGCTCCATTCTTGCCCGTATAAATTTCGTTCATTTTCTTTTGCAAAACAACAGCCTGTTGTGTCAAATGTTTCAGACATTCTGATGATTCTTTGGTCTTTTCATGATTTTCACCAAGCTACAAATCCAAATTCAAACACTATATATTTATATAATCGGCCAGATTGCATCAATTATTATTAATATCAACAAACTATCAGCAGAGTTAATTATAAAATAACATCTGACACTCACCTGTTGCTTATAGATAGCAAATGCCTCCTTTTCGTTGGTCAACGCTGATCGGAAATTACCCATACAACTTTGTGTTCTTGCAACTAAATGATAGCTGACAGCTACTTTAAGCGATTTAGCACCATAATATTTGATATTTAATGCCAAAGCCTTTTCCAAAAACCTCAACGATAGTTCATATTCCCCCACAGCGTGGAGTATCAAACTGATATTGCTCTATATAAAAATATAACTATTAATTAATATATTACTTCACACAATCAGTGGCTCTTGATATTATCTAGATTAAGATACTTACGTCCAAAAGTGCTACTTCCGGATGATTTTCACCACAAACAATAACTGCCAAGTACCGAGCCCTGTATAAAAGTTTTAGGGATGTGCTCACCTGACTATTGGCAAAGCAATACAAGGCCAGATGTGTCTGAAATGTTATTAAAAAAAGATTACATAAATATTGGAATAAGCAATGAAATCAGAAATGTGATAAAAGGAACTACAGAAGAGTTAATTATTGAATATACAAATTTTGAATCTAATGAATGTTCTTTGTAATTCAGTTTTAATATATACATTTTATAACTTTATTCTGAAGTATTTTCAATATTTTAGGTTTAGGTAAAGAATTGAGCGTTATATAATAATTTAATATTTTCATCTATGAAAATAGATTTTACAGTAGATGGTTATTTGATATTGTCACTATTGAATTTAATTTGATGTTGATGCCTAACAGCAGTTGAAACGCATGATAGTGTATCTTGGTGAAACGTTTCTTTTGTCTGCGCTAGGCAAATGTTTAATATTTAGGCGCTACCTAGTGTTGATAAAAAAAAACATGAATACACAAATACTTACGTATTCTGTGATGGTATAAGGGTGGTCAATGCCATTCACTCGCTCCGACATCAAAACAGCTTTCTGTTGATATGCCATCGCTTCAGTATGATCACCCATTATGTAATTCAATCGAGCAATCATCCTCAAACATTGCGCAATTTCTGGATGCATGGCACCGTACACGTTATTCAACAAATTGAGAGCTTCACTGATAAGTTCATAGCCCTCTTTCAAATAACCTTGTTGTATCTTGGTTTGACCTGTTGTGTAAAAGTTGTAGGCATCCGTTGCTCTCGGATTGATGTGTTTGACAATGGGGAAAATATTGAGAATGTCTTCCTCGTAGAAGATTAATTTATTTTTAGAGTCAAAATTGTAATCGCGCAACAAGATTTGTATGCCGGTTTTTACACAGAATGAACGCAGCAGCGAAATTTTTTGTAATGAATACACCTCCATTGTTGTTTCGATGTCTGTTGATTGTAAATCGTAATCGAAATATGATTTTAGTTCCGTTTTAATTTGATTCCATAGAGATTTTGATGTTAGACTGGCCCATTCGTTGTTGTCATTACACGCTAGCGGGTTGATTTTCCCGCGTTTTTTATTACGTTTCTTGTTTTTGTTCTAGAAGAAATAAATTGTGTGCATTATTATAAATAATAGTGAAGAATAAATGAATTTTATTACCTCATCTTGTCCTTGTAGTGGATTAGCAACGGTACCAGAATAGAGGAAACAATTAAGAAAATGTGCAATTGCTACTGAAAGATTCATCATGTCACAACCCTGTAAGAAAAAAAACATGAACGTTGTAGACAAAACTATGGTCATGGTCCATTTGAATAAGCAATATGATTTTTTTAGTAACTTTCTTATAGACAATTCAAGAACATTAACTTTGAAAATCTATGAATAATTGATTGAATAATTTGAATAGTAGTATTACAATGTTGCCTAATCTATTGTTTCGTGGCATGTTTGATTTCTGAATACTAGCTGTTGTTCTGTCATCTGTCATCACAATACTAGTTTGTAATATTTTCATTTCTGTCAAATATTCTGACATAAATGTGACAGTAGATATAATAAGTAATTATCTCATTTTAATCAATGCCGATTAATAAACTTGGCAATATATTTCCTTCATACAAACTCGCCTGAGGCGTAATGGAACTAAATAATCTAACAAAATTGAGCTATCGGGGAAAAGGTGGCTCGATATATAAGAAACTGAAACTATCGAAATAAAATTCACGCGTTGACATATTGACATGTATCTTGGGTTATTTAAACTTGAAGAAAAAGCTGCAGATTACAACTGAAAATCCATCAGAGTATCTTTGCATACATTATACCAATAATGATTGATGTCCCAAGAAACAAATATTATTAAAAAAACATTAGTGTTGGAATTAGCAATTAAATCAGAAATGTAATTGAAAAAGCTATATAAAAATTATTTATTATATTACATTAATAATAAATATTTTTTTAAACTATTCTTGAATCTTGTTTTGCCAAATAAAAAAAAATCGGTAAATCATTGTATACTTTTATGCCGTTCTAAAGAATTTATTTTGTCGAAGATTTTCAAGTGTCCAACAATGTGAATTCCTGGTGTTATTTATGCCGTTTCTGGTGAATGAGGCTTCATCACTAAACAATATTATCCGTCAAATCATTTGACTTTTCAATATCCAACGACTAAATTCAGAGGACTTTACATTTTTGACTTGAAATCAATCCCAGCAACACACTCAGCAAACTATGGCAGTCATGTCGTGGGACGTGAATATCTATTGTAGATGGTCCGAATTAAAATTCTTATATTAATATTAATATTTATTGAATCAGATTGATGCCTCCGATCTAGGTTGTGAATACGAAATTTCAAGTCCGCTCAACCGGAAGTAAAAAAAAACTATTTCAAATTCATAATTGAAATTATTGTGTATTTACCTGTAAGTATGTAGTAAAAATATGTTTGGCAGATCGTAAAAGTAACTCGCTAACAGCAATACTATGAAGGTACTCCAGCTGCTTCACTTTGGATAACAAATTTGTCACTTTACCCAAATAACGAATATTGATACCACGATTATGCATCGATTCAGATAATGTGGTGCCATCCATAGGGGCAGATGAATGATCCAAACAATCCCGAATCTACAAACAAAAAAATACTTGCTCAACAAGAAGATTGATAATAATGATAATAATAATAAACTTACAAATGTTGGAATTTGAACTGTTAGAAGAAATTCAGCAGCATCTTTGACCAACTGTCTTTGTTTTACAATCGGTGGATCGATACTTTCACAATGTCTGATACCTGGTGAATAAACATCCGGGTTGAATCTAATATCAAATTCAGTCTCTTTCAGTGATCCCACAGCCATTGAGGCTGTTTTAACTATGTTCTTTGTACTTTCTTCGACTGCAAAACAATTTTAATTAATATATATATATATATATAGTCGTCAATTCAGCAAGTAAACTTACGCTCAATTTTGCTACCATCTTTGATGCTTTCAATCATTTTCTTAGCATCGGCATCTTCAATATCGATCTTGTCATCTTTTTCATTCTCTTGATCTTTGCTATTCTCCTCCTCTTTCTCTTTATTGTCATCGCTGATGTTGTTTTCAATGGCTTTTTTCTCTTCATTTTTCTTTGCTTGATCTTCGGTTTTTCGCAAATTTAGCTGCTGCAAATGGTAGGCAGCGTACTTGATGAACATCATGTAACGAGAATCGACAAAGCTGTCGATCAATTCTTGTCGGAGACAGCACAATTTGTGTTTATGTTCAATGGGAAAACCCAAGAGTTTGACATCTCGGCTCAAATCATCATCCACTGAAAAAACAAGTAAAATTGTACCAAATACCAAACAGTAATAAATAAGTACAAGGTGGCCCATTAATAAAGGACGCCGGCTATATCTCAAAATCCGTTAATCGGACTACCCGGGAAAAAAATTAGAGGTAAATCGGCCAAAAGAAAAAGCTGGAAAATATTTATAAGTAACTAAGTCCAACGCTAGAGGGCGTAACTCACACCGCGAAGTAGAAAACACTGTTTTATTCAAAATTATCCCAAGTTACCCTATATTGAAAATATTTTTTTTTGTAACCTACTGAAAATAAGACAGCTTTTTGTATTGAATTTTTTTCCTTATCTTGTCAAATAACTGGTGGGGTTAAGTGTCAAATGTTGGTTTGAAAAAAATTGGATAAATTTTTTTGGCATGACCTATTTTGAATTATTTTGTTTCATTTCAAAGTACCTTTTTAGGCGTTCCTACTGGAGTAATAACTTTTCGAGTTTGATTATTTTCGAAGCGGTAGATGAAATTTTGCAGTCGCTCTAGATGAGATAATTTAAATTAAGTGTAATTAAATGAGAATTAAACATAAATAACTGCCCACAGAAGGTTACAGCTTTGTATTGTACATGACGGACGACACTTTGAGCACTTAAGGCGTCATTGATTGATTGATTTTTTTTATTTTACTTCTAGGTTCGTAGTTATTTAGCTCTAGGTGTCTAGGTTTTTTTTTAAATTGGGTTCACTTAAATATAAATAAATGCCAAAGTTTTTATTACTGTAAAGAAAGATATATTGTTTATTTTCGCTTCTTCTGTTTTGTTTCTGTCATGTCAAGGCCGATAGTCCTACTTATTATAATTTTCTTGTATAAAGTATTAGGTTGTTGTAACAGTTATTTGTGTTTAATTTTCATTTAATTACACTAAACTTCAATTACCCCATCTAGAGCGACATAGGTAATGGACATTTTTTGTTATTGTTAAAGTAGGTTATATATAATATAAAAAGTAACCGATACTGAGAATGTTCTCTAATTTTGCTACGTAAAAATGAAGGTTTAAATATATTTTTAAATAAGTTAATAAGCAATAATCGTATCGAGTTGAGGTTTTCACCAGTAACTGGAATTTTTCACGCTCCTTCTTCCTATTGAAAAATAAAAATACCATTGCATTTGAAATTTTCGAAAATATTCATGAAAATCTGCGACTTTGTCATAAAGCGTCATCTACCGACTCGGAAAATAAGCAAACTTAAAATATAATTATTTCAGTAGAAGCGCTCAAAAAAGCGTTTTAAAATGAAACAAAGTTATCCAAAATAGGTCATACGAAAAAAGAGTTATCCAGTTTTTTTAAACCAACATTTGCCCCTACCCCCACCTGTTATTTGACAAGATATAGAAAAAACTTCAATACAAACAAGTTGTCTTATTTTCAGTAGGTTACAAAAAGTGTTTTTTAATTCGAGATGTAAGTTACGCCCTTTAGCAGTAGACTTAGCAATTTATAAACATTTTCCAGCTTTTTCTTTTGGCCGATTTACCTGCAATTTTTTTTTCTGTGGGTCGTCCGATCAACGGATCCTGAGATATAGTCGGCGTCCTTTGTTAATGGGCCACTCAGTACTTTTTTTCATATATAACTTGCATTCTTTCCAGAACTCAGTTACGAATAGAAAACTATATGTTCTTTAAAAACTATTTATAGTATAACGAAATTTGTGCGATTGAAGTCGTATTCATAAATGTTTACTGATTAAATATGGTACAAAAATCGACAGCTGGACTGAATGCATTGTTCCAAAAATACTATTTTTAAGCACAAAAATGATGACTTACACTTCAAAAAGTTCACATCTGGTGGGAAGGTACGTAGTAAATCAAGTATATAGTGTCTTCCATCATTACCAATGATACCTTTACATTCCACACTGGAACACAGTTCAATCGGTTCTTCTTTGTCATTCAACACATGATGAGGTAAAATTTTCAATTGTTGACCAGCTTTATTCAACTAGTTGTCAAATCAAATATATCAAATATTACCCTTAAGAATATATATTGAAATATATTTACCAAATCTAAATATTTCGGATGCGACAACACTGTCTTCCCAAAATCTATTGATCCATAGACTACCGATTGTTCCTGTTCTCTTTCCAAAATACCTGGTATAATGGATTGGGCAGTAACTCGATAGCCTCGATAGTCTATAACTACGGTACCCAATGTGAAGAGGCCGGGAAGATCGACGGCACTGTATACCTTGACGCCTTGCAAATCGTTACGCTGTGAATTGTAAATAAGATTAATTAGAAATACCATTCTATATGCTGTCAAACTAATTTGAATAATTCCGCATTTCTTTCAACCGATTTACCTTACCTTACCCCAAACTGAATGTCACACCTTGGTTAAAAACGGAGAAACTTATTTAGTAACCAGTAAACAATAGTAAAACATAACCTATTTTTTTGTTTCTTCCATTATTTCTATATTCTATTTACTACATAATCTTTTTCACGATAAATATATTGAACAGAAAATACTATAGGCAGATTGGCCAAAAAAACTATCTTAAATTACCTAAATCAGAATTAATCATATTCAAAACCGAAATAAGTATTTTTATTTCTATTAGGCCTAGCTGCCAACAGATGGCAGCACATGTTAAATAGCATATTGCATACAGTTGACATTTGATGGGGCACGATCGGAAATATTCGGCGCGTTCTGCAACGACAACGTATACTATATACCTATTATACAACGATATGCCTTTTCTGTATGGTGAAATCCGTGAATTTATGGGTTAACTGCATCAAGAAGACTGGCAACAAGGAGAATAAATTTCCTATGTTTCTCTACGTAGCCACATGAGATTATAGAAGTTGCATATCATAGCGTAGCCTCGTGTACGACGAACATCTTCACAATTACCTTAAGTATTTGTTCTTTTTATTTATCTTCGTGATCATGATCTTCTGTCTTTGTTGCGCACGGCATGGTGCGCAAAGACGGATTTACAAAAGATATGCGTATGAAATTTAACACGATTTTTAGGACGAGTTTGATCTCGTCTTTCCAGTCTTCTTGAACTGCATGTTTAATGAGAAAATATTTTTTATAAAAAATTGGACCCACGTTATTGGTTGGTGCACTGAAAAATACAAAATAATATTAATTCTATTGGTGCTGTTACTTTTGAAGTTGTACAGTTGCAGTTAGATTGAGAACTTTTGGCACCAACTTCACAAGTACCAGCACCAATAGAATTAATATTATTTTGTATTTTTCAGTGCACCAACTAAGAACGTCGGTCTAATTTTTTGTAAAAAATATTTATTTCACACTTTTGAGTGTAACATTGGTCAAGAAAATCGTTGAACGTTCACCATTATCCATGTATGTTTTGCTTGTATTTGCTATTATTCAAAAATCGTCGCGGAAATACTTATATTAAAAATCTACCACTCTTTTATCTCGAAAACCGTAACTCTAAGGAAAAAATGTTCAATATAAATGTTGCTACAAATAATTAGGTCTTCCATGTATGACCCACAGATTTTCGATTTTCAAGAAAATTTGCCCCCTCCACCCCTTTCGGGGGCGGTTTTCGGAGAGAAGCAGATTTCGGATTTGCGGTTTTATTAATATGGGACCAAATTTTAAGCCTCTTCTTTCAAATGAATCAAAAATCATCAAAATCGGATTACGTTTACTATATAGAACGCGCGAACAAACAAAAAAAGCAGACAGTCGAATTGTATATACCTCCTCTGTTCGGGGTTCGTCGGTCAAAAATGGCAAGAGAACGTTCCTTTTGGACAAAGGCGATCAAATTACCGTCGTTCGTAGAAGTTCCTATTGTTTATAAAACAAAGTAGTTCAAATCAATGGTGGCAAAAACTGTTGTTTTGATGTCTATGCAAAATCTCTTCTTTGACACATAATATAAAAGAACTACTACGAAGCTTTATTCTCAACATTTTACGATAAACATTTCCTGAGATACAACCGGAAGATCGGCACATTAGATCATCCAGGTACTTGCCCAAATTGGCAAAAGTAGTTTGAAGAAAGGAACAAAAAAAACTCAACATACCGGAGCAACAAATGCAGCTGCATCTCCACCCAACTCCTTGTAATGATCACGCACATCAAAGCCCAAGGAAAAGAATATATTGTTCCATATAAACATTTGCATTTTCGCCTCTTCACCCGGATTAATGGCCATCACATTGCCATCAATGACGGCCATGGCACCCCGAGTGGCTGCAGCCACAAAATCACTGTGCACCTTGAAGATGGCACGTTCTCTAAGCAAACGCTCTGGCAGTGATTTGCGTGGCAACTCTCTGGTGGTTTGCAACTCTTCATTCCAATCTCGAGTTTGGCCGGGTATGTGCTCCTCGTAACCCAATTTCGATGAGAATGCTACGAGAAAATAAAGTTAAAAAGGTAATTTAAAAACTGAAAGCTACAATCTTACTATCTTCAGCTCGAATGGCATCGAGGGTGTGGTCCAGAATGGGGGCGGTCCAGGAATAAATTTGATATGGTGTAGCAACTCTTTCGAATGGATGTCGCTGACTTCTTTTTTTCTGAAGCAAAGCAAAGTTTCGTTTGAACTGAGGTGATATTTGGTTGAGTAGTTCTATCAATGAATGGCACAAATGACTAGGCGATGCGGGCTTTGGGTTGAATTCCTCTGCTCCAGATCTGCATTTCACAGAAGAAGAAAAAAATAAGCTTAGCAAAAATAAATAATAAGGATCCGAATAACTTACTGGTTGATATAAAATCCTCTGGAACATGCGGAAATGTGATAATGCTTATCTTCTAATGTTACAACATACAGATACATAAGATCACCATGGATCTTACGATGACCAGGAGGTGGGTTCCAGGCAGACGTCGTTAAAACCTAAGATGCAAAATTCTCTCAAATTAATCTGGAATTAAATAAATGCATCAACAAACCTTTACACATTGTGGTGCTTTTTGATCCTTCAATTGTGGTTGTAAGGCAGTTAGTGGCCGATCTCTACTATCTGGCATTATGAAATCTGGAGGTGTACAATCGACACTTTCTGGTCGCATTTTCTTCTTCTCTGGATATAAAAGTATATGTTCCAATACAATTAAATCCAAGCACAAAATAACTTCAAATGTTTTTTGTTGAGATTATTTCACTTACCAAGGATGTCTCCCTGAGTGACGGTGTTCAAGAAACTGAGCGAGTTACATTCAACACCATTGTAAGCATCAGCTGGATCAAGAGATTTCAACAAGTCCCTCACATGTCTAACATGTATACGTGCCTCACGCATTGTATAAGGTTCCTCAACGACTTTGATGATAGAGCCCTCTTTTAGACCTTCGATATTTTTCAATTCGGCGAAATTATCCAATGTGTTACCGTCCAATTGTAAAGAAAAACATGTTCTGTGGCAAGTATCTTCACGATCCATAAGTAACTGATGTATCTCCTGCACTAATTCCATACTGGAAACCTTTTATACAGATACAAAATGAGTAAACAAAATACATTTATTAAAGAAGATGATTATCAATGTACCTGTATATCAAAAGCCTCTGCTCCAGGACTGACAATCTTAACAGAAAATCCAATTTCTTGTATGAATACAACTTCATCTTTATTTTTGTTATCCTCCGATTCATCCTTCTCTTTTTCTTCCTCATCTTTGGCAAGTTTATCTTCTGTAGAAATCAAGAATAAACAGATTATTAATTTTAATAATTTTAGTCATAAAAAAGTAGCGAAGTAGAATTTTACCTGCTTTTTCTATTTCACCGTTTTGCAGTGTTGAAACATCATTATTTATTACTTTATTCCCTGCAAAATGAAAAAGTTTAATATTGTAATAAGAATATCCAATAAAACGTTTGGATTCAATTTTATTTTTACTGTAACGATTATATTCATGAAATAGAAGTACCTAAATACAACAAATGTTTTTGAACAAAATGAATTCGGAACATTTTCTTTTTTTTTGACCGACGAACCCAAGAAGAATATATATACAACTCAACTTTTTTCTGCATCTTTTTTTATGAATGTTCGGGCCTTTTAAATAGTAAACGTGCTTTGACTTTTATGATTCTTTTTTTAATTGATAGAGGACCATTGAGAATTGGGCCCGTTGAAAAAAAAATACATTTAACATGTACTTCCCCTCATCAAAACCGTCTCCCAAAGGAAGTAATTTTTACGAAAATCAAAAATTTGAGAAGACAAAATTAGAAGATACCATATCCGGCAGCGTTTAAATTTGATATTTTTCAAAAAAATCTTAGGTTTCGGAGTAACAGCATTGGTAAAGTCTGTAATACATATGTGTGTCTCCGCTATGTTATGAAATCGTAATGCATATCTTCTTTGGTAAACGGTGAATGATTCTGATGACTAATGTTACATGTCGTTAATTGTTGAGAAATATTTTTTACAAAAAAATTAACCGACTCTATTACTTGGTGCCCTGAAAAATACAAAATAATGACAAAGTTCAGTACACCAACTAATAAAGTTGGTCCTATTTTTTGTAAATTTTTTTTTTATTCGATAAATACTGTCAAAGTACATAACCGTTAATGAGAAATTATTTTAAAATTTTAATGATAAAATGTCATGTATTTTAATGATATAAGCATGATAAGCATGATATCTGTATCGTGCATATAAGTTGCAGTCATAGCAGTAGTGTTTTGCCGCTATCCATTGATAAAGATCAACATTACATGAGACAAGGTTCAACTCATGCCCATGTCGTCAATAACAATTTTCCTATGAAGAATAGCTATTGTCGGTTTTAATATCTAATCATGATCATAATCAGTTATAATTATTGACCAGTTAATCCCTGACAAAATAATGGAAAAATGATTGAATTGCCGAGTTGTATAATTTAATAGAACATTACGTAACATTTCCTAATGAATGTTATATGTTAAGGAGTATAAGAAGTGAACAACTGAACTAACCTGTATTGTCTTCGGAAGCATTGGCAGCTTTATTCACATTTTCACCATCACAAACTGATTTATTTGATTTTGATTCGCATTCAACATCGTTCACCGATGCACCCAGGGCCATTTTGTTTAAACTGAACAAATCCAATGTTTATCACTAAATAATAATAGAACTTCAATTTATAGATTCAACTAGAAGTTCTACAGCAATCAATTATTCTACGAAAATTGCATTATTTGATAGACACGTGCTTGTCGCTTCACCCCCTCTAAAGAGAAGATTACGTCCTAATTAGAATCACTATGTAAATAAAGCGGACAACACTTAAAAGATTTATCTATGGTTAAAAGTTAAAAGCCAGAGAACACCTTGGAGGTTAAAAGCACTGATAAGGTTGACATAATTGACTTGACTGGTTACTAGTCAGAAATGTCACAAAATATTTTTTTTCTGTGATTATTTATAATCAAATATATCTAATTTAGATATTAACCGATGTAAGAGTTGTGTAGATTCTCGTATTATACAATGTACCCCGAAGGAGTGAAAGAGAAAGACATTACTCTCTGTGTGAATTATTATTGGTTTATTTGAAAAGACAGTATCCATCAAGAAAAAATGATATTTATATGTCCGTTCATGACTGGCAGTTCTCGCTAAAGACAATAGTCAATAGACAGTTCGCTCAGCAACACAATCGTTTACGAATGTATACAAGATCTCCTATCGATCGATCCAAAAAAAAGTCACTCGAAGTGTGCCATGTAGATATGGGGAAATGACAACGCATGTCTTTACTTAAATCATCTGAAATTGAAACACCACTTGTCACTTTTTTGGAACAGAAAGATTTTATTGATTAATATTGAAATAAATTCACAAACCTGAATTAGTGTAATGATGATAACTATAACAAAAGTTGAAAAGTTTAACATGTCTTTAAGTCCATAGAAATATTGTTCATTGATTCTCAGTTTCGGTTCGTGTTTTCAAAGCTCCTGGAAAAAAATTGCTGCAGATGTAGCAAAACTTATCTAAATATATTATAACTTACGTGAATTTTATTTGAATTGGTGTAATTGAATCCATTTCAGTTGATTGTGTAATAGTTTCGTTTCAGTCAAAACAGGTAATTATTGGGCCTTTCAGATTTCAGACGGATGCTATGTGAAATATTTACAACATCGTTTTAAAAGTGCTTGGAATTTAATCGAAATCTTCGACATATTCATGCTCTCTCTCATAATATCACACAACACAAAACCTAAAGTATATTTTGCAGTAGTAGTAGTTAGTGTTAGTAGTGACAATGAAACGGCCCAGAGACCACCGTCTATAGAGAGATACGGTTGTCTCGATCAGCAGTTAACCCATCGGGTGCGAGCGTTCGTGTGACGTAGACCGTAGACCTGAATTGATATCGGTTGCCACTCTCAGTATGTATTGCATGTATTTTTACTATATATATCCTAGTTTTTACATATAATAACAGAAACAAAAGCAAGCAAACCAGTATTTTCTTAATGTATGTACATATAAACATAAGAACAGTAGTATTAAATTACAATAACAGTGGCAGACAAAAAATCCGGAAACCTTGAAAATTGTATGAAATATACCGCTTAAAGCAAAATTTTGCAGTACAATTTCGGGAAGCATTGCTCATAAATTGTTGAAAACCAATCAATAATCGAAAAACAGCTGAAAAGGAAATCACAAATTGTTGCAATGGGTATAAATCGAAAAACAGGTCTACATTTTTTCCATTTTAAAGAAGAATAGGTACCTCATTGAAATTTGATTCAGATATCTCTTAATATTACAACTTGAGTGACCAAAAAGTCAGGTGTCCGTTTTTTTTTTTGGTGTGAAATCAAGGCATGATTTTTTTCATTTTTGACCTACAAACCCCGAACGGAGAGGTATACAATTCGACTGTCTGCTTTCTTTTGGTTCGTACGCGCATTTCATACCTATAGTAAACGTTTATTGTATTACATCTTCCTGTAAATGTGGATAGATTACTTTTTCCAATATTAGTCATTTTCTGGGTTTTTTGAAAAGGAATGGTTTTAATGAAACGTAGAAAAATTTCGTCTGAAAGCTTCGCTCCTGCCGCCCGTTCACCTATTGTGATTTGTCACTTTTTAACTTTTTATTACATTACATTACAAGTAAGTATATCGTAAGCAAAAACATTACAGGTGATTTTATACAGTAAATAAAATAAAATAAGAAACAGATTAAGACAAAATAAGAAAGTTGAACATGCTAATTTACATGAAAGCATTTATACACGAAATAAGGTAAATTAAGAAATAAGAATAAGAACTAGAGATGGCCAACTTTCATCTTCATCTCTTATTTGTATTTTGTTTGGAAACGATAATGCGCATGACTAAATACTAGAGAATACTTAACTTGCACACAAGAGAACAGTTTTTTTCACAAAAGCTGTGATTTGATTGGTTCATTCTTATTTTATTTTCGTCATCTGTATAAACCAATCTTTTTGAGGTTATTCTTATTTTAATTTGTTTCTAATTTTATTTTATTTACTGTATAAACTCACCTTAATTATTAGACAAGTGCCAGTCGAACGCCCAAGCCCAGCCTAGATACGCGATCGCTGAGCCGGGGCTTCCGGCTACGTCACAGGCTGCTTCCCGCACCGAACGCTTTCCCCGCCCTAGTACCCCTGATTGAGACAACCGTGTCTCTCTACGGACCGTGCCCAGAGACAACATGGATATCACAGAACGGATATTGACAAGATTAAAAAAAAATCACATTATCAATATACACAACTATATAGGGCATTTATCTTCTTTATGTTGAATTCATAAGAACTTATATCATCACAAGAGCCTACAGGACGATTGCCTCTTAACAAACGCACTAATTGTGCCTCAGGCTGCAGGCTTTTGTTATCTTTGAACAAAGAACACATTTTAAATTTGGGTTGTCTGGAAATTGTAGTGTTCTCTGAAATCAATAGACAAATGGACACAAAACTCGAAACTATGGAAACACAATTGGAACAATTTGAAAAGAATCCAAACTACTGTTGGAACCCCCTTCATATAATTTTAATCTCTGATCAGAATCACATCGTCTGCTTGGGATCAAAAGTGATATTTGAAAAGATGAAATATGTGTATCATCTTTCGTGAGTCTTCTGTGGTGTTATATGCAGTTTCAAGTTTGACAGTTTGATTGAAAATAAATATTAACCTAAAATCAAGAAATTCAGATTTTGATTTCAAATTAAATTTTGGACATTTATTTGATTTTACCCATAACAGGCCATAACTATGTTAGCTGACGATAAAGAATATGACAATGTCTTCTATAAATGAGCAAGAAGGTATAAAAGATTTGCTACGGAAACTGACGAATAGAGAACTGATCTCTCTTGGTAAAACTGTAACACAGGGGCTTAAGAAGATCCGTTCTGCAGATGGTGAAGGTTGAGGACTCATTCAATAACTATATTTCTAATGATTACTTTTTAGATGCTATCGAGGCAATAGTCAAATACTCACCGGATGTTCTGACTATACTCAGACGAAAGGTTGTTACTAGAGAACTACTATTCAATTACCTAGAAGAAAAGAATGTAGAAATCAAACTTCCTATTACAAAGTATGAACTTGTCGACAGAATTGTACAGCTTTGGGGCGTTACAAGATCTGCTGCAGACATCGCGTCACACAGTAGCCAAACAGAGGACGCACAATGTTCAGATATTAGTGAATGTGAAGACGAACAGACATCGAATGGCGGAAAGAATAATACTGTAGAAATACTAGCCGAACAATTTTGCACCTGGATTTTTTCCATGATCAATGGAGACGGTGTGGGGGCTGAACATTTTTTCCCCGATGCTAAATTAACAATGAATCTATTCGCCAACGGTAATGTAGACACAACTGTGGTGGAAGATAATCCTGAAGAGATTGCAGATACCATCAATCAGATAAAGCTGCAACATAATTTATTTTTCAATCCGAATATAACCAAGGAAGGTGTTCAAGGTAGAATGAATCCGCACGGTTTGGTAATGGTGTTGGTATGTGGGACATTACATGTACATGAAACATGTGCGGGAGTGTTTGAACAGGTTTTCGCCTTGGCCAGAGATCCATTTAGTGATAATAATTGGAAAATAAAGATTTGCGATCTTAATTTGAGAAATAGAAGCGGGGTCTTTGGCCCGCCGCGGCTCTCGGACAGTGATTTAACTTCAAATTTATTAATGTTGCCTTCAAACTGAAAATATTTATATGTATGAGCCTGTTGATAAAATCATGGAAATATTCGGTAATAATTGTATATTGGAGTGGATTGAGGATATAAATAAAACAAACTTTAACATTCCGTACAATTTTTATTTCATATGTTCCCTTAAAAAATCGCTAGTAATAATAACAAATTTTATTGTCATTGTTTTGGTACATTGAGCTATATGTGTTCACCTAAATGCTAAAAGTGATCAACAACAACAAAACTTAATGACGAAAAATCAGTACTGTTATTAAAAATTATATATTACCTATGTATTTCAAATCTTGTCAGCTGCTTTTCTATCACAAACAGTAAAAGTAATTCATGAAAATGATCAACTTTGATTTTTTTTGTCCTGGTTCATGATTGATTACATTTTTGAGCTACCAAGAAGCAAATAAACTGATCGAAATAAGTTAAGATGATTTTAAACATAAAATTGTATGATTATACAAGGGTACTGAACTGTTGACATCGCAAAAAGTCACTGAGACAAATTCGTTACAATCTTAAATTATGAAAAACAATTGCTAGTTAAATGGGACACCCTTTGTAGTTTTATCCGAAAATGAAAGATCCCTCTTTCTTAACTTATTACAATCAGTTCAGTAGTTCTGTATATTGTATTAATGTTTCAATAATAATTTTACGAGGTATCGTATTTCGGCAGCAGCTTTGTTTAAAATTTTCACAAAAACATATCACAGTCAGAATTTTTGCTTTTCAGATCAAGTTTGATGAAAAACATATTAGCTAATTCATGCTTCATTGATTTGTTCATGGAATCTTAGCATCATATCAAACGTTACGACCAGTAAAATTTGTATTATACAAAGTTTAAAATATCTTCGAAAAATATTAACAGTTTTATGGAATGTAGGAGGAATATTTTGATATGTAATATATATGTATATATAATCTAATCAGTTTTACATTATTCTAATTAATAAATAACATAATAACAAAAAATCTACCCAAATATATATATAACATTATTCCTATTCAGAGAACCAGTACGCTAATTTAAAATAAAGTAGATATATGGATATATTTGGCAAGACCTTTTCGGTGTCGTTTGTTCTCAATAGTGGAAATTACCAAACATGATTGATACCTTTCTTCATACAACAATAACAAAACATTTTTTGAGCACTTACAACAATGATTTCTAAAAATCCCAGTTCAGTTTATCAACATGGAATGTAATATGATTTTTAAATATATACAAAACATTCAACATCATTTAGATCAGGCAAGACGAGTTCCAGGTATTATTTTTCATCGAAAACAACATACCGAGTGATAACGGATTTATTAGACAAGCTATATTCTTCTCCGGTCATATTAGAGATCTAATTTGGTTTGTGTAATGAGACCATCATTTTCTAATTCTTAAAAACTGATAGTAAGTTGCATAAGACCGTTTAGATGTAGATATGTTTAAGAGATTCGTCAGATTGAAATCTACAAATAAGCCCCCAGCATCACATGCTGAAACCCCATTGGATTCGCACAATACAATTGTCAATATTGATAAATCAATTATTTAAATGAGAGGGAGCAATTTACTGTACCGATTCTTAATTTAACTGACCAACGTTGCCTAAAGTTGTTTTGACAGATTATATCTTTTCAAATTTTAAAATACAAAAACTGAACAGTGTTGGCATGTTTTACGCTCTAAACAAACTTAAGAAGACATTGTGCGAATTTTATGCACATATGCTCAAAGAAATCAAACCTCATAATGCACTCAAACATTTTAATTGAACAGACTGTTCAGATGAGATCAGAATGCGATGTTGCCAAGAGACGTAGTTTGTACAGAAGCTTTCGCAGTTTAAGCACGGCTTACCTAACAATGTTATTAATTAATTGTTAGGTAAGCTGTGGTTTAAGCATGAGCATTTATTTGTGGGAACGCAGTCAAATCGAATTTCATTTATATATCTTTAAACTTTTAAGAAGATAATATACTTAACATGTCTAATAAATCAGTTGACACGTAATTTTTTTTATAAAATAGTAAAAACAATTTAATTAATTTCAAACTTATGGCTTCATTTGAAATCCCCTTCACAATAATAATTATAAAACACTATTCACATCACTTTCCTTCCAATAGAAAACAAAAAAAAATACGTAACAATAAATACATATTATACAAAAACATATACATCAATTTATTATAATATACCCGTACCAGATGTATTGAATGTGGTGGCTTCTACAGCAGCGGCGGCATCTAGTCTTTGCTTACGATGGTGGTACATGTGCACCCTCAAGCAGCTTTGGTTTCGCATAGTTTTGCCACAAATCTGACAATCCAGATCTGTGGAATTTGCCTCATGTTTATCACGTACATGTACTTTCAAATTGTAACGATTCACAAATTTTCTATAGCAGTATGGGCAAAAGACGTACACCTTACTGTTGTCACCAGATAGAAGGCCGCCGATATCTGAAACATTCATCATCAATCAAACTATAGGACATCAACATGGTTATATTACCTTAATTAAGTTTTTGTGTTGTTGTTGTTGTTGGAAGCATCGGCGCGAACAATAATTTGCTTTTATTTTTACGCTTCTCATAGAACCTAACACTGCCAAGCAGAGAATTGAAAATTTGGGACTTTTCAAGTGCTAATGGTCATGCTAGGATCAATAATTAAGGTAATAATAAATTATAAGGGTTAGTGTATAACATTCATCTTCAGATTCGAAATTTATGATCCTGGGACAATTACAATGTGACATTCAAAATATTTTAAGTGAAACTAGCACTTGACTAATCTCTAATTTTGGTATATACAGGGTGTTTCATAATATATGCGCAGGACTGGAGGATGTGATAACTTGTCCAAAAATATGAAAAAATGTTTATATTAACTTACCCTCTAAAATACACCATTTTCGAGATACAGGGTGTAGAAATTGAAAAAAAAAACGTTTTTTGTGAATATCTCCGTTCATAGTACAGAAACAGCTTTTGTGTATTTTCCTCTCATAATAAGCTAAGTTTTGAGTCAGAATTTTTTTTGTTAAATTATAATTGGTGAAGATTTTGAAGGAGTAGTGGTTGTTTTTATCCCCAATTTCTACGCCAATGGAAAAAGTACGGTTTTGTCGCGCTCTTTTGAACCGCCAATGTTTTCTAAAGTTGACCGTTTTCGATAAAAAACAACTTTTGTATTGAAAAAACACGGTCAATTTTAGCTTTTCTTACTTGTTCTTACGTTTACATAAATTTTGTTTGATTAATAAATACAAAAATTGTATTAAAAAAAATTTATCGAGTTTTTTCAACATAAAAGTTTTTTTCTCGAAAACGGTTGTCTTTAGAGCTCACGACCAACAGTACATGGGCGGTTCAAATGGACGTTCTTTTCCCGTACTTTTTCCATTGACTTAGAGATTGGGGAGAAAAACACCTACTTTTCATTCAAAATCTTCACTTAATTATGAACTAACAAAAAAAATCTGACTCAAAACTTAGCTTAAAATGATTGCTTACAAAACCTGTTTTGTGTACGATTAACGGTTCCGGAGATATTCACAAAAAACTGATTTTTTTACAAATTCAATACCCTGTATCTCGAAAAATGTGCATTCTATAGGGTAATTTAATATAAACTTTTTTTTTCATATTTTTTGGACGAGCTATCACATCCTCAAGTCCAGCGTATATATTATGAAACACCCTGGATATACTGTGTCCAGAAAATATTCTGCGAAACAGAAACCATTACAAATACAAATCAGATGTTATTTCGATGTAATCCAAACAGTAGTTCCACTTTCGGGGGAAGCATTTATGGATTAAGGTATTTTAGATCACATCGATACAGATTTCTCTACACCCTGTATATACTCGTTTTAATTGAGAAAGTTGCCCTGACTTCTTGCGAATGGTATTAGTCAATAAATGGAATGTTATGAGAGCTTATCCAAAGATAATCAAAACAAAAAGTAGATGTACTATCTAAAAAGGGATTATAGTCACACTGAATAAAGAAAAGGTTAAATTTAGCAAAATTTTATTTGGTTCATGTCAGCTATATTAAAATAAAAATGTAATTTAATATAAATCGAGAAGAACAGTTATATAATAACAAAATATTGATAATATATAGAACATAGTTATCAACATTGGTGAATCAATATTCAGAAATATAACCCAGCAGCATATTAAATCTGATTGAACTTACATGCTTTAAACTGATGCTAACAACAAAAATAATATTCGACTAGTAACGTTAATAATCAAAATTAATAATATAGAATACAATAATTATAATAATGACATTAGATACATGGTAAACATCAAACTAAACTAGAAATATAATAACTCTTACTATAAAGATTAACAATTATATAGAAATTTAAAATTAGATCGAATGGTAGAATAGAAAATTTCAGACAGTCTTATATAGATTGGACTTAAATTATTATAAATTTGGGATAAATAGGTAAACAATTTTCAAGAAAAGAAATTGCAACTGTCATATTATTGATAAGACAGATTTTAAAACGTAGTTGTATTAATAAAAAAAACAAATTATAACATTGGTGAAGAAATTCATTTGGCACTATAGAATTTAAATGAAGGCACTTTGTTTGGTTTCTTGAAAAAATAATAGATGAACAACCAGAAAAGTATTTTTTGAGATGTCATTTCAAATTCTACATCACGAAAATCAGCTGAACAACAAAAAAATCATAAAGGCGGACTTATTTTTGTTGAAAATATTTATTTCACAGTTTGCACAGTTTTTCATCAGTTATCAGAATTGTTGAATGTTCACTTGGTTTTTTGAAGATAAATACATTTAATTTTTTAGGGGGAAGTGGGTACTCGAAAAAAAAAATTGAAATTGTTGCACGATTGCAATACATAACGTACAAATAAACAGAAAAAAAACAGTCCAATTGTACACTTCCTCCGTTGGGAGGTCGTTCAAAAATACTGACATATTGCGTCAGGGTAGTAGACTAGTTGAGAGCCAAAGTCGCTATTTTAAACAAAATAAAAGTCAGCATTTAACTAGTCAATTGGGAAGTCGCGACAGGATTTTTTGCAAGAGGCAAATATTTATGCTGTTGTATATTTTCTAAATACAAATATACCTATTTTATCTATGATATGAACAAAATTTCTGCACCGTAATAGGTAAAAAGTCATAATGGCATGGAACTTGCACTTGGTCGTTAAATATGTATGACCCGACCAAAGACGGCTCCATAGTCGACTTTTTTATTATTCATCAATTTTGATATACTAATTTCATTTCAAAAAATACAAATCCGCCGCCATAGCTGTCACATCTATTATTATTTTAATTTTATGCATTAACCTCAACTCTTTGAATTGTTTCATTGATGGTGGAAAAGTGAAATTTCGAAATATGTTTGCGCAAACTTTCTGTATTCTTATACAACTGTTCACATATAACACATTTAAATGGTCCGGCAAATTCACCGTGAATGTTCTTTTCGTGTGTACGTAGATGATCCTTTCTGGAAAACTTTTTCATACACTGCCCGCACTGGTATAGGTGTTTATTGTTGTTGTTGTTGCTGGTGCTGCTGTTGGTGCTATTGGAGGGTTGTTGCTGTTGAGGCTTTCCTAAATTTAATTTAAATGGTTAATAGTTTCATATGTCAAAAGAATTTGTATGCGAAACGTTCTACAGCCTTACTTATTTTTTATTTTTTGTAATCCATATTATTTTGTTAGCAGCATGTTAGAAAAAGAAAAAAAGTGAATAAAACACATGTTGTATCAGTAATTTAATAAACAATATTTATTTGCAAATGTAGATTTTTTTGATAAAACAAATTACACAAGACCGGAATGAATGTAATTATTTCCGGGTTTAAGTATTAATGGATTTAGCAGCAGTGTTTCAGTTGTAATGGTGAAACTAAACATATTTGGAATATAAATTTCACTTTATGCCCAACATAAGGTGCAGCGAGGCTGGGCCCCAAACAGGGGTAGCAACATGCCGGAGGAAATTCGATACAGATACGCTTTATAGGGGCGTTTATCGCCTTCTATGATTGCATCATTGCTCATATTCCAAATATGGATTTCAGAAAAATAGGGAAGGAATAGACTGAAATACAGTGAAAACTCTTAATAACTATTAACGCCCGGTTCCAGTTGAAAATATTACTCATAGATTTAAACACTCTACAATGTAATATCCAACCTCTATAAGGTAAAAATACATATTTTTGGGTTATGCGTTTTTTGTTGGTTTACTTTACATTTATTATGGGTTTATATTTTTTAAAAAGCACTCGGCGAAGCTGAATTTCAAGGAAAAGTTTACTATTCATGGAAAGAATATCACATCATAGCACATATGTATAATAAAAAAAACATTCTCCAACCCTTTTGTTAATAGAGGTCACTGAGGGTACATTTTCAACAGGTACCTCCGGTTGCAAACATTATTAATTTCACTTCAATTAATTTAAGGATAAAAAGACTATATTACATATCCCACAGTCTATACACTGACAAACCCACCAATCCAAAGACAAATAATATATATTTGTGCCCTAATAATGTGTTTGAGATTATTAAAGAGTTTACACTGTATTCAATAACGTAATTGCTATTTCGAAAGTAATTATAGTTTGTTTCATGAATGATGACTATCGTCTGTAATCATTCACGAGCTAAGTATATCACAATATACTTTTCATCGCATCACATTATCATCAAATTCTCCCTACGTTGGTCAATCTAAGCTACGACATCAGTATTTCAAGGCAACGCAGTCTTTATATCATAGGCGTAACAAAGTCAAAGAGCAACTAATTTGTATTTTATGTTTCTGCATTATTGTTAATAATAAATCTTTTATATAATTGCTAATTTAATCAATCGATATTTTTTTCTCCCTCATTATATGAATTTCTTTGAAGCTTATAAAAAAATTTAAATAACATATCTTATATCAAAATCGTCACGCCACTGATTTACTGCCCTCAGTTTAATTGATCCTTTCCTCGTGTTTTAAAGGCAGACGCCATCATTTGTGAAACAAACTATACGTGGAAAAATATATATAAAGTATTTCTGAACAAAATATTTAGTAAAAAATAATACTTTTAGTTCCAATAGCTTGTAAAAAAGCGCTTAGCTAGCTAAAATAAATTATTATAAACATGTTTTACACTGTCAATGCATGCAGTAACATATTTTCATAATCGGGCTTTAATCAATTGATAATTCAATCATTGATATGTTAGGAATCACAATCAAAAAACACAAGTTTTAATATCACAGCAAGTTTTCATTAGAAATAAGATTAATTCTATATACATCTACAATGGAAATACTTTCAGTATATTAAAGCAAAAAATCTTAGCAACAGACCATTACAAATTAAAACAAACCAAGTACAGAACAGTTTTTTGATTTATTTTCATGATAAAATCTTGATTAATACAATTCCTTAATTACGTAGATAGATAAAAGTATGTCTTTATCAAAAAAACCTCAAAAACTGAAGGTAATTATTAATTATTGATCAATTCTGTTTCAGGTATCCTCAATTTCACAAAAATGTGACACAGTATTGTGCAAACGACATAATCTGTCTGAAAAACTAAGCGCGAAATTACGCAATCAAATTGAAATTTGGGTCATTTTTTAAATTTATCTTCCTTTCTACACACTAAATATAATGAAAAAAAATGCTGAAATCTTTTCCTGTAATTTTTAAATTGGATACTCTACTTTTCAACAGAACGAAGATTCATATAAAAACACATAATTCAGTTTTTCTTCTTTTGATAAATTTACAATCTGCTTGAAAATTTTATATCAAAAGTTTTTTCCCATCACTGTTTTAAACCCCTGTCTCTTTCAATTATGGAATTGTATTAATCAATAATTATTCAGAAAATTAGTTCATCACCCTGAATAGTATCCAATGCGTTCAAAATCCAAATTTTACACTTATTAGAAGAAAAAAAATGCTAATCTTAAAGTGGATCAATAAATAATGACTCAGAATTAAAACAAACAGTTTTTCCAATGATCCATTAAGATTACATATAAAATATTATCTGGATTATTTCAGCTGTATTATATTTAAAATACATAATAAGATAAATGTATATTATCAGGGAGGTCCCCCCCGGCTAGTAAAATTTAATTTATACACAAGGTTGGCGAAATATACTTTCAAGATATCACACATTTATAAGGTATTATTAGTATTTTCATACTGATTAAGTCAATATGATAGCAATGCCACTTTTTCGCGTTATCTCACTTTCAGGAGATGTTGGTAATGTACTAATATTATTTATTTTATAATTGTTGAGAATTGTTTGTCTGTCCGATTTGAATTTCTTGTGAATTGTTATTAGATGTGTGGTCAAACTATTGGCTGTCTTGAATAATTTATGACACAAATCACAAGGTAACTGTTGTTTGGGTAAATGAACATCGTAGATGTGTCTTCTAATGCTGCTTCTTCGCATCCATTTACCACAACTTTGGCATTTTGCTGGAAAAGTTGCAGGAGGAAGGAGAAAGAAAAAAAACATATCTACATATTAGATAAGAAATTAGTAGTGGATTAGTGTTTGTTCAGTCAGTGAATTAATTCATTCGATATACGCTCTACTTACCATGCAAAAAAAATAAAACAAAAACAGAAAATGCAACTGAAATGGTGTAAATATATTGCCACTGGTTTTCTCACAAAAAATAAATAAATATTGGGCACTTGATACTAATTCGAATTATATTACAAAAATACCAGAAATAATTACAGATAACAGCGAGTAAAAAATTAAAGGAAATTTCAGATGATTAAAACATTTTCAATTAATTTCTGTCTGTTTGTCCTGACATATTTCAAGGCCTACTAAAACCTTAACCTCAAATTAGTGAACGATCCCTTGCAAGGTATTCATGAAATGAATAGACAGCTGACATTCACCATTCCAAACCAAACAACAGAGATGAGATTTTGATCAACATTTTTTTAAAATTTGTTTTTAATAGTGACGTAAGCACTCAGGTAGTTTATTAATCTTATGGTAGTATAAAATGCACAACTTTAAAAGATACGCACATGGGAAAATAGTTCCACCTAAAAGATAGAAGTTTCTTTCTAGTATCTTGATTATAGAAGCTCGAGTTAGTCAAGTGCCCAATTATTACAAGATAAAAGACGCCGAAAACAATGCCAACACAGATTTTGTTTTCTCCTCGTACTGCGACATTTAACTTTTATGTAAAGCTATGATAAAAAAAAAATCGAGCCTATTGTATTACTAAGTGTTCATAAGAAATATTACATAACATATCGTGTATTCAAAAATAAACATTCCTACTGATCCAATCCAATATTCAACGGAATAATTCCGAAGTGTATACTTCATCATTATACAGGGTGATTCAGGTTTCACTGAAATAACTTCAGGGATCGATGGAACTAACCAAAATAATGATAGTTTGTTTTATAAATACACTAAAAAGTTTAAGAATAACTAAAGTTAGTAAAACGACGGAATATTTTAGAAAAAAAAATTATCCAGTGGCGTGCGACAAAAAAAGTTTTACTAAGTTCCGTGCCGTTGACCCCCCAGAAAAATAACACTCTATATAGCAATTTATCTAAAATTATTGTCAACACTTATCAGTTAAATTACCCTTAGCATTTAACCAAACACTTGCGTATTTACATCTCCTGGCTTGCGAGTAAAAAAATAAAAACCGAAAAATAATTCAAACTTCGGCGTCATATTACTCCAAACGGAATCGTTTTGGTAGTATGGTTTATAGTTCAAACTATCATTTTTTTTTTTAGTTTAGTTCCATCGATCCCTGAAGTTAGTCTAGTAAAACTTGAATACAATTAATTATATATCACTTCAACTCAGTATCTACACATTAACGCAACGTATCAACGTAAAATATAAATGGAAAGGAATTGTTACACAGGTGGTCAGAATATACAGGGTGTTCTTTTCAAAACATCCCACAGCGGATTTCTCGAAACGGGAAAATTAAATAAGAAATCGCTGAAATACCTAGGAAATAATCTCATAAACTTTTTAAGCAAAATTTGCTTCGCACCATGAATGGTGGGAGGTTGAAACCTATTGCCCCTAGGAGCCACCCTCTTAAAAATATGCATCAAATAATGGATTATTTGAAAGGTTCTTTTAATTATTTTCTTTTGACGTTTGAATATTTTTAATTAAACTTACCGTTTATGGAAAAAATATAACAACTTCTTTTTTAATATTCACAATTCTAGAAATTCGAGCTGGAAGTTTTGAAACACATTTTAAGTTGAAACGTTGATATTTAACACCATGTAAAATTCCGTTAGAAGTCGACTACATTGTCCCACATATTAGTTGAACTTGAATTGAGAAATATATTTTCAAGAGGTCAAAAAAAACGCAAACAAGCAAGTTAAATAAACAAAACATAAAAGAAACAAAATTTAACTGTACCTATCCATGCACTCAAATTAATTCAAATCCAAAATAATGATGATTTCCTACCTTGTTCTGATGAATTCACATCTCCCGATGTTGATGAAGCATTATTATCCCATACGGTTTTCATATTGAGCGGTTCCTGGTCCTGATTATCCAATTTATTATTACTAACAACATTATGGTATGGATATTGTATGTCTCCATTATGTAATAGTTGTTCATTATTGCTATTACCGAATTCGGCTTTCAGTTTGATTGGCTCGAGTTCTTGTTTCACAATTGGCATTAGTTGTTGGTGATATAATGGAGTTTCAGGCTAACGAAAGAGAGAAAAGTAAAAATAACAACGTGAAAAGATTGACAGAACATATTTCAATAAATAATCAAAAATTTTGTATATACCAGATAAGAAAATAGAATTTATTTATAACTCATGATATCTCATAATTTATTGAATTAGTCATTTGCAACCAAAATTAACCATGTGACCGTTGTTAAAATTAATCAGACGACCTTCTAAGACGATTTTTACAGGGTGATTCAGGTTTTACGAGAATAACTTCCGGGATCGATGGAACTAACCAAAATAATATTTTGTGTTACTCCCATACCATACTCCAAAAACATTTCAGTTTGGAGTAAAATGGCGCCGAAGTTTGAATTATTTTTCGGTTTTTATTTTCTTTCTCGTAAGCCGAGGGATGTAAATACGCAATAAGCGTAAACTGTCTTACGTCAAAATACGCTAGGGATTTTGGGGAATATCTTGAAAACTAAGCGTCTTATCAGTTACATTACCCTTAAAATTTAACCAAACACTTGCGTATTTACATTCCCTGGCTTCCAAACTTCAAACTTCGGCGCCATTTTACTCCAACCGGAAGCGTTTTTGGAAAATATGGTTTATAATTATTATATCATTATTTTAGTTCCATCGATCCCTGAAGTTATTCCAGTAAAACTTGAATCACCTTGTATATTCGATGGAATTAGTTTGTGACCGGTAAGAAAATCGTTAGTGGACACACAAGATAGTTTTTTCTTTATAATTAGACCGTTTTTTTTTATTCAAATTGACTGTTGAGAAAATTTTCCATTTTAAAAATTCGTTATCCTTTGTTCACACGGTCATTCATTAATATTCATTTTTTCAGGGATATATTGTATAATCGATTTAGCGATATCATATAAAGTCAACATAAGTTTAGCTTATCGACCAAAATTTTACAAACAAGTGACCTGAAAATTTAATAAAATACTCATAGTAAAATATTTTTACCTTTGCACGTTTTAAATTTGTTCCATTGCTTATGCTTTTTCGTTTCGTAACCAGTGGCGTAGGGGCTAGTTGAGTAGGCGGTGATCGAGTATAAACAGGCAAATCCACGTCTGTTTCAATCATTGGATGATGGTACATGTCCTCATCATCATTTCTGTCATTTTTTCTTTTTAAATCTTTTGCACTTCCGACATCTTCATTCTGAAAATTAAATGGAAACAGCCTTGGTGAGGTGAGATATTTTATTACATTACACTTTTAGGAATACCGGGATTGAAGATAATTGAGTGCCGAAAAATACAAATAATGTTCAAATCTCACCGAATCATCTCCAGTCAATCCTTTGACTTGCAGCAGTTCAGCAGTCCTCAGAAACTGGGTCAGATTTTCTCTAAGAACGCTCACCTCACCCATATACATAAACTCAAGAATGTCCTTCATATTTTCATGTCCAACATCTTTTAATATCACAATGGGATGTTTGCATGGATTAACTTGGAACATTTTCTTAAAAAATGGACTACATATCGATAAAACAATTTTGTGTGCTTGCAGAAAATGCCCATCCACAGCCAAAGTTACGTCTACCATTTCGGCAGCTTCCAAAAGTTCATGGAAGCCACTGGTAAGGTTTGAGTGGAAGTTATTCCAACGCAAGGAAAATTGTTCGGTTGTCGCCATCTTGTTCTGAAATAAAAACTGACTTGTTTACAGAAATTGAAAAAGGAGTCTTTTCACTTTATTGAAAGGTCGAAAGCTTCAGATTATCAGGAACTTGAAGATAAGATAATACCTAACGCTGAATTACAGCTGTACATTAAGATAAAGAGTAAGTGAAAGAAGTTTTAAAATAATCTTAAATTCCAGCAGTCCGGCATTGAAAATCTAGAACATTACAAAAATTAATGGTAGGTATATGTCAGCAAAACATCACAATTTTTTCTTCAATAAAGACGGGAACTTTTTTTGGAAAACTTATAAAATAATTATCAAGTAGCTCTATCTTATCTCAATTGTTTGATAAAAAAAATCTGTTCAAGAAATACAACACGAGCACCCAATTTCCTGTTTTTTATTATTTATTTCAATCAGCTGTTAACTGATTAAATCAGAAAATAATTGAAATTGTATTTGAACTACATGAATATATTTCTTCACATGAAAGTTTGAGTTATCAATATTATTAAATGACATATTTAACTATAACCATAGAATACCTATAGGTATTTTGCTCTTCTTGGACTAGAAGTGTATTTTTTATTAATACTATACAATACAATAACTGCAGGTAGTTTGTGCAAGTTTGAATTTGATTAATATTAATTTTGACATGTTGCTCATATTTTTCCAGCACAGAAAACAATGCAGAGGAAAAAGTGACGAACGCGAGTTTTCTTTCAAAATTGACATAAGCTGAAGGCATTTAAGTACATAGGTATCTACAACTATGATCTACAATACTGAAATTTATTATCTTGAATTATTTTCTAGCCACACAAAGATAATGCACGTTCTAGGGGGCGAAACTAATCTACTGATCTTGGTTAGTTACTATGAACAAGTTATCTCAAATATTCATATTTTAGATTACAATTAGACACATTAGACATTCAAGGCACACAATCCTAGATTCTTCTATTTATATAAATATTCTATATATTTGACTGAAATATTCAATTTTATGAAATAATAAAAGGACTAGGCCTAGACAGACAATGCAAAATGTAAATAAGGGGCGGCTCATCAGGTCTATATAACAAATAAAGTTTATCATTTGACTATTGTTCTGTCATTCAATTGTAATAAGTAATAGATAAAGCTATTATAATCATTGAAAAAGTGTATTAATTTGGTGTATGTACGTAATTTAGATCAATTTATTTATTTGCAATGTAATAAAAGATTAAAGCAAAGACGCCATACTAAGAATAACCTACAAATAAATAAAGCTTACTCACCCCGTTTTTGTTGCTATTGAAATTATTGTTCAAGTCGTACAATACCCCCTTCCTATGTAATGTGCGTAGTAGGTTTCAGTTACATAACAAAATAAACAATTGTGAACTTAAGTTAATCGGTAAACATGGGAGAGCAACCCTAATTAAGCATTTCCGGACCAATCCGGGCATCCGGGCAGTGTTGTGCTAGCCGCCGTTGCCAGTTGTACTAAAAATGACTTTATTGGCTACTAAATTTGAAGCTCAAATACTAAATTCCTTCTATACCGACAAAACGTGGGAAATTCAAATGAAAGCCATAAAACTTGTTCATTTATTATAAAATTAGGTTAAACAACGCTAAGGTAAAGCTACGGGTATCACATTATTAGTATTCTGTGGGTACGATTACGACGGACAACGTACGAGAACTGACAACAAAGGTAGTGTTCTCTGGACAAAAAGAAAAGATTAACGGAAACGGATCGAACAGAACATGAATGACAAAGATGAGCGTAGAGCACAAAACAGATTTGACCGTGCTTCAGGCCCACATTCCAAGTTCCAAGCAGAGATAGAGATAACTTCCAAGCAGTTCCAAGTAAAAGCACGGAATTACTCATATATTGGCATATTGTTTGAAAATACTAGATTTCCTCAGAGAATACTAGGCTACTAAATAGAATCGAAAAGTACTAAATTTAGTAGAATTATACTAAAAATCCCAACCTTGCATCCGGGATTAATCATTTGTCAGGAGTTGGAATAGGACAACAACATAGGATTTCTCTTTCTTCGGAATCATCTCTTTCTATGGACCATGGGACACATAAATAGATAAATATCGATTAAGTGTTTCGTGTTCCATGAAATATACAGATTCTACATCAATCTTTCGATCTGTAATGTTTTACACACTGATTCCTTTAACTTGGACTGATGGCAACACTGACAACTTGACTCGTTGACTTGTTAGACTTTTGACAGCTGTGCTGTAACGGTTACGCAAGTTTGGTTTTACAAATAATTCAAATATTTTTTTGAATTGCTTGTGTGAAAAGTGAAATAAGAAAAAGTTACAGACTATTCAGGCATCATGTCGCCAAAAGCTTCGTACTTAGACATTCATAAGAAAACGATGGACAAAAATTACAACAGAAAAAACTTCGAGCAACGACTGAATGATTTTAAGAACTTTCGAAAGCAGACTCGTCAAGGTATCTTCCTTAGCAGAAGAAAAATTAATGAAAATAATGTCTCCCCATTTGAAACTCCTGAAGCACAAGCGCCAAAAGAAACAGCAGTGAAGTCTGCGCGTGAAGTCAACACCGAAACTAAAATTGAAAAGTTGAGAAAATGGAAAGCCGAGAAAGAGAAACGGAAGCTTGAAGAAAAAAAGAATGCGAAACCAAGGTTTATTGTCGGTCGTGTTCCAGTTGAGGTAGGAATGCCAAACTTTGACAAAGCTATTACAGAAATTAAAGGCAAGCGTATCAAATCCATATACAAATTTGCACCTGAAAATCATATATTCAAACCACCCTCAAATGTTGAGAGATTGAAATTAAACACAATGAAAGAAACTACATCTTGCAAAGCAAATACAAATAGCACCAACAAACTGACAAATACCAAAGCAATAGGCAGTAAGAAGCAGACACAAGAAGGCAAAACTGCAAATCGAAGAATAGTTAAGCCCGTTAAAAGACTCTCACATAATCCTACTATCACAGCATCTAAACAATCATTTGCAATCGATAAACCAGCTACCCTAAAATCAGTGGATGCCAATAAGGTGCGGACACCAGGTGCAACTGCGGCTAGCGCTAAGAAAAAAACAGTTGAAAGTCTTGCGAGTAAGCCTACTAGTACATCAAAACCATCCACAATTCATAAGAACGTGTGGAAAATCAAAACATTGAAACAAGTTAAGTTTCAAGAGCGAAATTCTGTCGGTCTCTCCAGATCTAGCCCCAAAAAAGGTTCCATGGAGTCGAAAGGCAATAATATTTGTCAGGAAAACAAAGTTCATAATGGAGAAATAGCTGTTATTATTATAAACGATACAATTTCAAATGATAACAAAGTTGGGACTCCAATGGAACAGAAGAGTGTAATTATTTATAGTGATGATGAAATTACCATGAGAACTCCTAGGCGAACTGGCCTTACTCCAAGCAAAAAAATTAGGAAAAGTACTCCCTTTCCAAAGGCATCGAATAATAGTAAATTAGAAAATGGAACTGTCAAAGAACAAACAACTTCTAAGATACTGTCCTTGAAGTTAGAAAGATGCGATGACATTCCAGCGATGGCTGAGACGAAAAAATACTCTATAGATAAATGTGAAGAAGAAGGAGAAGAACCCAAAAGTATAATTATTTATAGTGATGATGAAATTAGTATGAAGACTCCAAGGCAAAATGGCCTTACTCCAGCTAGAAAATCTAAAAAAAGCACACCTTTTCCAAAGGCATCAAATAAAATGCATTTCAACATTGATAAATTAGACAATGATGCACCTCAGGAAGTAACATGTTCGCAAATATTGTCCATAGCATTAAATCGAAACGATATTCCATTGATGCTAAAGACAAAAATGGATTCTACAAAGAAATATGGTAAATATAGTTACCGACTTTCTCGTCGAAAATATGAAAGCTTTTTTTCTGTTGCTTTAAGTTTTTTTAGTTTGCTTGCGTGATTTTGTTATGCTTATTTTATTGCTAAGTTATTTCTTAATAAGAAATATTATTTAAATTTTTAATGGAATTGTTACAACATTCGGTACGTACTTGCAGATCAAAAAACTCCTCCAAAGACCAGAAGAACCTCACGAGTTAGTGGAGTCTTATCAGTTGGATCGAGTCGCAAATCTGCTAAAAAACTGTCTTTGCGTGGGAAACGTTTGTCAGCAACAGCAATGGATTCCCAGGAAGCAGCCGATTACTTTACGAAAATGCTGGATAATGAAATTACCAGAATTGAAGGTGAGCTTTTGTATGTTATTGATATATTTCACATCATAAAATATTACGATCCCTTAGCTGTCTGCGCTGAATGGGACGAATACAAGATTGAAAATGACCTAACCGAAGACTCTCAAGACATGATCAATGCTGCCATTGGACAGTCTAAACTGTTGATTCGCAAGAAATTTCCGCAATTCCGAGATCTAATCGACAAATGTCGTTCTCGATCATACGAAGGTGGTAAACCGGTGACGAGTCAAGACTTGCACGGCTATTGGGACACAGCATACATTCAAGTTCAGGATTTGGATAAGAGGTTTGACAAATTGGAAATACTAAAGCAGAATAATTGGGAAGAGGTGGTGCTGCCGAAAGAGAAGGTTACAAAGAAGAAGAAGAAAAGGGGAGGTGCAGCTAAGAAGAAGGTTGCCTCGTCACGATTGAAGGATGTTATCAAGGCAGCAAGAGAGAAGACATTGAAGGAGAAAAGATCGAGTACAAGGTGAATATTTTGATTTTATGGATAGTGTTTTCTGAAGTATGTACCCGTTGTGATTTTTCTACTACATTATCTCGTACTTGTAGTACGGGTACTATTAGAGTAGAAATTCCGCTTATCGATCTCCAGGAAAGTTCGTAGGACCACAATCATTCTGCTCGTTTTTTCTTATTACTACGAAGAAAACATTTTTGGGCCTAAACTCACGAAAAAAGGAAAAACGCTTCATTTTCCAGAATTATCAAAATCAACTATTTTGTTTTTGTGTAAAATTCTAATATTCATTTTTAATTTCCAGATTATCGAGGGGTAGAAGATCCGGTAGGATAAGTGCATCGATGCGGAATTCAAATATTCAAACACCTGGAAGTTCAAACTAAATAAATTAAGAGAATTCATTTATTTCAAAATAAACTATTCCAATTATCACTTGTGCCATAACATGGATTCGGGTGTGATTTATTCTTACAAAGTTTTATATATTTGATTTATATTTAAAGAGAATTTGATTTTTATTATATTAGTTTAAATTTAATTGTATTAGTTTTTGGAAATAAAATCTGTCAACTTTTGTGTTTATGACATATTGTAGTAGTAGGTTTAATACCAAATGGAAACTTGTTAATAGGAACATAATAAGCACTATTTACACTATTTTATTTGTTCTTCAACAGAGATTCACGCCATCAGGCAACAAAAATCATTCCTTTTTAAATACTGTGAGACAAGTAGATGTAGGAAGAAATCTAAGCTAGACCTCCGTTTGCTTGGTAGCGAATGTTTCCTTTACAAACTTGCGCATTTGATCGGCAAGTACAGGTCTAGCTTTATCAAAATTGAAACATACAAAAAAGTACTAGTCTAAATTAAATCTAATTTTCACAATTCACTTTTGTTGATCTTTTAATATTGAACTTTGGTGTAGTTGCTTGAGAGTTTTTACTCGATATCCACAATAAACGCGCAGTAACATACTCAAAAAAACTAATATAACACCAATAATACCTACAGCATTTATATCATGATGATAAATAAGACAACTGAGCAGTACTGAAAATCCTTGTCTGACAGTGCTAATAATAACAAAAACTAACGGTCCAAACGTTGACACTGTATTGAATATAAACAACTGACCACATGCACTACAAAGCGACAATAAAATAGCATCAATTACAAATTGAGGATATTGAATCATAAAGTTCATTGATACGAGGAATCCTCCTTGTTGCAGTAGCGATACAGCTGTAAAGATGCAGGAGAAAAAGTTAACAAAACACATCATCTGCAACGGTTTCATTTCGTACTTTTTGAATAGGGCTCCTTGCCAATTTGATGTGAAGCTATCGAACGCTATGTACGAGCATAGAAGAACGACACCGGAGAATGTGGTTACGGGAGAGTTTGAGCGATTATTCCCCGTATCAATCATAAACATTAACATTCCTATTGATAATATTACAGCTGTTACATATTCATAAAACTCGTACTTTGTTTTAGAGACAATTTTTCCCATAATCATTACAGGAATAGTTTTACTAGCCTTTGCCAATACCTGGTGTGGAAATGATACATATTTCAAGGCTTCATACTGACACCATGAGCTCATTATATTAGAAAATGAACTGAAAATATATTTGTACAATGGACACTTATGTCTAGGTTGTCTTTTACAACATAATATTATAGCTGACGTAAAGAAAGCTAGTATTCTGTTAATAAATACAAGGAATTGAGAGTCGCGGAAGTAGCCCTTTTCATTCGATGCATTTTCATATGGTAGAGTCATGATTTTCTCTTGTAAAACGCCCCATGACAAATAGGAGATTTGTAATCCAAAGAAGTAGAATAATAGTAGAAGACAATCTTGGAGAGGTGTACGCACTGAGGACGCTTGATGGCCACTTGGGTTGACTAAAAGTAATTCATCTTCACCGAAACAAGTTCGAATAACACCTCCAACAACTCCTCGACCACTTTTATTCAGATAATTAGTCTTGACAACATATTTGTACACTAAATATCCCGGCACAACAAATGTCGCATAACCAAGAATATTTCGTAATCCGTGAATGAGCCAACTGTAATCCTTTGGTGGATTTTGTACAATTTCTGCATTCAATACACACTTATTCACAATGAATAAAAAAACGGATGAAATAATAATAATGAAGAATATAAATATCTCAGCATTCTTCGCCATTCTTCAAGAATGAACGTGTACCGTTAACCATTAAATATAATTATATAGTTACTGTTACTTGGGATACATCACATCACTGTAATAGTTTATTGCAAACTATATACAGATAATTGTTAAGTTATGAAATAAAATTTATCAAAATATCAACATTTTTAACCTATGTTTAGATTGGGGATTTAATCAATCAGGATTTAATTGTTTGGCATTTGGCATATTAATTGACTGATTTGACACTTGACACTTGATCGAGCTTAATGTTCCGTGAGTCTTGATATGTTTTCTCTGGTCTTGCTCTTGCTGCTTCTTTGAAAGTATAGAAGCTAGCTATCTTGAAAATCATCAACATTTTAAAGCTAATTTAGAGAAACAAATCAATTCAGTGCAATATTCTGAATAATGATTCTTGATGTGTCAAAGATCGTTGATTCTTTTCATGCTTTATTGTTAGCTAAGCTGGCAACGCAGCAGATATTGAAATTCAGAATCTTGATGAAATTTACTTGACAGTTCCACCTCTGGTTTATAGAGGGCGCTACCATATTAGTTGATTTGTTCATTTAAAAATTTAAAAAGTTTATGGAGCTGTTAGGAATTTTTACTAGTGACATAGTTCAATAAATAATTCCATTTTTTTAGATTTTTCCATCCTGTTGTCTCAAATTATCTCAAATCGTACAGCAAAATACAATCCTCTGCATTCTTGATTATTATAACTATCCGGGAGTTTCTTTTGATCGTTAAATATTTAAATCTCAGATCCCCATTATATAAACAAGTAATGTAACGGATCACCATGCTGAATGTTCTAGGACGGTTATCGGTTATATGTATGGCTTGAGGGTTGCAATTTCACGATGCCATCGACGAGTGTAGAATTCGTGAAGATGATGCCCGTAGGCCATGGGCTTGAAACTCGGCTCGCGACGAAGACTTATATATAGCGTATAATATAGCCTGCAGGTAAAACACCACATTTTCTACGGAACGCACCCAATGCGCCCCGGGACTTCGTACTCGCCCAATGCCCCAGGTGAGCACGCTGTTTATATAATAGTGAAGGTATATATCGAATATATACAGGGCTGAGCAACCATGGAAGAACAGAGAATTGAAATGATACAACTTGCTTTTAATTTTTTTGTAACAGTAAATCGATGAATAATGGATCATAGGAAAATACTTTGAGATAAGAATGCCAGTAAAGAAGCCAAACTGAATTACTGAAATCAAATTATTATAACACCCACCAACATAGACATTGAACTCGAGAACCAGCTTTTTCTAGATTTTCACATTATTTATAATTTTGGGAAAGCAGAGGCTGAATATTAGAGGTACATTTTTTTTTTGTTAAAGTCCCTGGTTGATGTAGAAGTGCGTTTTGCAAAGAATAATTATTATTTTTTGTTTCTTGTTTAGCATCGATGATTTTTCCTCTCTGATAAGCACCCATTACGAAGATTAAAAATCCATCATTAGATTAGAACTATCTGACACGCAGTCTAACCGCAGGTACTATTCTCTGGTCTAACCAGATATACAGTCAGGTCCAATTCTTCTAAATGTTACTAATCAAGTTTCAATTGAATGAATTTCACAACAGACTCCCCAAGTCACCATTTTCATCATACAGAAGCAGCCAGAAGTAAGAACATTAGACTGATTCAAATATGTCAATATAATCAAAACTTTCTGCTTTGATTTCAATGGTGACATCAACGCGCCCTACATGGTTCTGATCCTGATTTTCGGCTAAAAAAGACAAAAAAAAATAGAAAGACAAAATATTTTATTGGGGGGACCTGAACACTTCGCCCAAAATGATACATCGACCACTTCGCCCAAAAATTTCGTACTGTAAACAGTTTCCAGAGCCACTTCGCCCAAAACTCGTTGGTGGACACTTCGCCCAAAGTGTCCACTTCGCCCAAACTAACTAAAAGTCCACAATGCCCACTTCGCACAAATTATTTATTTATTTTGATTGAAATCTATTCGGGACCTTAGTAATAAGTTAAATTGTATTAGATAAGTAGACCAGCATAAAATATTATTGTAATTCACCTTCACATTAACTAAGAAAAAGTCACCCAGAAATTAATGTAGAAATTCATCCAATAAATATAAAAGATAAGTATATTATTATATAAAATAAGCAGTGTTCACTTTATTCTTAAACAAAATTATATTATTTAATAAAAAAAATTCAAGGAAGTGGTATATTAAGTTCTTTATATTGCTGTTATTTTTTAAATAACATCTTCAGTAATGTATGGGCTGCAAATAGTCAGTATGTAAATTTATAGATCTTCAATTCAAATATGGTAATCCTTCTAGCAACTTCTTTTTTATATATAGTTTCTCAGATATGAAATAAATTAGCAAATACTTTAAACGGCCTTATCTCTGTAACCAAACGGAATTTTAACATTTAAAAAATTACCAAAAGCTTTCGAAAGTTCTTTATAAATACTAATTAACAATAATGTATAATAATCTATGGATATGAAACTGAATGAATGAATATTATTTATAGATTATATAACATTATTGTGCCTTGGTAATCATTGAGCAAAGTCTTTAGGAAATTAAAAGAAAACAAAAATAAAAAAAAACAGTTCTGTTGACCCTTGAGGTCCACACTACAAACTTCTCAGTGTATCATTTACCTATTGCAAAAATGTAGGTATCCTGAAATAGCAAGAATGAATCAAAATTATTTTCAATTGCTTTTCAATATTGGCCAATTTTTTTAGTTTTTTACTTTCGAAGGCCACTATTTTGATACTAAAAAGTCAATCATTTTGATTATCTACATTTTTCTGTCAGTCAACGAATGATTTTTGTACTAAGTTTGGTTATTTTCCGAAAACTCTTATTTCCCAGAAAGTCTCATACATTGCCAAATATGTTATTTAAGAAAAAAACAATAATATAATGAACTTAACTTTCCACTAACATGAATTAGAAAATTTAAACACTTATAAAATTAAATTATTACTAAGGTCCCAAGTTTGATCAATATAAATAAATAATTTGTGCAAAGTGGCCATTTTGGGCTTTGTAGACTTTCAGTTAGTTTGGGCGAAGTGGACATTTTGGGCGAACAAGCAAATAATGTGTTTCTTGTTCAGAAGACACTCTCTGATGTTCTCAAACAACATAGTTGTAAGGATGTATTTATGAAACTAAATTAACGTTACTTTCTTCTTCTTAGAGTGCCTGCCTATCCGTTCCGGATGTTGGCTATCATGTTGGCTATTCGAACTTTGTTAACAGCAGCACGGAATAGCTGAGTGGTTGATTGGTTGAACCACGTTCTTAAATTTTTCAACCACGATATTCTCCTTCTGCCCACTCGTTTAGCTCCATATACCTTGCCTTGGAGGATCTTCTGCAAAAGGACATATCGGTTCTTATTGCGCATTATATGTCCCAGATATTCTAGCTTTCGAGTCTTAACTGTCTTTTTCCTTTCCCATCCTTCTCAGCACTTCCGTATTGGTTATTCTCTCTGTCCAAGGTATTCGTTGGATTCTTTGGTACAGCCACATTTCAAATGCCTCAAGTTTTTTGGAGGAGGACTCCGTAAGCGTCCACGATTCGACCCCATAAAAAAGGATCGAAAACACGTAGCATCGTAATAGGCGAATAGCGAAATCGTTGACAGTTGTAAGTCGTGGCTGGTGAAGACTTTTTTCAGCCTGATAAATGCTGTTCTGGCTTTTTCAATACGCGTTCTACGTTACCTTCACTCTATATATTTGAATTATGCCTATATAATTTTAAGAACAAATATAAATATCTCAAAAGGTCAGATGTCCATAATAAAGGCACAAGGTTCAAGGAGAACTTTCAAATTCCATTAACAAAGTATAAAACTTCATATCGATCACCAGAGAGTGCTGGTCTGATATTTTTCAATAATTTGCCTGAAAATTTGAAATTATCTTCAACTCTCCCAGCTGAAGTGTCCGCCAACGAGTTTTGGGCGACGTGGACACTTTGGACGAAGTGTCCAGCAACGAGTTTTGGACGAAGTTGGCATTTTGGGTGAAGTGTCCACCAAAGAGTTTTGGGCGAAGTGGACATTTTAGGCAAAGTGTCCACCAACAAGTTTTGGGAGAAGTGGCTCTGGAAACTGTTTTCAGTATGAAATTTTTGGGCGAAGTGGTCGATATATGATTTTGGGCGAAGTGACAATTGGGCGAAGTATCCTAGACCCTTATTGATCACTTGAAAGCATCTGGAATCTGGACATTATGAGTATTTTTATTTATTTGGGGGGCATTTTGCATTTGGACTACTTAAAGGTTAAAGGTTAGACCAACTAACTTTTTTTATATTAGTCTATGAACTAACTTGACTGGGATTATTATCATTTGTCAAAATCAATGTTTTTTAAAGCTAACTAAGAAGTCCTAAGATGATGACTTACAAAATATTGATGAGCTGTTTAAACAGATCATAAGTAGTTGAATAACTTATAAGTTGGAAAATTTGCTAGGGTTTGTTTTTCCACAGTGTTGTAAATCAGTGTCATAAATTTTTGTCGGTAAAATTTGACCACCCTAAGGGTCCAGCAGGTAGACAGACAGGCAGAGGGGTGGGCGAAAACATTATGGGGGCGGGTGGTGCCAGAACAAGAGAAGAGAGTTTTCCGCACCCTGCGGCCAATTCGAAAAATAATGTTTCATCAATTTTATAATCTAATCTAAATTACCTTCTGCACTCGCTGTTATATACCGTCCAATCCATCTCATTCACTCTCGTCCTAACTCACTCACTCACTCACTTGTTTCTTCTTTAGTGCCAGAAGGAGAATTTAAATAATTAACTTGGCAAACTTTGCACAATATTTCACTAAATTCAATTTTCAGAATGTTTTCATGCCAAGCGACGAAGAAAAGCTTGTGTTTTAATTAAAATTTTAAACTATTTAGAAAGGCTGTACCTACCTCCTACCCACCTACCTACATAACCGAGCAAGATGAGCTCGCAAGGCTACGTTAGATCGAAAATGGGAGGAGAATGGACTTGAAAATTATGAATATATTAAGTTGTGAGTTGATAATATTGTAACGTGGATAGGTAGTCGTGTACTTACGGTTGTTATTCGTTTATTAGTTATTTATTTCTACTACCTTATTTGCTATAATTGTTGCTTGTATATTTCATTATGTAGTTCTAGAATTATAGTAGATTTATTCTCGATCCTTCCAGAAACTATATGTGAGGTACAATTTGTCATACTATTGTCAGTTTGACAAGGCTCTAGAACATTATTATGTGCATCTAGATAATCATAGAACATTATCGATGAATGTCATGTCATTATTCAGGTATCTAAAGCCGTGTCGATCACGGGACAGAGTCGATAAAGAGCCACTCAATGACGAACCAAAAGAGACGGGAGGTGCTGGAGTGGAGCACCCGAGACGACCTAGCTTCAAAGCCTACCTGGCCGGTGGGCTATAGGCTGTTTGGGCGGACTCTAACGAATTAACCCAAATTGATGTAAGATTTCTCACAGTTTCCCACGTAAAAAGTCAGTCTGTGGAGCAGATGTTAATAGTAATTGTCGGTGAAGACAGTGACAGTATAGATTGTCAAGGTGACAAGCGGTGACAGTTGTACTACAACAGAAGGTCGTGTACAGCGTGTTTGAAAATAAATCATTGTAAGCAATCAGCGAATTTTGAGTATTACGCAAGTGAACTCACCCCACAACGTTTAGCACAGGGTTAAACGTTACAATATAATAAATGTTTTTGAATTACTTCATAATAAAGATGAGTTATACAATTTAATTGTGTGTTCTTTAACAGAGGATTGCTGAAGTCCTATACTAAAATTATTTAGGCCTTCAAATCTTATCTTATTTAACGAGTCCGTCATAGCTCACGCAGATAAGAGGCGAGTGCTGTAATTTTTCAAGTGAGTTATGATCATTTCCGCAAGTTGAATACTATACTGTATCTACTCTCCTATTAAATTATTTATTCAATATACAACTATTGCTTTTGAGCAATTGATCGTATCCATAAGCAAACAGCGTGAGTTATATTAACTGCCTAGTGAGTTAAAACTCAGGCTGTTTGTTTACGGATATGTTTATGTAATAAGATATAACAATGATATGAAACAGCGTGAATTTTGATAACTCATTTGTGATTTATTATAACTTACGCTATTTGTTTATTGGTACTATTGATTGCTGAAAATAATATATTACTTAACGAGTGATAGAGTTATGACCATTACTGTAAGTTGAATACTGTGCTTTATTTATGACATGAACAATAAATAATAAGATGCAAGGACATAGATAGACCTATTCACATAAACGAACAGCGTGAGTTATAATAACGGACTAGTGAGTTATAACTTAGGCTGTTTGTTTAGGGATATGATAATGTAATAATATATAACAATGATATGAAACAGCGTGAGTGATGGTAACTCATTAGCCTCCAAAGAGACTTCTTAATGAAATTATTATTAACTCTAGTCGTTTTATATGCACCTGCACCTTATCCTTAGGATCGGAAAAGGAATGTCAGGACCACATTCCCAATATTTGAAAACTAGTTGCTATACCATACATTAAGCAAATAGAAAACTGAATTTCCCATGAGGATAATGCCAGACCACATACAGCAGCATTTACTACCAGGTTCTTTCGTGCCTCTCAAGTTGCCTGGCCAGTTAGGTCGCCAGACCTTTCTCCCATTGAATATGTATGGGACAAGATACGTGGAAGATTGGATCAATTTCTTGATTCAATATTCAAAAATTGGACCGACGTTATTAGTTGATGCACTGAAAAATATAAAATAATATTAGTTCTATTGGTGCTGTTACTTTTGAAGTTGTGCAGTTGCAGTTAGATTGATAACTTTTGGCACCAACTTCACAAGTACCAGCACCTATAGAATTAATATTATTTTATACTTTTCAGTGCATCAGCTAATAACGTCGGTCCAATTTTTTGTAAAAAATATTTATTTCACACTTTTGAGTGTTACATGAGTCACGAAAATCGTTGAACGTTCACTAATACCCATACTTATCCTATTGCCCACGTATATTCTTAGCTTGTAGTTGTTATTATTGAGATCTCAAAGCAGCGCTGCGGAAATACGCTTAAATTTTTTACATGTTACCATTTTAACACCTATTTAACTCGAAAACCGTTACTCTAATGAAAAAATGTTCATTATAAATGTTGTTGCAAATAATTATGTCGTTCATGTAGTATCGAAAGATTTTCAATTTTTGAAAGAAATCGCCCTCTCCAAATAGCAAAAATACATATTTAACACGCGTCGAAACCTCGAAAACCGTAACTCTTTTGAAAAAATGTTCAAATTAAACGTTTCAGGATATTGTCCTGTCTTTAATTAAACCAAATCAAATATTCGATTTTCGAGAAAATTTGCCCCCTACACCCCCTCCGGGGGCGGTTTTCGGTGAAAAGGGGATTTCGGATATGCGTTTTTATGAATATGGGACCATTTCTCAAGCCTCGTCTTTCAAAATCATCAAAATCGGAGTATGTTTACTATATACAAGGCGCGAACAAACAAAAAAAAACAGTCGAATTGTATACCTCCTCCGTTTGGGGTTCGTCGGTGAAAAATAGGACCGAGTTTGTTAGTTCGTGCATTGAAAATAAAAAAAGGTTTATTTTTGACAGACAAACCCCGAACGCAGGAGGTATACAATTCTATTGTTCCCATATTCCCATATTCGTAGAAACTCAAATCACAAATCTTCGAAAACCACTCCCGAAGGAGGGGTGGATGGGGCATATTTGCTCGAAAATTCGAATGCCAGAATTAGAAGACAATATCCGGAAAGGTCTAAATTGAACATTTTTCAAAAGGTTACGGTTTTCGAGTTACATCCATGTTAAAATCACACATATGTGTATTTTCGCTGTGTGGAGGGGGCAATTTCTTCCAAAAACTGAAAATCTCTGGGTACCTCATGAAAGACCATAACATTTATAATGAACATTTTTTTCTTAGAGTTACGGTTTTCGAGTTACAAAGGTGGCAAAATAGTTAAATCTCAAATAATTAAAAAAAAATAATATGATAAGAACTATCTTCTTTGGTATTAGTGAACGTTCAATGATTTTCGTGACTAAGGTTACACCCAAAACTGTGAAATATTTTTTTTTACAAAAAATACGAAATAATATTAATTCTATTGGTGCTGGTAATTGTGAAGTTGGTGCCAAAAGTTATCAATCTAACTGCAACTGCACAACTTCAAAAGTAACAACTCCAATAGAATTAATAATATTTCGTATTTTTAACGTCGGTCCAATTTTTTGTTAAAGAAAATTATATTGATCGAAGTTAGTACCAAAAGACTTTCATTTACTTACAGTTGCAGGGCACCAAAGTCGGTCATTTCAAAAAAAAATATTTATATAGTATACAGTGAAATTTCCTACATTATAAAATCGCAAAATTGATTAGAATCGGCTGATTACCTATGTATTAGGGTATAATAATCACTTGTCACATTTCATCTTAAAAATTTTGACATAAATAAACAAACTTGTACTATGATTGGTTTGACATATGATGATTCCGAGACACAGAACACAACAATCGTTGTGTTTAACGAAACCAATCAAAATTAGCCGAACAAACGCACCAATCATGTATCAGAAATTTGACATTTGATTAACAATACGCTTGCTGCGTTTCTACCTCGAAATGTGGACGTGTCATTTATGTCATCGCATGATTTTTTGTAGGTGCCTAACCTAACCTAACATCAAACACATTTTGGCATTTTTTTTGCCCACTGCACGGATTTTAATACAGTTTTCCCGGTTAGATAAATCTTGGACTTTAACAGGGCTTTATTTGTTTTAAAGCGAATGTCAGGAAAAAAGTTATCCTCATTTAAATATGTTAAGATGAAACTAAATTCCACGCGAAGTCGAGGGCAGTTATCAGAATATTCTGATGTATAATGAATGCTACATTTAATTGTTACACAGTATATTTCTGTATCCTGATTATAATATATATCTATTGCCATGTCGTGGTGCCAGTATCCTAATAAAGATGCTTTCTGTTATTACTAGAGTCCAGCCCTGTGCAGCCGTTGCAGGTCCGGCAGCCAGTGAACACCTCTCGCCTGTGATCGGGGGGATCGGTAAACTTCTTGGCCCTAAGGCTGGATCACACAGCATTTTCCTTGAGTTTTTGCTGAGTAGGTAGGTACACCACCCGACCTCGGGCATTGGGCGGACTGTTGGGCGGTCGCGATCCTATTCTATCTCCTCCAAAATGAAGAGGAGAAAGCCGCCCGTGGCCCCAATGAGTGAGTAAGAGTTTGTGTGTTGGTGTTCGGCTCTCTTCTGTTATATGTATATAGTAGAGAAGAGAGAGTATAGTATCGGGTTCGGTGGAGAAATACGAACCCTTTTATGTTGATCACCTCGAGGCAGGAACGAACGACGAGGCGGGCCCGAACAGGAAATATACACACACACAGAGAGAGAGAGATATCTAGCAAAACTGTGGAGATGGAATATGGAAAGCCTTCGAGGTGAAAATACGCCAGCATGGCCTGCAGCAGGTGCGTTGCGTTCCAGAGAGTTTTGCTAATATTCAGGAAAGGTGTATATGTATAGTGTACCTATATTATATAGAGGAGGCTTCCATGAAATGAATTTCACCTGGATGACGAGGGTTTATAGTGTACTTACTGGAGATATTGATGTGTAGTGTTTGATCGAAGATAAATATCCTGCAACAAATATGACTGACCTTATTAGTTGGTGCACTGAAAAACACAAATAATTTTTTTTTTCTGTGACGGGAAAAAGTTTTACATTTTATCTCTGTGGACAGGTGAGAAAGTATCACTTTTTATAAAATTACGTAAATATTTTTTCCCTGATTCAGTTGGCAATAATTTTTGGGACGCTAGTTTCGCTGCTTCTACTAACTCTGGTGAAATCAGAGAAAACTCGAAATCAGACATTCTTTACAAACAGAAAAACCATTAGGTTCTCAATTTTTAAATGAAATCAAAGAATTAAATTGTCAGATGTATGATTAGGTACTTTAAAGGTTTCCTTACCTACGCAGGTCTAATTGTCTCTATAAGTAAGTACAACAGCCCACCAGTTTAAAAGTTCAAATTTCACTTCGATAATTTATATTGTAATATTTTGGCAACATTATATATAATGCCTTAAATCCATTTAAAATTAAGGTGGTTTAGTCCTCATAATCAGTATTTCTAGTAAGCCTTTCTACTTATATTTCTCCATAGTTCTCAGTCTCCAGTTTTCTCTCTCTAGTTCGCTATTCCCACCTTGCTTCAACTTCCTTCAGCCATTTTGTCCTGGGTCTTCTGCGTCTTCTTTTTCCTCCTGGCTCCCATTGAAGCATTGAGAACGTTGTAGCTTTTTCGGCTTTTTCCCCATCTCTCCATACATGACGCAGCCATTTTACTTTTTGTTCTTTGATTTTCAATATCTTCTCCTTTCAGCTCTTGTAGTATTTCATGGTTCTGGTCTGTTTTCATCTGTCTTAATTGGCCTTCTCATGATTCTTCTTTCTACTACTCTTAAATCTTCATCATCCTTTTGGGTCATTGTTAATGTTTCAGCGGCGTACATCATCATTGGTCCGAAAATTGTTTTGTATATTTTGATTTTGGTTTGTCGAGTGAGTATTTTACTTTTCAAGATTTTCTTGTTTGCCTGATATGCTGGATTTGTTGCCAGTATCTTTTCCATCTATTTCTGTTCTTCTCTCTCCATTACTATTTATCATGACACCTAGATACTTGAATTTGTCCACTTCTTCGAATGTATTCTCTCCAACTCTTACGTCTCCATTTTATAACAACTTTCCAAATTTCACATTTTTGTTTTGTTCTCGTTTCATTATCAGAAAAATATTAGATTTTAGCTCTGGGTTTTTTGTCTCCCTCCGCCTCGCTTCGTTCGACAACACAACCTTGAGCTAAAATCCAGTACTTTTTTCCCTAGTATAATAAATAACTATTATTCCTAGAAAACACCCTTTTGTCTTCTGTCTCTTGCACAAGTTGGGAGAAATGTATACACCTATACAAGGCCATATCCTTTGGGTTCTAACCCGAATACGCCGGAAGCGGTAATATTGAATATGGCCGCTCTATTGCCAATTGACCATGACAACAATCAGTGCACACACATATATATATATATCTACAATATATACCACAGCTATTTATTATTATAAGAGAGATTTATATTTTCAAAAAAATGGACTGGAGGAATAGTTGCAGGCAACGACTAAATTTTTTCATAATGTTGAGCTTTATTATTGTTGGAAGATGGTGGGTATCCTTCTTTTGTTGTTGGTTGGTCGAATGAAGAAGAAAGATGGGATGGAGCTCAGAGTCACCTTGAGGCGGAAATGTTATTATTTCGTTGAAGGTAGGTATGTTGGTTCTTCGGTTGCCTTAATAATGCCCTCAATGCCCAATGCGAGTGCCCAAGGTGGTGGAATTCCGTTTGATAATTAGTAATCCTGGATGGGAATTCGACTTTTTCATCATTGGATATTATTAAGGTTTCTCACAAAAGTGCTGCGAGCTTGCCGCATCGTTTGAGGCGTCGAAGATCTGTCTTTCTGTCCGTTTTTTTTTATCTCTCTTTAGAAGCTCAGTCGATTCAACCAACACCACCTATAGTAGAAGGCCGGACAACGAAATATATTATACAGGGTTGGGATAAAGTATGGAACCAAGTAAATATTTTAAAAATAAAAACTCTTTAAATACTTTTGAAAATATTATGCTTTTATAAAAAGATACCTATATGCAAGGTATTCAATTCTTCTTTAGTAATATGTAACTATCAATTGTTTATTGTTGTTATTCATGGCCTACCATCAAATCATGCATTTAATTTTAGAAAATTTTCAATTATTTGCCTGTTTCTGAGAAAACGAACATACTATTATATATTTTTGAGAAGTTATAGCCTATAAATATACAGGGTGTTCTATTAAAAAAACATAAGTTTGGTTTGTAACTCAAAAATAGTAAATATTTAAGAAAAAACATCTACGCCACTGCATTCTACGGAAAGAAATCTGTAAGACTGTTATTTTACCTTTTCGATAAGTTGGAGGATAACGGAGATAGGAGAGGGGTTCCAAATTGGACCATTTTTAAAAATGCCCTGTATCTTGAAAACTAAGACGGCTATGAAAAATTTGTTAGAGACATTCTTACTCTAACAGAAAAGAAGGACACTGTGGCGAAAACCGCAACTTTCTATCCCTAAGAATAACTGAGCAAAAGTACCCAACACGGGACACCCTGTACAGTAGTAACAAAAAATATGGTATCCGATACTGTATGCGTCATTGTACTTGCCTGCAAATGTTCATAAATATCGTCCTCTTCATTTTAAAAATATTTGCTTGGTTTCATATTTTATCTCATAGACATCTGAACACCTAGACCACGCATAGCCTCTTTCAGAGCGATCCAACATCTCAAGACCATTATTCTTCTGGTCCATAATGGTTCGTGTACGACTGATACGATTAACATATTTGCCAAATTTCTTCTCTGTTTCATGGCAACTTCTGATTTATAGAGTAATAATCAAAGACATTCAGACGTAATTAAAAGATGGTCGTTGAAATAGTTATTACTGATTATTCAGCAACACCTGCAGATTAAATTATGTACCAAATTTATTTTTTACAACACAAAATAGAAATTTTGATTTGTGAAATAAGAGGATCATCAATCGATTGAGTTAAGTGCGGCAACACAGGAAAATATAATTTAGGCGTCCGTATGAATTCGTCAGCTTTCGTCGCTAGTCGGAATATTGTTGTTCGTGTTGTTCCATTCATAATTTGAGTGTTGCTGCTACTACGCTTTACGCATTTATACGCTTCTACAGAGGTACACTGTTGCCAAAATTTCCTATACGAAAATTTTGTCTCTCTCTTACACAGGGAAAATACCAAAACAACAATAACAGATCGCCTTTGTTACATGTTATGAATGAAATGATTGGTCTGGGCAAATATTATCTTTGTTCTAGGTGGTCAGATGTCTATGGTTTATCCCAAACCTGTATATAATAAAATTAGATACTTTTCTTATTATTGTCCATTCGACGAACCGATTAACGGACAACCAATTATGGTGACACGTCAAGATACCATTTGTCGGGCCTTCTATTATTGATGGTGTTGGTTCAGCATAAAACAGAGTGGTTAATAATAAACTGTGTCGAATTATTTTGATTTACGTAAGACTGGACAGCTAATATAAATATTATGATAGATGATGGAAGGTGAGTCTTTGCCTAGCGCCTTCAGCAAAATTGTCTATTACGATGAAAAACGTTAGCGTTCACGTATAGGTACCTACGAGCCTTTCCACGAACGTTCGGATAAGATGATACCCGTTCAAATAAGAATATATTTGATCTCGTGTATTTAGATCTCCCAAATATAAAAGTAGATTGACTGACCTTAATTTTGGAAGATTAAAAGTTGATAAATATATATTGAGTGAGATGTGAGTGCAAATAAACAATTTCTAATTCAAGAGGAATATCTAACAATAGCTTGTGCAAAGACGCTTTTGTTGTTATTTCATACGATTTTTATGTTTCATCTCTTTTTTCTTGCTTCATGGGTGGAACAATATTTTTTAACTAACGCACTTGTGCAGTTGTCACATAACTTCGACCTTCCAGAAGTAACTTTCAATTCAAAGGCTAAAAAAATATTGCAATACCTACATATCTTGAAAGTTCAATTTTTCGAGCACTAAGTGGCGTGACGAAAGTGTTCAATAACACACAGCCCAACTCAAATGCTTTCCAAAAACAATATTTAAGAGATAACGAGTCCTTCAGATGGAATTTTAATAATTCCGATTAAAAAAAATACTATAACCATATAAATAGGTATAGTTATAACTCTTTGGTATAACTTATCCAATTCGCTGAAAAATGAGAGTGAAGCCTTTTGCCAAAGACTAAATATATCGTTCTTTAATCCGTACCTTAGCGAAATATGAGTACCTACCAGCTGTTTTACTCGGCACTTTCCGGGCAAACAATTTGGTACATTGTGGTACAAAAATATAAAACCATAAAAAGACTTGAGTAGTATGGAACCTTCTACCTCAGAGTCTTACTCGCACGTAGAACCATTCCGAACGGCAACCCAGGTTCATCCACAGATATGCACCAAGAGAGAACAGCATGAGAATATCTCCTAGATATGTCTTAGGAATTTTTTGGTATGGAACCCTGCACCTCCCAGTCACACTGACAGACTCTCACAAAACAGTCCAGTGACATACTACACACAAATATAGCGAAAAATACACGAAAATTGAGCCATAGAGCTCAGAGGTATGGAACCCTCGACCTAGGAGGCCCAGTCTCACTTACAGGCACCACCAGATCATTCTAATAACATTGTACATACAAACATGGTAAAAAAGACCATCAAAATCCAGCCGAAAACTTTACTTTTATGGGTAGATCTATATAAATCTGTCAGATATTCGTCCGATTACAAATTTGTAGCATAAACGATACATACAGACATTTATTTTTATATTTGTTTCACGAATCATGGCTATTGCCTGTACCTAATCATTCACGAACTACATTATCATGAAATTTTCTACTACGTTTGTCGGTCTAAGCTACGACATCAGTATTTTAAGATTATCTCCTCCAATACCATGATAGGGCGCTGCTCGTATGTCCGAAAGCAACGCAATCCTTATTTCATAGGCGTCACAAAGTTAAAGTGATATATAACTCAAGCTAAAGATTTGTATTTTATGTTTCTGCATTATTGTTAATAATAAATCTTTAATAAAATTGCTTATTTAATCAGTTGATGCTTTTTTCTCCCTAATTATATGAATTTCCTTAAAGCAAATAAATAAATTGAAGTACCTTGAAATATTTCAAAATCGTCACGACACTGATTTTCTCCCCTCGGTTGAATTGATCCATTTCTCGTGTTTTCATGGTAGACGCCAACATTTGTGAAACAAACTATAAACAATTTTTATTACTTTCGATGGTTCTGCAGCGATTTCTCAGGCCCCAAGACGCTCTAGAGACTTGAAATCTCGAAATTGTACTCACATCGGAGGCATCTCGCCGCCTGTAAGGCCTAATACTTATTCAAGTGTGTTGATTTGTTATATTATCTGATTTTCGCAAGATCAAATTATCTCATTGACATGTTACATTGATATTGACACTGGAATTACGCACGAGCATGGAACATATAAACTCTATCTACACCATCATGACAGATCGTTATGTCGCAAATGTCAGACGTCTATAATTCTAACAATTTAAAATTCAATTTTGTGTTGTAAGTAGATGTGTTAGATAAACAGTAATTTGTTATGGAATAGCTGGCAAATAGATATACATAAGTTTTCGAATGTAAGTATTGTAACATGAAAACTCACCCGAATAATAAAATACACACACACGAACTCCATAATATTCGGACCTGGATTATTCCCGAAAGAATAACATAAAGCAAATCTCGAACAGAGAATAGAGACGTATATAGAACTGCAATCCTTATGGCAGAACGTGTTTCGATAAAATTGATCACATTTAATGTATCTATTTACCAAGAGGTGTCAGAGCGATCAGGAATCAGACGTTTTCGTACGCTGTGGGTGGAGCTACACTCAATCTGCTGGCACAGAACAGAGTATACATGTCTCTGGTAGGCTGGTAGGGGCAGTGACGGTTTGAATTTTGAAGGGAGGGGAATGAATGGGTGTGTTCTTGGCATAAGATATTAGTGCCCTCTGTATCGGGGGTACTAACTACGCATCGGGGTAGTCAAGGTCAGGAACATATTACACGTTCTTGCAGTTCTATATACGTCTCTGTTCTCTGATCTCGAAGCATCGAGATTGAAGGTTAGGTACTATAAATAACCGCGTCAATCACAGAAGAGCCAGACAGTCATACATAGAACACTGAATATAAATAGAGCGTTAAGCGCTAAGTAATGCTGTGAATATAAATGTGTATATAGTTGTGTAATTATTAGAGTAAATAAATCAGTGAAAATAAATCGAACCCAATTTAAATGTAATTCCCTTTTCAGTATAATTCAAATCAAGAAAAGGGGAGATAGCCTAATACAAATATTTTTCTCCTAATTCCACTTGTTTTTTATTTTAAAAAGTCCCAATTGTTTCATTTTCCATTTTACATGAGTGAAGTCATATTTTTTGAGATATATATACTAGCACTAATATTTCTCCTATCACCCTCGTACATCGGACATTCGACGTTCAACGCCGCCGCAGGGCCGGAGTTAGGATAGCGAGAAGCCCAAGGGCCTCCACGGGATTCGAAGTCGACCTGGTTGGTGGTGCGCCCTGCAATTTCCGACACTGCCCTCGGCGACTCGGGGCCCCGTAAAGTATAAACGGGCGTACGGATAGGTATATATATATATATCTATATATGCACGAAACGGCTCGCTTGTTCTTCTTCAATGTGAATAAAGAAAAGAGGCCACAAGAAGGAGAAACAAAAAAAAAACACCTCGACGGAGATGACGACGAAAACGACGGATGCGAAAAGATAGTGTGTGATGTACAAGACCCGTGACTACGAGTCACTGCATGCGTGGGTGTAAAATGGCGTGTGTGTACATAAAATTACAGCGTGAGACAGAAACTGTGTTTTTGCGAAAATATTGTAACGTGAAGACTTACCCGAATAATAAACTACACTCACAAAGGTCACAAACACATTCCAGAAAACACGGGAGACATCAGATGCAACGAGAATAATTCCTGATCTATTCTCGAAGCCATATATTGAGAAATAACCTCCAGAAACAATGAAAACAACACTGGAATCATCTAGAGCTTTTTAGGTTAGATATATAAGGCTGATGGCATAGACAAGATAGTCAGTTAGTGATAGATAGCCAGTCAGAGATCACAATCGGATATAGCTCATAGATCAGACAGTAGTGTGAGAAGTATATAGTACGAGAAATAAGTGTGAATATAAATGTGATTATAGTCGTGTAGTTATTGGTGTAAATAAATAAGTGAAAATAAATCGAACCCAGATTTAATATAAATTCCCGTTACAATATTATTGGTCGTGTCCACAGCAGTGTCTGATTACCAGTCGCTTAGTAATCATCAGTATCTTGTGGACACGACTGATTACTGATGCATCGCTTAGCTCATTTGTCAAACTGACGTTTGTCAAAATATTTGAAATAATTTTAATTCGACCATTACGCATATTAGAGGAATTGAAATTGAGCTAGGTGGCCTATTCTGATAACCGAACCGAGTGACCACACGAAAGTGCAGATATCTCATACAGTAATTGGCATGTGGTGCCATCTTGTTGAAACCACATGGCATCCTCATCGACATAATTCATTTAAAGCTGAAACAACTCAGAGTGCGATATAGAGCACCAGCCTCCTCTTTATGTAATTAGAAGGTGTAGGCATCTGCCAGGTTGAGTTCTAATAATACTGTTGAGTATGGACCCGGGTTTTGCATGGTAGGTCAAACCCTGAAAGCTTCTGGGTTAAGCAAGGCATGTTATTACCTTGCTTAGTGGGTCAATAATGCATTAGTGAGGTTGAACACACACTTCTTAGATTGCTACCTATGCAGTTTTAGTTGGTGGATTTCTAAAATGGAGGCCATTGCGGTAAGCGTCCTCAATTTAAAAAATCTCGACGGCCTGTAGGCAGCGGAAAGGTATTTTTTTTTAATTCATTGAACTGAAATTTGAACATCCATAGATTGTTTCTTTATTAATTTTTATTTCTGTTTTTCTTCATTGTTATTTTTTCCTTTTTTAATTTTTTTCTGTGCATTTTATGAAAAATTGCTTAGAACAAAAGTGGTAGGTATTGATTAGATCTATAACCCAAAATTATTTTTGATGATATTTACACTATGGCCCTTTTTTGATAATATTTTTAAATGTTTGTAGTAAAATTTAAATTGATACTGCCAAAACTGCGACCTCTATCGTTTTAACAAATTTTGTAATATCCGATATACAAACAAACAACGATTAAGTTCGCAATTTTCAAATTAAATCACCGAACTAAATGGACCGATATTTGATTACTTTGTGTTTTTTTTTCTGGGTCATTCGATAATAGTTAATCTATTCTACATACTGAATATGTTCTAACAGCATACGTAAGTATATAAAATGAACTCAGTCAATTTATTTATTACCTTTTACCTGGTAATAAAATCACTCTGTAAAATTCCTTTGTTAGTGATGACCTGAGGTTGGAAAAAGAAAAAAAATATAATACCCTCGTATATAAACATATAGCAATCTCTCGAAGAAATCTGTTTTTATTCCGGTTACGAATTTTTTAACGGTGCGCATTTCTCGGAATTCGTTACCTTATTATTGTTATTATTATCTACAACAAGGTGGGTGCACTTATATAAAATTTGTTTTATATACGAGACACTCACATTAAGCGTTGTTTTATTTAATCGAAATCAAGTTATTGGGATTATTGAGTGGATGATATTCAGTTATTTGCTAGAAACCCACACACGTACGTAACATTTTCAGCCATATCTGTTCATAAAGTTAGAATAATTTGAAATACATTAAAATAAAAACCACGAAGAACTGAAAGCTAGCAAGAACACTCGTGATCAAGTCAACTTTTAAAACAGAAAAAATCTTACAACACCCCTCTATATGTATTGGGGTTTAAAAATGGGTGCGTTTGGTGAAAAAAAATTACCGACAATATATTCTCTTCAAATCAAATTTCATATTCATCTTCACCTTGGAATCAGTATGTTTCTATTTCTGTCTAGTAGTTTTCTTCCTTTTCGTTGTTACTTCCCTTCTGTTAAAGCAGTGGTGCTGTTAACGATATCAAGAGCTCATACTTTTCGTTTATTTATAAAAGTGAAAATTCATTTTGAATAATTGGCTGTGAATAGTAGTAATCGAAACAGAGGTCCAAGAACCCTACTCTGAGGAACACCGCAATGCATAGGACATAATTTAGACTGTAGGTTTTTAAATTTTACGGGAAAGTACCTGATTGACAGGTAGCGTTTGTTGGGGAGATAACTGTTCGTCGAAAGCTCGATAGATATCAAAGTGTACTACATTACAGTTTTTTTTACATTTTAATTCTGGATTTCTATGCAAGGTATTCAGTAGGTTTAATTCATTGCTTAAAATCTGTGTTCTTCTTCAAGTAAGTTTAATCTGACCAGTTAAAATGTTTGCTGTAATTAAAGTTAGGTTAAGATTATCTCTTTCTGAAGATAATAAACTTGAAATCGTTTTCGATTATTGCAAAAATAACGTTATTGACGGTGGTTCTTCATGATATCAGTTATATATTATTCTTTACTGAAGGTTAGATAAACCTATAGTAGCTATGTCGAATAAACTTTAACAAGAGTTATAAACCTTTTGAAGTATTCGCATATGCATGTTACAAAGTCCCAGCAAAGGTGCCCATTATTATTCATGCCCAAATTACTCGAATACTCTCTATACTCCTTTCATGCGAGAGTGCTTCTCTCGCATCCAAAATGAAACTTCTTAAACTAATACTCTCTCCACTATATTTTCGTACAAGCTATCTATCTGCTATTGTGTAGCAATTGTGGTTGGTTGGTTGGTGGTCAAAGAGATGGCTCACGTGAAAATTTGATAACGTTCCGTCCCCACAGAATAAACAGTTCCGTTTCATCTAGCTATCTCTTCGAATAAACTATTTCCTGACCCCTCGTTAAGGTGAACTCTGATGAAAGAACAGAGAAGTAAGTTAAGTGGTTTTCGCATCGTTGAGCCGTGAACGCAACTCGGTGTTCTGTCTCTTTGAAATTGTCGCAAAGAAGAGATAGGGATAGGGTAGATAGTTAAACAGGTGTATTTGAGAAATATATATATATATATATATATATATATATATATATATATATATATATATATATATATATATATATATTAGTACTAGTGGTCGTCCAGTGGTCGAAATTCAACCGTAATTCATTATTTTTAAATTCAAGCGTTTTTCGAGTTTTTTTGTCAATGGTATAATATTTGCATATAATTTTTGGGAATTTTGTTCTATTACGTCAGTTGCAAGCTTTTACAAAAAGCCCTTAGTGTGTGTTGTTTGCCTAATTCCTTACAATATACATATGAAATTTAAAATTTAGTATTAGTAACAGTTCAAAAAAAAACACAATAACAGCTAGCTACTTATTTTATAATACACAGCATTGTAATGTTTCGAATTAATATTACTTTAGTCTTATGACAAGATGAAGAGAATGCAGACCTTTTACAAAAGTGACTTCAGATTCGAAATGATTTGCATTACAAAACCTGCGTTGTAAATTCACTAATTCTCTATCAAAAGTATTGTCTTGAAATTAAATTAAGTGCGCATTTAAATGTATCCCTCAAAATAATTACATCATTTTATATAGACTATTCACAATATTTCAATTTGCGTTTGACTAGGGTTATGATTCACGAATAAAACAATCGGACAACCCTGACTCGTTGGCTTCGCCAGAGAACCGACCTCTCTATTCTCTGACTTGCACATTGCAATTGAGTTCATTATCCAACACACAATACACTTTACCACGTAAAAAATAACTTTCTATTGACCGACGAACCCCGAACAGAGGAGGTATACAGTTCGACTGTATGCTTAATTTTTTTTTGTTTTTTTTATTGGTTCGTGCGCACCTTTTATATAGTAAACGAGCTCCGATAACGTCAACAACTGTTAGGGCAATACCTACAATTTGACATTGTCACAATATTGCATAATAGCACTATTAAATGTTCAATCAGATTGATTACCAAAGAAATCACCGCTACCCAGACAAATATCATGATTTCAAGGTTGTTGCCTATCTTCAGTTTGCCGCAGAGCGTCGAGCCGTGTCTGATAGTCAATCGTTATTTTGAACTCATATAAGTATCAACCTTCAGCGTGGTGCAGGAAGGATTTCGAGGCACAGAATAGAAAAAACTTTAATATGAAAGATAAGTCCTATTTTCCAATTTTTTTGTTGTTTTTTTACATATATAAGTGTGGATTGGTCATATTAGACCTAATTTAGACATAAAATAATAAAAACAGTTATTTAGGAAGGATTTAGGAGCAAACGATTAGAAAAAACTTTAATATGAATAATACTTAAATCTTATTTTCCAATTTAAATTTTTTTACATATTTATGTGTGGATTGACCATAATATTCCTTATTTAGACATACAAAACTGTAAACAGCCATTTAAAAAGTATTTGGGAGTAACAAATAAAAAAAAACTATTCTTATTTTGCAAGTATACATCAGTTTCAACAAAAATCTAGGTATCTGAAGTATTCACATTTTATTTTCCACTTATTTTAATCGACATCTGTCTATGCTGCCCCAGCTATTTGTCCGACGGCAAGATACTTACTTTCTATATTATGTATTAAAATGCTTTCCTGGTCATTGTATTTATTATATTGTCGCCATCTTGATTTGGGTAGTAAAAAATAGGTTAACAGATCGCGCTGCTTTCACCATCGTTGTCTTTTTATCAATAATTCTGATTGGGTAATGATTAACACAAAGCTGTGACCTTTAAATATTGACACTTTTGCTGAATAATCAAGTAAATATGGCGTCCGTTGGACTATATTTCAATAATCGGATTTTTGGTCATGATCAGTCATGATGATTCTTGAGTGAATGTGGATTGTTAACACTCCGAAAAGCGTCTAAAATAATCTCTTGAACATCAATCAGATTGATCTACTATTATTCCATCAGTCATATACTTCAATTCATGAATAATGGAATCGAATGACGCTTGCATGTCCATTTAATGAACGTCTAAAAGACTGTGCACATGGAGTGGGTCGGGGCAGCAGCTTATGCTAGATAGGTCTGGTGCTGTACCACAAACCATAAACCAAACTCTGTGTGTGCATATCAATCAATGCGATTATGTTAACTACCCACGGTCTTTAAGATGTGTTACTTATTTTTAATGTTGGAACTATCATCGATTCCATTTTATTGTTGGTTTAACATATATTTTGGGATGGGCCGTGGACTCGGCACCGTCGCCGCCGCCTCTGCTTGTCGTCTCTCTGCTGACTGAAAAACAAAGCAGCAGCAGGCGGCATCATCATCGTCATCCCCTGAAGCGCCCTAAGGTCATGCCAGTCTAATTTCGATTCTTCATTCCGCACCAAAGGCCCTCGAGCTATTAGCCTACATCATTTTGAATAAATTTGAAATCATATTTTGTTCGGGCACATTATGGCATACAAAACAAATGAAAGAGCTCTTTCTCTTTATCCGGCGTGGCTTTATCTCTCTTTTTAGCCCTCTTATATTCATACTCCTTTTGTTGTTATAGTCGGAAAGGTAATTGATATTTTTTTGGTACCTTTTTTGTTCTATCTTTCATGTTTAATCCACATACAACAACGCTTATAGCGGATCTCAAGATGATTCGATTTTATTATTGAATTTGGTATTCTCTCTAGTTACGAGGGTTATTCAGTGTTGAACAGTCTCATTCATTCTGGAAAGGTATGTAAGTTGCTATAAGTATAGTTGGGGCGATGAGAGTTTGCTGGTGGGTTTATCTTTCAGATCTGATCTGCCACGGATCAAATCCGTCATTACCATTAACGTAAATATCTCGTCTTCCTTTCCCAGAACAGATCTGATAAGTGAAGAAACAAATACGGTATTTAATAGCTGGGCACACCAGGAAGGTGATTCTGTAAGATTTGGTCTGCTAGTATTTGGCCTCTTCAATTTTCTGCCTGTTGTGCGAAATGAAAGTTTAAGAAGCTGAACGATTCGGACTGTCTTATGGATTAAGAAAAGTTAAATATATGATCCGTCTTACCGTCTCCTAGAAATCCAACCGATTTTACCATTAACTAGAGTATTTATTGCTCCACATATCTGATCTGTGTTGATAGATTGTACGAAGACATTTTTACTTAGTGTGTGACGACGGATTTGATTTGTGACCGATTAGAAAATTGGAAAGAGACGGTGGGACAGATCGCTTGAAAATCTGCCTCATATGTGCTTAGCGAATGTTAAGTAATTGTAATTTATGAAATCATTGAGGAATAGGGAAGTTAAATTATTTTAATATTGGGTCAAATCTTACTGCCCATTGAGGAGGGGGATTCAAGCATTATCGGGAACTGAAAATTCTTATCAGGAGTGCCCAAGGCCGCTGCACAGATGCGGCCGTTAAGGAAGCAGGAAGGGTAAAAGTAATGACAGTAACAATTGATCATTGGTCGTTAACGAGAGGTGGCTGCTTCATAGAGAGGCTCGCTTACAGATGTATTATTATCAAAAATTATCCCATTTTTCTCTGCAGCGTCTTATGGACCCGTTCCTAGTTTATGTAGAAAGGTTTTTACGGTTCATTTTTCCAGTTTTCTAACATATTCTGCGTTTCAAACATTGGTTATTTCAAATCAAAACACATACATCTATAGTTTAACTGTTTTTGTTATAGGATAATTTCTTTTAACTAAAAGCTACATGTTTTCAAGACTACTGGACAAAAAAATGTAAGTACCTAGTTTTTCCCTTCTCGATATCATACAGCTGGCCTTGTTTCACCCTTCACTTGTTTTTGTTCATCTCTTCCGGTTGTTGTTGAAATGCCCGCGAGGCTTCAGTGATTTTTGCTTTAGCACAGAAAATACCAAAAAGAAAAAACGAAACTGGAATGTGAATGGAAGTAGAACACAATATAATAATTTATGATAGTGAGGAAAATATGACACACAGAGCAGCATGGTCATTATACAACAAAACCGAGAGTTTTCAGTTAGCGGCACCAAACACCCTCAATCTATCTGCAAGTAATAATGATATTTAAGTTGTCCACAAAGCATAACAAACAACAACAACATTATTGCGGTTGCATTGGAAAGTGAAAATATCTCGAAAATAATCGACGCCATATTTCACGACACATCGAATGAAATGAAGGTAGGTCGCTCGGCAGTTGAAGAGGCTCTAGCTGTAATCACATATCGAAAACATGAACATTCAAGACAAACGGAAACCGTTTATTTAGCAATAAATAAAATTTTCAACTATACAGGGTGTCCCAAAGATTATTTTACAGAATGCGACTTCATACGCCTCACATCAACGTAAAGTTGACCAAATCTACTCGTACCTTACTACAAAGTGTAACCAGTTGAATATGACGTCGATTCATGAAGCTTGAATTTGGGCTTATCTATGGGATTTTGCTGAAAATTATAAATATATAAAAAAGTTGTTGATCTTTTTTTTTTCTACGCCAATGGATCCAAAATTCTGATTGAATACTTTTGTTAGGTATTACAATAAACGTATTTCTGATAATGTTTTGATTTTCACCAAAGCAAATAATTTCCAGCTTTTTTGAGTAAAAATCTACGGACAAAAATTATAAACTTGGAGTGAATGCCTGTTTTTTCAAAGTTTTCGCTTAGTCATTTCTGAGGAACGAGAGGATGGTCAATGGTCTTATTGTAACGAGCTTGGGCCGACGCCATTATCGTAGGCATGCATGTGCGATTCGTGTATCAATACTCGGCCGCGGGACGCGAATGTCGGGGACGCTCGAGGCCACGATACATTTCTCGATGCTGTTTTTTTTAATTGTCTGAAAACCTTTTGTGTCCGCCACTAAGGGATTTCCTCTTTCAGATTAGTTTTTAGTGAAAAAAAATTTTTATTTGGTTTTTCCATTGCCGTAAAAATTGAAAATATGAAATTATTAATAAATAAATTCTATGAATAGATATTTTTTAGGGTTCTGTATACCAAATTCAGACTCCGCTGTCCGTCAGTCTATAAGCAGATTGTATCTTTGGAACTTTAATAGGTATAGAGACCTAAAATTTTCAGAACATGTGTATTTCTGTTGCCACTAGAACAAAAAATACTAAAGTCGTCTGTCCGTCGGTACCGTCATCTGTGAGCGGGCTGTATCTCATGAACAGTAATAGGTGGAATTCTACGGAACCCTTCGTGTGTGAGTTCGACTCGCACTTGGCCACATTTTTTTTATATTTAATATTTAATAAGCCTCTGGAACAATGTGATCGTACCAAATTTCACCAAAATCCCATAAGTCAATAGAAATTTATAACAAAATAATATTTTATTGATTATAAATTCAGGAGACCATACAGCGCCCAAAAATATACAAAATTGTTTCGAACTATTTTTTTTTAATCAACCTATATTGATCTCAGGAATATGAGCTAGGTAGCATTTGGTGAATACTTCTTTGAGACACCCTGTATGTAATGGATACCAACCACATGCACCCGTGGCTGTCATGGAGCGATATCGGATATTTTTCCGCAATTACAGTATTAATGACGGCTCCGCAAGGGAAAAACATGCTTGCAGGGTATATATATATATTATATATCTCTATATATATAGATATATGTCGTGTGCTCAAACATGCGTGAAATAGAGCGAAGTGTCCAATAGCGCGTAACATATTACCATTACCCGTGTGTCGCGCGCATAATGTACGGTCTGTCACTCACTAGTTGCTCAGACCACGGCTAGAGGGTGCTGTAGTGCATCGACCTGAGGGATACCTACCTACTATTTGGACGATGGGTGGAAAATAATTATGAAGGCAAAATATATGATGTATTTTGGGCAAGATTTCCGTACAGAAATGCAGAAACATCGCAAACACTGACTTAATAGCTTTAGCAAAGTTGCAGCATTACCTGAAAAGTTTGCCACATTGGTAGTGAGGGAAATTTTATGAAATGAACATAAATATCGACAAATTCTGTCAACTAAAGTCTATATTTTACTTGATCTTGGTTCATTATTCCCTCATTATATATCATATAATGGCATTATATTGCAGAAGCCACAAAATGTCATAAACTGATTATGCAATAGGTACAGAAAAACACAAATTACCGCAACCCAAATTGCAAGCGAACACAAACTATTGAGACGATTGTTTGAAACATGAGTCATCGAAGATGCGCAAGGACATATCTTCTTCTACTATCGTGATTTGAAATAATATTTATGAAATAGAATACATTAATTTATTAAAAATTAATTATTTAAGGAACGTTGAGTTTTTTAAATCAGATAAATTATCATCACCACTAACATTTTTTTATTTTTTCACTAGTACGGATTTCATTTCTGAAAGAATATGCATTTCACTTTTTTCGAATTAAAATTTTTAATTCTTCAGAAATATTATCCAAAATGCGTTTACCTTAAAATTGTTTTTTGAAGGCATGTTTTCATTACCTGTCAAATATTTCGTGAGCACCATGTATACTCTTGTTACAATAATTGCATCTATATTAATAATCAATAAATATTTAAAACCTGTCCTTATCGGAACACAAGAATGATAATCAATAAATATTTTTTACAAAAAATTGGACCGATGTTATTAGTTGGTGCAGTGAAAAATACAAAATAATATTAATTCTATTGGTGCTGTTACTTTTGAAGTTGTAGAGTTGCAGATAGATTAATAACTTTTGGCACCAACTTCACAAGTACCAGCATCAATAGAATTAATATTATTTTATATTTTTCAGTGCACCAAAGAATAACGTCGGTCCAATTCTTTGTGAAAATATTAATTTTACACTTTTGAGTGTAACATTAGTCAAGAAAATGGTTGATTGTTCACTAATACCAAAGAAGATAGTACTTATCCTATTAACCACGTATTTTCTTTGCTTGTACTTGTTATTATTTAGAAATCTCAAAACGTCGCGGCGGAAATACGTATAAATACATATTTTTAGATTTTAACATTTTACCTCCGCTGTAACTCCAAAACCGTAACTCTAAGGAAAAAATGTTCATTATAAATGTTGCTTCAAATAATCTGGTTGTTCATGTGGTATCCTCAGATTTTCAATTTTTGAAAGAAATCGCACTCTCCACATTGCGAAAATACAAACATTTTATATTTTAACAACGCTTAACTGAAAACTGTAACCGTTCAGAAAATTTGCCTCCTTCAGCCCCTTTTGTTGCCAGGTTTAACCTGCGAATACACTGAGCGATCTTAAGGTGAGTTTCATTTTCATAGGAGCGTTTATACTCGAAATAAGCTAAATTAAGAAATAAGAATAAGAACTAAAGATGGCCAACTTTCATCTTTATTTCTTATTTTATTTCATTTTGTTTGGAAACTGATAATGCGCATGATCAACCACCAGAGAACACTTAACTTGTATACAACACAAAAGCTTTTGTCAAAAAAGCTGTGATTTGATTGGTTCATTCTTATTTCTTATTTTATTTTCGTCATCTGTATAAACCAATCTTTTTTGAGGTTATTCTTATTTCAATTTTAATTTGTTTCTTATTTTATTTTATTTACTGTATAAACTCACCATTAGTCATACTGTTGGAAAAGTTAGTGAATAAGTAGTTCATTTCTATAAGTATCTAGGATTCGTCTGAAAGTTCTTTTAAGAAATCAACAAAAAAAATAATTGTAACACTTACCTTACTGACTACAAGCCCAGAGATTTTTTTATTTATAACGCTTCTAAATTGTTGATTATTTCTCAGAATTCTTTTCGAGGTAGAAAATTCTATTTTACTCAATCTATTAAAAAAGATGAGAAAGTTGAAAAAAATCGTATCGTTGTCTTCTCTATACTCTCACCAATCTCACCGATAATAAACTTAAATCGTAGACTCATCATTAATCATTGATTTATAAGTTTTTGAAAGGTTTTCCAGCTGAGAACAAATTAATTATCTTTTTTTAATTCATCGATCATAAATTATATTTTATTTGATGTAGCTAGAGTATTTCAACAAATCCATTAAATTAAATTAATAGCTGTCCTGTTATTCAATTTTAAATTTTGTTATTGTTAATTTTATTGCTTTGATCATTTTATGTTTTGTTTGCATTTACGTAATTATAGAACCACATTTGATTTTTTTTCAAGTTCAGGTAGTTGATTTTAATGGAATGAAAACTAACTTGATACTAAAAAGGATTATTTAATCAGGTTATTAAAATTTATCTATGTCTAATCTAATATATTTAAATTCAATTCTTGTATATGTTACGGTTAAGTGTTTATTTGACTAGTTTATAGACTAGCTGGATAGTATTCAAACTGTTTTTTTGATGGAAAATCATATTTCTACTAAAATAGCTATGAATATTGGTTGTTTTGATAATAATATAATAATATCCAGGTAGTTTACAAACTCTAAAGTATTTATCGGTATAGTACAACCAACACAAGAAAATAAAATGTTTTTGGCTAATTTACAAACTATCTACGAAATTTGGTTAAAGTGTGAACTTGATATTCATAGTAATTCATAATAAACAACTCATTGGCTTTCCGTTTAGACATTGTATATGTATTATTATTATTAAAATTACGATAGGAGCTGAGACTAAGTCTATTTGTAGCTCTAAATTTACACAAATTAATTAAAGAGCCAGTTGACAACAAAAACCAAAAACAAAAAACAAAGAACAGAGATTGACATATAGACTGCAAGTTTTCCGGCACATAGGTTCTCTTAGTAAAGTCATCGTACTTATTTTTGAAGGCATTCACAGTGGCAGCACCAACGACCTCTTAATCGAATACCTGCTAGCGCAGGTCGGAGCAGCGCCATGTGCACGCGGCATTAGTTTGCCTATACAGGGTGTCCCAAAATCAGCCTGCTAAACTGCACCAACGGATTCTAAGTTTAAAAATAATGTAATCAAAAAAATCCGATAAACATAGGTCGAGTTTCCATTACAAACTTCGTAAACAAAATGTGTATGTCAGCCAGTTCCCGATTTGTGTATTGTTGCATTATGATAAGTAGCGAAAAGACTATATTTGTCACCGAATTTCAAATAACTCCACGCAAAACATTTCTTTTCCAAATTCTCTGATTTTCACTTGAGACAAGTAGTGAAGCTTTTGAATCGATGTTACTAGGAAACGGTTCATCCTACTGAGATTCGATAAGAGCACCTTTCTGTAGTAGAAAATTCCAAATTTTTATAAGTTTATCACAAAATTTAGAAAAAGTTGAGGTAGATTTTGTCCCAACGCAGCCTTGGTTGATGCATTCCTATTTAAAAATTTTAAATTGCTATTAGCCTATCATGTTGGGAGTTAAAACATTAGTAGATTCCTAAAATTTCGTTTCATTCATTATTGTCCTTAGTTTTGGAGATATTGAACAAAAAACCATCCTCAGACGCGTACTTTAAAAGGAACTCCCTTAATGCAAATTTTTCGACCTACGTTTATTGGAACTTTTTGCATTATTTTTTAATCTTAGATTAGAAGTTTGGCTGGCTAATTTTGGGACACCCAGTATATTATCCGCCAGCCGACAATAATACAAAGAAAATAATCGTTCTAACCCATTAAATTAATGTTCTAACCTTGAGCACCACCCACGATATATTTCAAACTAAATGATTAATTTTGATAAATTTCTCAGATTTATCTCCATCTATCTGTTACAAAGTGCATATAATATTTATTTGCATTTTTTCGCAGTTTCAAGCTTGCCCGTTTCAGTATATAATATATATATTGCTATGTCAGGAATTTAAACGCCTTCAGGTGCAAGCTTTTTTTTGATTTATGATTGAGCCGTTATAATACTTAATGACCTTGTTGAGAACTTCCCCTGCAAAAAAGTTGCTGCTGTCAAAATAATAAAATGTTGATAATTTCATTATTAATGTATAAGCACTCTAAACTCATATTTTCCTTTGGAATTGATTGTTTTGCTTACGATCTCTTCATGTTTGAGAAGATACTTTTCAAAAAAAAAAAAAACTAAATCAAAATCGTTTCATCCGTTTGAAAGAAAACGATGCCTTAGACAGATAAAACAGTTAAACTTTTAATAGGCCGGAAATTGGTTCTTTCAGCTACAAGAGGATCTTGATGATTACGTTTGTTAAAATCTATAATCAAATATTAGAAAACCAATCTTTGCTATAATAATGTGTTACTAATTTTTACTGTAAAGATGTGGTCTTATTTGACCGACGAATCCAAATGGAAGAGATATACAATTTTGACTGTTTTTATTTGAAAGAGGAGAGTTCAGAAATGGTCCCATATTTAAAAAACTCAAATCCGAAATCTCCTTCCCTCCAAAACCGTCCCCAAGGGCAATTTTTCTCGAAAATTGAAAATTTAAATTTTGAACATGAAACTATAACTTTAAGCACTTAAAATCTGACCACTTGATTTATGCTTTCTTTATCGAATATTTAAAAATATGTTCAGTATCGCAAACAGTTATACCTACTGGAAGTTTTGGCAACATTGGTATTGACAGTTTCTAAACGTCAAACACACTACACAAGTCAATCATCAATTCGTTTAACCTTTCATTTTCGTGAACTTATATTTCATATTTTTACGCATATTTTTGTTAATTTTGAGGGATGTTAGTGTTTAATAGAACACAAGGATTCCATTTAAAAGTCGTAAGTCCTAAGAACATAATTTTTCCCATTTGATTTTTTAGGGCTTTTATAGGAAAAGCTGCATAACTAGACTATTACCAAAAATCTATTAAAAAAATAACTTTATAAACATCCAAATCAGAATTCTCTCAATTTATTGTTTTCCAACAATTAACGCTCGAAAGTTTATGTCAGCTGCCATAATGTGAGTATCCTTCAGGAAAATCTCCTGGTAGCAGCAGACATTAGGTACCTGCCTGTCTAAAGTTGTTGTTGGTTAGAGTATAATTAATAATATAGACAAGTGCATATCTGATATGCACTCAGAGGTTGTTGTTGCCTGGTGGCACATCGTCGACGTCGTCCTCGATATTCAATAATCAAAGTTGTTTTGCACTTGACTTATTTTAACTTGTATCGTTCAGCTGCTGCCAGGAGCAGAGATGACGATGTTGATGTTGCTATTGATTGGTGGATGAAAATGAGAGAGAAATTCAACCAACAATAAATTATTTGGGGATAGGTAGTATTTCAGACAAAGCTGGTGAAGAACACTAAAGAAAAATGTTTGGAGTTCATATAACAGTGTGAATCAACCACAACATAGAGATATTGTCTGGTAATGTTCATTCGTTTTCATTAGTTTCATAAGTAGATAATAAAATCTGATACTTTTGTGTTATTTGTCAAATGTATTCAATCCCAGAACTTCTGTTAAGATAGCAAAGTATAACACTGGAAAAAGAGGAAGCTGATAATAGCTTTCGATGTCCACAAAAAGAAATAGATTATTGTTTCTAATGATCAGATTAAAAAAAATCAAATTACCCCTTTTTTATGTCCAATTACGGTCATCTATGATTTGAAATGTTCTTTTCTTTTTCTGTTTTGTAGTAATCGAGCCCATTCATTTGATATCCATATTGAAGAGGTTGTAAAGAAATATGTAATCCGTTTTCTGTCTCGGTGGCCATCTTGGATTTTAAAGAATACTGAACAAACATAATTATTGTTTATTGTATTGTCATCGGAACCCAAGGTATGTACAAAATTTCCGATCAATCGATCTACAACAGGGAGGTAAAATTTCATTTACAAGATTTGACCAACACAAGACACAAACAACGTATGCCAAAAAAAAAATTGTTTTAAGATGTCATGTCTTCTTCAAAATATTGACATAAATAAAAATAATATCGGAACATAAAAAAAATCCCGATGGCCTATAGTCAGCGGAAAGGTAAATTTTTCAAAATTCATTGAATTGAAATTTGAACCACCTTTTCATTGGTATACCTATATGTTATTACATAAAATTGTCGTTTGTGTCATAGCCTTGCGGTTAGAGGTTTTTGTTTTGGCTGTAAAATATATAGCAGACAGGGTTCGCGTTCCACTTCAAGGCAGAATTTTTTTTTCGCCTATTTCTTTTCAATAAATATACTATATATTTTTTTAATGAGGGTCTATATTAAGATCTCCAGAAAATGTACAATTACATCAAATTTATATTGAGTGTTCATGTTTTATCAATATTTCATATTTTTATTTATTAATTTTTATTTTTTTATCTGTGCATTTTATGAATGATTGCTTTGAACAAAAGTTGTAGGTACTGATTTTTAGTATTCAAAAGTGTGAACGATCGCAATAGGTACATTTCTATAAGAAATTTACCTAATATTGAAAACAAATACAAATTATAACCTAAAAACCCAGACAAACAATTCAATAATGATTCTATCACGAAATTTCTTTTGCCACTGGGTATACGCTGCTCTGTGGAAGATCCCTGGATATTTTATCCATCGGATATATCACAATTAATTGAAAATGCTTCTATTTGAATTTAAAAGTATAACGCAAAAATATTTTTACCTAATCAAATAATATCTACAAAGAATAATAACGATTTAGGTTAGCTGGGAATGTAGGGGAATTGAATGATGTAATGAGCTGGTATTTGCAATAAAAAGTCTTTTCTCTCAGGTTATACCTAGATGGCTGCTATAATATCGTCGTGGACGTAATTCACCGTGAGAAGCTTTTTGAAATAAACTGCATAACCTCATGAGCCACAGCCATTCACACGATCGCGTCCGTAAAGATGTGTGTGTACAAAAATAGAATATATATTTCACAGGAATAACAAACCATAGCGACAATGGCAAGAAAAGTGGTAACGAGAAAAGTAAAACTACCAACTTTTTTTTATTGCACAAACAACACAGCTATTAATTTTTTTAATTCGTGGAAATGAGAGCGAAAAGTAGCAGAGAATTAATGTAATTATATAACAATCTCTCGGAAGTTTCAATGTTTATGTTTTACGTGGAAAATTAACAACCTATATGTGAGAAGTGCCTTTTGAAAAATGTGATGCATGTTAGGTATACGATGCGGGTATCTATATAATTTTAAAGTTGATAGATAATTGGTAGAGAATTGTAATTACGATTAAGCTTTGTCGTTGGGGTACAAGTTTAGTTTTATGAAGTTAATTAAATAATGATTTCTGAATTACTGAATGATTGTGCATTTTTTTGCATTGTACAGTATAGAGCTTTTAACAAACTCTGAGCGAGGGGTTGGCAGATAAAGATCATGCTCCATATTTCTAAGCGGATAGTTGTGAGATGGCCTCTCTGGAATAGAAGGTACGTGCTTGCGGATTAAGGATACAGATTCAAATATGAATAGGGACGGAATAGTTAATATTTTAAATTTCTTAAAGTTATCCTGGCAGTGCGTCCTACTGCAAAGTCTCTGAATAAGTATAAGCAAAGTTTTATCTTCTTGGGTGGTACATTGAATGATTGTGATGATTAATGTTACACTCAAAAGTGTGAAACGAATATATAAGAAACAATTGGACTGAATTGATTAGATGTTGCACTGGAAAATATCTACAAAATAATAATAATTTTATTGGTTTTGGTACTTTTGATGTTGGTGCCAAAAGTTTTTAATCTAATGTAACGGGCATATAAAAATGACTGGGATTTATTTATTTACAAAGTTTATTTATTTCTACACTAAATATCCATAACTATATACAATTTATATTCACTATTTATCTAACTTAACACTGTTTATATTTACACTGCACTATTTACAACTATGTACAATTTATATTCAACTATTTACAATTTATATTCACTGCCCCAGACTTACTCGTCTGCACCGGGCCACCGGGCGATTGCCCCGGACTGACTAACTGACTCCGCAGCACTCTCCAATATATAGGCAAGCAGAATGGCTCTCGTATTTTCTACACCCATCTTCCGATGCCAAGCGAGCTCTCTCGAACTTGCGCGAAGTTACTAGAAGCTTCGGGAATATGTCTTGACCCAGGCATGCATGGCTGACCAATACCAATAGCGGTATGCAACACACCACCCGGGTCCCACCAAAGTCCGCACTCGCTAAGGTGCTCCGCCTTCCGACAAATCGCACACGCCCACCATTATGGCACCACCACCAATAGAATTAATATTATTTTATATTTTTCAGTGCACCAACTAATAAAGTCAGTCCAATATTTTGTAAAAAGTATTTATTTCTTTATGTCTGTGTCCTAAAGTTCCACTCCCTCTGAAATTGATTTGTATTGTTTATTGTCACAGGTATTTCATAAATGAAAACTTTTGATCTACCTATGCTTACATTTCTTGTTGACAATCTAGAATTCAGATCTATAACTAGCTGATTCTAAAATAAGAGATATATTTCAGATTATTATGTATCTATTTGATTACGTTCTTAGTTTCCTCCAAATTGTTCATTCAATGTCATTATTCCGGCATTTCAGGCTGGATTGCAGCAATTTGCTTCCCTATGGTCTTCCAATTCTTTCAGCAACAAGCATTTCAAATAAGCCCACAGACCCAGTAATCCGCTGGGTTATTATCAGGCGACATTTGTAAAATGTGTGTGTTATTCGGATTCAGTTTTCATCTGCGTCAATAATCGTAATAAAAATAAATCATATGCTGATATACCTATTTGTAAAACGTGGCGTAAAAAATTCCAAACCGTAAAGTTTATCAGTTGCAATCATTTTGATATCAAATTCACACTATTGAATACTAGCAGTTTAGTAGTGGGATTGCTTTATGATTTTCCTGACGGACATCTGCAACTTTAACTTCATTAATTATTGTTGATATCGGTAAGTCAGTTACAGACTCTGTTCTTACAAATTCGCTGATAAAATTATGGTATTCTTTCACTTGATTGGGCCATGCTCTTAAACCTATATTTTATTACGTAATATTTGTAATATAATAGTGTAATTTGTAATAAAATTTTTCTAATCAAATTCTCAATAATTTCTGCTACTACCTTAAAATTAGGTAGACGAGATCTTAAACTATACGTATCCTTTACTTATGTAGGTAAACTCACGATGTTATCTAGATAATGTCATTGCACGACGCACCATCCTGTATATTATAAGTTCAAATCGATGCAGGCACACCGATTTTTTTTTTCTCCAATAATTAGCCAATTCATTCATCCATAATAAATAAGGCCGGTAAATGATTTCGCCTAGGGCCATCAGTTTTTTATAACATTGCAGGATATTATTTAAAAGGCCCACAGGCCAACATGATACGCGCACGTAGGCACTGGTAGGTAGGTATATTTTCGAATTGACGTAGTAGGCTACTATTTTTTTTTTCATTTCGATAAACGTAAATTTTTAATATCAAACTTTGAATAAACTGTTTTGGGCTGTTTGTTTTTTTTTTGTTCGTGTGAATTTCGACTATTGGTAAATAGAAAATAGCCACAGCACAACACACCATTTTATATGGCCTTGGGTGTTTGGATTTTTGGAAAAAGCTATGTGCTGATGATGAAAAATAATGCCGTATAAATAGAACATTTTCGGCTACGATTGGTTAGATTTGGTGGTATTCTAGGTTATTGAAGAGTTATTTATTAATTGAGGAGGAAGAGGAATTAAAACAGCCATTCAAGGCCTTAAAAAAACTACATACAGAGGCATCAGAAAAATACAAAATTATATTAATTCTATTGGTGCTGGTACTTTTGAAGCTGTGCAATTGTAGTTAGATAGAAGACTTTTGGCACCTACTTCAAATGTATCAGCTCCTTTGGAATTAACATTATTTTTTATTTTCCGGTGTACCAACCAATAAAGTTGGTCCAATTTTTGGTTAAAAAGATTTATTTCATACTTTTGCGTGAAACAATAGTCATGAGAATCGTTGAACGTTCACTAATACCAAGGAAGGTAAAATTTATCCTATTACCTATGTATATTCTTTTGCGGAAATACACATATTTCAAACTTTACCACTGCTGTAACTCGAAAACCGTAACTTCTTTTGAACAATGTCCGATTTAAATGTTGCTACATATAATCTTTTCTTTAGTTTGGCCGACTGATGTTTTTAATTTTCGGAAAAAATGCTCCTTCCACATAGCAGAAACACACATTTCAGTCTTCAATTGAAACATTTACGTATATGGTCTTATCTTTAATTCTGCCGTCTCAGATTTTAGATTTTCGAGAAAAATTGCCCCCACCACCACTTTCGAGGGAGGTTTTTAGAGGGAAGGAGATTTCGAATTTGGGCTTTTCTGAATATGAGACCATTTTTCAACTCTTCTCTTTCAAATTAATCAAAAATCATCAAAATCGGAGCACGTTTGCTATGCAAAACGAGCAATTTTCTGAAAAAAATCCAATTTAAACGTTGCGGGATGTGGTTTCTTGTATGATTTTGTCGTATCAAATTTTCGATTATCAAAAAATGGCCCCTCCAACCCCTTTGAGGTTTTTTTTTGAGAGGAAGCACACGTTGAATGTCAATTTTTTTGGAGACTGGGACCAATTCCTTTTAGTCTTCTATCAACTGAAAAAAGAATCATGAAAATCGGAGCACGTTTATTACTTATTTATAAGGCGCTAGCTTCCATAAAATAAATATTTTTTACAAAAAATTGGACCGACGTTATCAGTTATCAGTGCACTGAAAAGTATAAAATATTATTAATTCTATTGCATGACAGCTTCACTACAATTATTTGAATACCCTGTTGTTATGATACGTCAATGGTTCCAATATCCAAATTATGCACTTGTCATCGATACGATCGCAAAAAATTAATCAGCCCTAAGCATCCGGAAAAACCGAGAGATTAATTCATGATGCAATTAAAGAAACTGAAATGTAATCGCACACCATACAAAAAAAAGGTGATATTTATACCCTCTCAACTGGTTTTGGAATAAATCGAACTTCTGTTCGACATTAATAATCAACATTAATAAATGGTTTCAGTGTTGAACAACAACAACAACAACTGTGCGTTGCATCGGAATCGAATTCGTAAAGCATTTTTTTTATGGCTGCTGGTTGTTTCTGTTACAAAATTACAGCTGTTTACTGTAGTAGTAGTTGCAGTCACATGATACTTGCATATATATACAGGGTGTGCAAATTAAAACTTCCCACCCCTATTATCTCGTAACGGGACAGGTTTTGTAAAATTCGCCAAGACTGGTCGATTTTGTTATCGAGGAGGACACATAATGGCGCAAGTTTCAGTGTCTTGAAACCTACCTCGTAGCCAGGGGCGTACTCTCACATTTCAAATAGCATCCTATGTTTTTCACGTGTAATATGGCGACATTCTTCATCCATTCGCCGACGAAATTCGTCAAGTGTGTTTGGTGGTGTTGCATAAATTTTTGACTCCAAGTGTCCCCATAGAAAAAAGTCTAATGGCGTTAAATCTGGCGATCTGGGAGGCCATTCGATTGAACCTCTGCGCCCTATCTTATGATTTGATGATTTGAAAAATTTTGTTTGAGAAAATTACGTACAGCTACTGTATAATGTGGTGGAGCACCATCTTGCTGATACCACACATCGTCTTCTGCTATGGTGTTATCATTTTCCAATGTTTCCACAATCATCGGGTAAATATACGTTTCCAGCATATTCAGATACATGTCTCCATCCAGACTTTCCTTTAAGAAGAGAGGTCCTATGATATGGTCTCCCATTACGCCAGCCCAAACATTCCATTTGCCTGGATGCTGCGTATGACTTTCATGAAATATTCTAGGATTGTCATTGCTCCAATAGCGGCAGTTACGGTGATTGACCTGGCTATCCGGTTGAAATGTACATTCATCGGAAAAACAGATTGAGTATAGAAATGCTGGATTTCTTCGAGCACGATCACTCATATCCTCACACAACTGCACACGGCAATCAGGATCGTCTTCATTAAGCAAAGAAACTTTGTATGGGTGATACTTATGTTAAGATTCGGCGGCAACTAGGTACAGACATTCCAGAAGTACTTCCCAGTTTCCTGAGGCTCAAAGGAGGTCCAATTTTTTGTAAGAAATATTTTCTCCAGATATATTCACCTTTTTAATCTGAGTAAACCACTTTGGTGACATTAGGATATTGTTTTACATCTCCTTTGATCCATATTCTAAATTTTATTTTTGATACTAGACTAGATACTAGTGCATGTTTTTGATAAAATATTTATTTATCGCTGATCGATTTGAGAATTTCTCTTCCCATTCAGCATTTTTATTAAAGACAGAGACATATGAATTTTTTATCTCTAAAGTTTGGAAATGTATCTTTGAAAAATATTTTTTTCAGCTTTCCTTCTAACAGCTATTACAGACGTCTAGACGATGGGTTACTGTACTAATTTTTTATACAATGGAGAATTTAGGTGACAGCAATACTTGATTCGTCTTTGTATATTTTTTTGATATTGAGCAATCTCGTAAACGTAAATGCTGCCTATATTGTTTCCAGATCCAGATGAAAATAAAAATAAATAGAATAGAAACATATCCAAGATCACAAGTCACCTGAGACTGTTCTTTTTTTTTTCATTTCATTTGACTCATTTGGATATTTTTGTTCTTAAAGCTCTTGGTGATAGTTAAGTTGCTAGAGATGTAATTAAAGCTTTTCTAAATATTCTGTAAGATGGGTGAAAAAGCTTACGTAAATTTTAATTTAATGAATGAATTCATTTTTCAATGTAAAACATCTTTACTGACGAGCAATCAGAGTATAACTTAATGAAATGCACGTGACAGGACAATGGAAAATATTGATAATATTATGAATAAGTTTGATTTTAACGAGAAAACATGTTATTAGACATTAAAGACGGATAACCACAGGTTTATTAAACAAAAAGAAGGGCATACTTAAAGAACTAGAACCACGGAACAGAGTTGGAAGCACTTTGAAACTGATTCAAACTAATGATAACTCTTTGCATAAATTACTATGACTTTCTATGGTTTTATGGAACAACATTTAAATTGGACAAAGAAGCTACGGTTTCCGAGTTACAGCAATTGTAGAGTCTATAATTTTTTTATTTTTTACCCAAAATTGAATTGACTTTATTAGTTGGTGCACTGAAAAATACACAATAATATTAATTATATTGGTGCTGGTACTTTTGAAGTTGTGCAATTGTAGAAGACTTTTGGCACCAACTTCAAAAGTACCAGCACCAATAGAATTTATATCAATTTGTACTTTTCAGTGCCACAACTAATACATTCGGTCCAATTTTTGATAAGAAATATTTATTTCACACTTTTGAATGTACCTAATATTAGTAATGAAAATTGTTAAACGTTCACTAATACCAAAGAACATAGTACTTATCCTATTACCCATGTATATTCTTTGCTTGTAATTGTTATAATTCAGAGATATATCGCGGCGGAAATGTACATATTTCAGACTTGACCACTGCTGTAAATCGAAAACCGTAATTATTTGAAGAAGTGTTCAATTTAAATTTCCGGATATTGTCACATCTTTAATTCTGCAGTCTCAGATTTTCGATTTTCGAGAAAAGATGTCCCCTCACTTCCTTCGGGGGTGGTTTGTGGAGGGAAGGAGATTTTAGATTCAAATTTTTATAGATACGGGACCATTTATAAATTATTCTCGTTCATGTCAATCAAAAATCATCGATATCCGAGTACGTTTACTGTATACAGCGCGCGAACAAACTAAAAACAGACATTCGAATTGCTTACCTCCTCCATTTGGGAAGTTGGCCAAAAAAAAAAATTATTCACAATTTACACATTTATATAGTCTATATATTTATATGTCTTCTTATGTCTAAACTATAAGAGATTAAACAAAATCTCATTCACTCTCTTATGTTTAAATAAAAATGCATTCATTATCTCATATTGCTACCGTTGTCCGAATTCTCTTACTTAATCGTTCATCTAAAAAAATCAAAGCCATCCCAATATTTATGATTTTACGACTAATTTCATTTCGACTCAAGTAAATAAACATGTTTTCATATTCCACAAGCTACTGGAGATGTTTTTTTTTTGGATTGCTGGTTATAAAAATATAGAGTATCAATGTCAGATTAACAGAAAATATTTCAATTTCCTTCAATAATATTCTATCAACTTTTTCTCCTATTCTCGCCTTGCTCGATCGGGAACACCCACAAGAGCACTTTTTTAACAATAAAAAAAGTTTTATTATTCATCGTTCGTGAATGGCTTGCTTGGAGAAAGAGAGTAGGCATATACAGGGTGTATCTAAATACTCTTTATCTACATATTCCTAAATTCAAAATGTTGTTGAGTCAACCTACCTTAGCACAAAATCGGGTACATTGTTTTTTTCTTTCTCAAATGCAAAAAAATGATTTAAGAAGTGATAAAAAAGTTGTTAAAAAGGTTTTTATTTTCTTGGTCGCATAAAACTTTTTATGTATGTAAATGGTGTACATATTGAACTATTATTATGAAATGTTTCAATTATTTGAATTCATTTTTTCATTTGTTATATAGTTATTGGAAATCTATTATTAAGAACTTTTTTTTTTGTAGTAAATACAATATTTTATCAAAACTTTATACAGCGTAGGCTCGATTATTCCAGATCTCATTTAAACGAATTCGCCATTATCCGGATTGTCAACCCCTCCGCCATGCGTTTCGGTATTGTATTAAGAAATGTACAGTAGTATCACTCCACGCAGCTTCTTTGATAAACAGCGTCTAAGCCATATGCGAAATACATTGGCTCAGCCCCTTTCAACAGTTGAGTTGAGCAGAACGCGAGGTAAACGGTACGTTAGTTAGACAGGTAAATGTTTAACTAGCCTACAACAACAAAAAGCCGACGAGCTTGCGAGAAATGGAGCAGACAACAACCAAAACCAAAGAATGATAGGTACTAGGAGTGACTAAACGCACAATGGGAGTATCAGTCAACTGATGGGTTTTGGAGAAATACAAACAAGACTGGAGCAACACACCAGGTAACAGACACAGGAAAGAATAAATACATTCCAAGTCCATGCCAAAAGAAAGCAAGGGAAATGCTGATGCTAAACAGAAACCAGCTTAAAACAGTAATGAGGCTTATGACTGGTCATGCACCAGTCAAGGTGCACCTCAACAAAATGACACTGTATAACGGAGACTTAACATGCAGAATATGCGGTAGAGAACCGGAGACAATTTCTCACATCTGTGCGAATGCGGATCCCTAGACCATAAAAGACAACAAATATTTGGGTTAGCCAAATATAAGCCAGAATCTTCAAGGTCATACCCAGCAAAGGGCTTGTACAGGCTTGTATACAAGACACAGTTATTCTGGATTGGGTACTTTAAATTTCGCAGTCTGCGACACTGGGCTCGGTCAGAATCTGCGCTGGATACACCAGTAATGGCCAGACAAACCTAGATGGGGTGGAGGTTTTAGTGAGTATACTAGGCTATGGAATGGAGAGCTTCACACTATCGAGTGGATAGGGCCGATCGATGTCCACTAGGAGGATTTCCTCTACCTCGCGCTAACAAAAAAAAAACCTAATGCGTTGAGTAAATACTTAATAAACACCTACTGATTTTTGTTGATTTCAATAAGTTTACCTACCTGAATACACAAGTTGGTACTAAGGCAACTTTACTTAAATCAACTTATTTTGATGTCACGTATATGTGGAAGCATTTTGTAAATACTTGTTAGAGACACCCTGTAAACTACTACGCTTAAGTATCGGTGTATAAATTTGAATGATCAACATTTTGTCTACTCGTCGGCCATTATTATTGTATTGTTATTATGTCTGGGGTATTGAATGACATTTAGCGGAGGAGTTGGTTGTTATTGTAAAGAAGTGTATTGCGGCTTTTTGCAGAGGTGTGCCAAAGAGAACAAGTAAAAATAATGTTTTTGTGTACAGGAAGAGAGAGAGAGAGAGAGAAGGTTGTGTCTTGGTTGTTGGTTTTACAATGGTGGACATCCAAAATTGCCGAAAGCTACATACAATACCCAATTGGGGTTGGTCAGATGTGTGTGTTATTTTTAAATTTCATTTGGATTATTACTTCGAAATAAACAAATCTCAGAATGTTCGATTGATTATTGCATAGGAGCCTCTTAAATATGTGATTCTCAGAGAATTTTCAGTCAAGAGAGACGCAGGAGTATCAAGATCGTCAACAAGTGAAATTGGTTAAATTTCTATTGAAATGAGTTGGCTGAAAATTGTTTGAAATTGACATTGCGGCAGCTAAAAATATTTTTTACAAAAAATTGGACCGACGTTATAGTTGATGCACTGAAAAGTATAAAATAATATTACTTCTATTGGTGATAGTACTTTTGAAGTTGTGCAGTTGCAGTTAGATTGATAGCTTTTGGCACCAACTTCACAAGTACCATCACCAATAGAAGTAATATTATTTTATACTTTTCAGTGCATCAACTATAACGTCGGTCCAATTTTTTGTAAAAAATATTTATTTCACACTTTTGAGTGTAACATTAGTCCCGAAAATCGTTGAACGTTCACTATACCATATCAATGAAGATAATACTTATCCTATTACCCACGTATATTCCTTGCTTGTAGTGGTTATTATTGAGATCTCAGAACATCGCGGCGGAAATACGCTTGAATATTTTAGTTGTTACCATTTAACACCGATTTAACTCGAAAACCGTAATTCTAAGGAAAAAATGTTCATTATAAATGTTGCTACAAATAATTATATCTTTCATGTAGTATTGAAAAATTTTCAATTTTCGAAAGAAATTGTCCTCTCCACATAGTAAAAATACATATTTAACATGCGTCTATCTCGAAAACCGTAACACTTTTGAAAAAATGTTCAATTTAAACGTTTCCGGATATTGTCCTATCTTTAATTATACCAACTCAGATTTTCGATTTTCGAGAAAATTCGCCCACACCACCCCTTCGGGGGCGGTTTTCGGAGGGAAGGAGATTTCGGATTTGCGTTTTTATGAATATGGGACCATTTCTCAATCCCCTTCTTTCAAATGAATCAAAATCATCAAAATCGGAGATCGTCTACTATATAAAAGGCGCGCACGAACCAAAAAAAAAAAAAAAAGCAGACAGTCGAATTGTATACCTCCTCCGTTCGGGATTCGTCGGTCAAAAAATCAAAAGACACATGTCTATGATATAGTGTGTAAAAAAACTGACCAAGTGCGAGTCGGCCTTGCACACGAAGGGCTCACTACCATGGTTCAAGAACTGTTTACCTTTTACGGTTCAAAAGATCCAGCCATTATAAAGCTATAAAAGCCGTAAGAAATCAAAAAAGATGTACGTTACCATAACTTTTAATAAAAAAACAATAATTTGTTAATAAATAAAGGGAGAAATGGTGTTCTTATGTCTTACGACTTTTAGCTGGAATTTTCGATAAGGAAGTATCTTTTCAATTCCAAATAGAATATAATTATCCTTGCGTTCTATTAAACGCCAACATTATTCAAAATTAAAAAAAAATATGCGTAAAAACAGTAAAAATAAGTTCGCGAAAAGTAAGGTTAAACGAGTTGATTGACTTGTACAGTATATTCAACGTTGAAGTGCTGTTGATATCAATGCCCATTTTATTTTTAATTTTATTGTATTTTCATTATTTATTGTTATACGGGTAATAGCAATACACCTTCTATGAAACTTTGAACTGTTCAACCTTATCATGGTCCATGATATATATCCCACTGAAAGACGGACGGACAGACAGCGAAGGCTTGTTTATATTACCCTAATTCACAGTTACTTCTAAAATGTTTGAACAATTAAGTTAATTATTTTATTTCTCAACTTTCAGATTGGTTTACCAAAATTATATCTGTCGGGGATAGAATATCGCCAATGTTTTTTAAAAAAAACAACAAATGTTTTTGATGTTTTATTAGACAGGGTCTATTAAAACTCGAATTTGGTGAAAGTCATTCTTGCAAGCCACTCAAAATTAGTGATTTATTCAATTAACAAAACGGCATTGGCAAAATCTATCCCAAAAGTATTTTGATTTCATCAAAATTGAAATGATTCTGTGAACATTTTCAGAACTGTGTTTATATAAATACTTTATTTCAACAAATACCAGCTAGCTCGACCTTTTCAGTCTCCAGCGCTGGTCGAATTTGTGGCTCAATTAATATATAAGTATTTCCTCTGTCATAACAAAAGTGTTGAAATTAGGAAGAATTAGGAACAAGGTTTTATGCTTCAATGAAACATTTGGAGCCTTTAGCTGATTTTTAGTTAATTTTAGTCTGTTGTAGTAAAACTTGTTGGCTGAATTCAAACAATTTGTTATACTTAATGATTTCAATAACAGATTTAATTTCTTTTATTTATATTTTGTTTTATTACATTGATATAATAAATTGTAATTTGGATATCCGCTCAGCTTTACCCAAAGTTCTCTTTCAGTTACAATACTTCTTGCGAGACGAAACGACAATCCCGTCGACGAACTGATAGAAGAGAGTTGCATTCCTGCTGTTCGACTCGCCCTGCTCGGGGCATGACCCGGCATTCCTGCAGGCATTATATATATATGTATATCGTATATCCACAGGTGAATATAAAATATAAACCAGTACCACCACCACCATCACCATCGTGGGTTGTAGGTAGGTCTGTCGGTCGGACGTATGGCCGGCACGGTCCTTTTGTATTCTTCGTCTTCTTCCATAGACCATGGAATACATGGACTGCTAGTTGAGAGACAATTCCCCTGTCAAAGATAGATGGCTAGAGTGATGTATCACGTCAATTCGATGTATCACGTCAATTCGCTGTTTCACAGGCATTAACGATTCTCACGATGTCTATACTGTCGAATCCACAATGTAGAGCAGTGTTGACAGTGTGGCAAGTCCAAAAACTTTAAATGAAATGTGAATGAAGAAAACATTATAAGGAAGCTAAAAAGTACTTATATCAATAAGTTATGATAATAAATAATCTTTCTCTATTTTTGACCATATGGATTTGCTGGAATACATAAGAGGACTAGCAGTTCATGTATTATAAAGTCTATGCCTTTTACATTCTTCTTCTTCTTCTTATTCTTCTTCTCAACTTCCCTATTTCGTCTGCTCTCCACCAAACTGTCGTAAACATCGATTTTTAACGAGCCGCCGTCGGGCTGACGTGGAGATATCGCTCGCCTCTGGGCTAAGGCGACCAAGACGAGAGATGCGGGGGCCATGCGGGGAACATCAGGAGGGCACCACACCATGTCCAAAGGTGGTTGGAATGTGTCTGTCTGTCTGTGAGTCAGAGGGCTGGCCACATCGTCCATTCTGTGCGCTGGGAGGAAATGCATACGAGGAGACATTACATACATGAGATTGCAAACAAAAAAATAAAAACGATACAAAAAACAGATGTAGTTCCTCTCATCAGGAACCAGTTGCGGTTTGGTAACAGAGATGAATAAATATTTGGTTGAGCTTCTGTGTGTGAGATTGAGAGAAATAAGCCACTTGGTTGGAAATATTTAGATTTACCTTGGAAATTTGGTTCAAAATATAAGGTTTGAACGTTCTTTATCAAATTTTTGTCTGAATATGTGATATTTTGTACGCATGTATCTCTTCAAATTAAAAGGAAAGTGTTTGTAACTGCTTAAATGATTTTAAAACTTATTCTAGCATCTTTAATTTTAACGTAGTCGTTGAGTCGATTTTTCTAGAATGTTTATTCTTTTCTTCTTCAGGGTAAAAGTCATCAATTAGGAATAAATTATCCATAAACAGGAAAGACTTCATAGTTATCAATTAATTATGAAAAAAATCAAAGATCCTATGAAAACAGACAAATATTATATGTTTTCAACCTAATATTCTTGAGTTAAAAATAAAGCTACATAGCTTCTTTCATCGCTCAAACAAAATTACCTATCTATATTCTTTTATTCACTTTGTTCATTCCATTTTCCCAAAAAATAATTTTCCCACTCGATTCAGCATACAGATGAAATAAATTACATAATTCTGCACTTTAAAAGTGCCGCCACATGAAATTTACTTTTCTTACACATTTGCCATAAATAATTCACATGGCGGTAGGTACATTGTACAGTGTGTCCCAAATCTGAGCACGATATAGGAACTGGTTTCATGGTAAATAGAAAAGTTTAATAAAATTTAGTAAGAGAATTAATTTATCTTCCAAATCCAATCCAATGTCGAGTATTGATTTTTAAGTTCTTTTAGTTTGAGTATCATTCACATAAACACGATTTTTCGCGCCGCAATTAGGCTTCCTGGAATTTTCGGTTATAATGCCAAAATCAGTCGTGTTGTGTGGCACATTCTTGCTGAAATCTCCTTCTATCACCTAGGTCAAAATCAAGAATTTCAATCCATAAGGAGTGATAGACCAAAATGCTTTGTATTAACCGAAATACCTTTATTAAAAAAAAAGTTGGATAACGCATTTAGTACATAATACCACTGTGACTTTTGACTATTAATGTTATAGATTGTCGATTTAAGAGGTTTTCATTGCGCTGCGACCTTAAGGTCTATTTTATTATTGTTATTAAGTTCGTATAAAAGAATGTAATCAGTTATTTAAGGATTATCAGAGCACCATAAGCGACTATTTTGTTTATTTAGGTTACGGAAGGAAAATCAACGGAATTTTTTGTTTGGAAATGCAAATCCAAAAATCTTGGATTTGATTTGTAATGACAACTGAGCTTTTAGAGAGACTAACTTAATATTTAGGCTACAGGTGAATGTAACCTAGCCTAAATAGTTTTCCATCTATGGTTGAGGACACACTGTACCTTGCCACAACAACGAAGATCATCCAACTCTACCCGATCGACTCACCGACAAAGAAGAAACCATTTATGAGAAAGTGGATATTATGATTGTTGCTGTTGTACTACGTTGAGTAGTGATTGATCGGTAAAAACCGGTAGCGGTATAGAAGTTGTGGGTATGAACGTACCAATAAGTGGTGCAAGAAGATCGATTTCCGATTCTGTATGGTAGAAGTCGAGTTTGATATTATTATGATGTATTTTTTTTTGTTGGTGAGAATATGAACCATTTGACTCGTGTAATTTTACCGGGTTACCTTTGAATTGGCTTTTAGAAGAATTCTCAAGACAAATTTGATCAAAATAATTCAAGAGTCGCTTTTGAAATGACCATTCGAAATATAAGTACAGAGGGATCCAAATTGGATTGACATACTAAAGTTTTATTGGGAATCACCTGAAGATGCCAGTAATCTTTACCTTGAACGACACCCTGAACATAGAGAACCATTTCAGGAGATGTTTAACAGATTGAAACAGAACCTGCCTTGATTATAGTTCGTTTAAGCAACCAAGAAGAAGATTATATGAAGCCAGAATAGAGAATTAGAAGAAATAACGGTTATGGGGGACAGATACAAATCTGGTGATCCTCACAACATTTTGAACTGTAGATCTATAAGTCTCATTAGTACCTCAGGCAGGCTCTTTGAGAAATGTCTCAAGTCAAGGTTAAATAATTACCTCACCATAAATAACATTCTTAATAGACAAAAATATGGGTTTTGAGAAGGAACCAGAACTGGTTATGTTATGCTCAGTCTTATTAACAACATTAAAATGAGCTTTGACAAGAATAACAAGTGAAATTTTTGAAAAAAAAATTGAAAATAGTTTTATTAGGCATTTAAAATTTAAACCGTACCGATGAGTACCCACTATTGCTATCCTTTTCGCGATTTGAACTATACTTATGTATATGTGTTTGCCAGCAACAGCAATTCCATAACAAATTACTGTTTGTCTACCACAACACAAAATTAAACTTCAAATTAGCAAAAACGTCTGACGTCTGACAATTACGACATAACCATAGACGATCTTCCAGAGAGTACCTATATACCAGAGAACAGAGACGTATATATACGCTCCATGCTCGTGCGTAATTCCAGTGACGGATCCCATTGTCCGACATTGCCGTTCCATGTCGAAAAAATAATGATCTTGTTTGAATGAGATAATTATAATTACCAATATTGGATCACACTTGGAGCTTAACAGGCGGCGAGATGTATGCGATCTAAGTACGAATTCGAAATTTCAAGTCTCTAGACCGTATGGGGCCTGAGAAATCGCTGCGGAGTCCATTGATACAAGAACCAAAAGTAATAAAAACTATTTAAAAAATGCATCGCAATTTTTATTGATTTGACAACGTACCCCATGACAACCTACTAGAAGTTCTTGAACCATTTGGTGTTAGGGGTGCAGCGTTAGATGTTTTTAAAAGTTGAAAACAGAACCCAGATACTGAAAATAAGTCAGTGATCCAAGGCTAGTAAAAATGGGTATACCCCAAGGCACGGTATTAGGCCCCCTGCTCTTTCTAACCTACATAAACTCATTGTTAACAGCTAATATAGATAGACTGTTTGTATCATACGCTGATGATAATGTTCTGACATTTGAAGACTGTGATTGGAATAAAGTCAATGATAAAGCCATCTTTGGAAGCAGAAAAGTTAAAAACTGGCTAAATTATAACAAATTATCTCTGAATTTTTAAAAAACTTCATACATTGCCTTTTCTGTCAACAAAACTACAAGACCAAACTTTACATTTTTGCAAATTGATAATTTCACCGACTCTATTAACGAAAGTTCTACTACCAACTATAGATTAGATACAAAATTATTACGAATTTGTGATCAAATTTAGATTCTCTTTGCATTTTGACAGCCATTATATCGAAATCTAAGATACTAATATACTCATACAATTTTTTCGTCATCAACTGTTGTGGAGAACCATTTTTTTTACCTGTATTGAATCACCCTGTACAGTCTTGGTGAGTATGCTTAGTTGGTAGAGGTTCTTTTTTCGATGATCATTGATCATGGGAATAGTTAAGAGTTTATCAAATAGGCTGTGTAGGAGTTTTTGTGCAGTAACATCGTTTTTGTTGTTGTTTTTGTTGTCGTGAAGGGAATCTAGCAAACGCAACTATCTCACTATACAGAAGAGTGATGAAGAAGATAGAGATAGCAGATGAAGTTCATCGTACCTACTTTAGTCATCGTTTTAACAATATGCGTATAGGTTATATGTGTTGATTTTTTTCGCGACCTCCTTGTAAGTATTTATGCCTAGCTTAACTTTTACAATGGACAGGTAGGAAGAGGAAAAACTAAATGAAACTGAAAATTGTATCTGCCGCAAGTCAAAGCTGTGAAATATTACCTAAGCACACACAATAGACCAGGATGTATGTATAATATGTCTAGATGACAAGTTAAAAACTGTGGTAATTCTTGGTAATGCGAAAATGCGTGCGATAGTTCCATGGATTCATTATAATATCTAGATTAAAGCTATTTTACAAAAACTGAGACCGACTTTATTAGTTGGTGCACTGAAAACTACAAAATAATATTAATGCCCCGGATGCTAATAATATTAAAGTGATGCGGATCTACAACTGCTAATGAAAGACTTTTGGCACCAACTTCACAAGTACCAGAACCAATAGAATTAATACTATTTTGTATTTTTCAGTACACCAATAAAGTCGGAAAATACTTTCAACAAGAAAAATGTTGATAATAATAATGATGTTCCGAAAGTCGATACATTTTTTTTGAATACTTCATCCTCTTTAGATTTGTTTTTTATATTGTAACGTGGATAGTTTATCATGCACTTACTGTCATTCTTTCTTGTTCTTCTTTATCTTGTTCTCTAATTCTTTCTTGTTTTTGTGAACTTAATTCTTTCTCGTTCTTGTCTGCTTTATTCTTGATTTTCTAGAATGTGACTTATTTTTGTATATATAATAAAACAACTGTCACAACTTGTCACTTTGACTATTGACAATCACCAGTTAAGCAGAAATTTGTGTTGGGTTCGCACCATGTTTAGGCTCAGAACTATCCTGCCCAATATCTGGTGCATTAAGATTTCTCTATAGAACGACTACTACTGCATGGAATGGGAGCTTTGATTCTGAAGAATAATGATACTGACAATGTCTGGAGGCATTCTAAATGTGAACTTATAGAAAAATCTTGAAAATAAGCTGGGTAAGCAGATTATCAGATAAAAAAATTGTTGAAGAAATTGGAAAAAGAAAAGAAACTCATAAATACAATCTGTGTTAGAAAACGTGATGAGACGAGAAAAATAAATATTAAAAAAATCGAACAAGGTAAAATAGGTTGAAGACTTGATTCATTAGAACCAGAATTAGAGGGTTCAGTGGGGTATAATCAAAACAAAAATTGCCAATCTTCTGAAAGAAGATGGCACATGAAGAAGTTGAAATTAATAAAGATATTGTGACAAGCATTAATGTTTTACTGAGTAAAGGAGATTTATTCTTAAGAAAGCTAATATTTCTAGTCTATAGCCCCTGAGATAATTACTTGTTAGTGTTCCATACATATAATGATAAAACGGGACAAAATGAACTAGACTCGTATAGACCTAACAAACATAATACTCCATCCACCATGATGATGATGGGTGAGAGCATACATAGTATCTGTTTCCATCGAATGTAATATACAATATAATATATATTATACAATGTGTTGTCAGAATCTCGTCATATAATACAACAGGAAGAACAAACTGCCTTCGGGGGAGGCGTTTTGGATTTGTTGGTTGGAAAGAGAGCCCAGGAGGCCACCTCCGGCACCGGCAACCGACATGTGGTGTCCGATGATGATCGATATCGCTCATGTGCACAGCTTTGTACTTTGGATTGTTTGGTTGCATTATTGCAAATTTGGATGAAGACAATATACCTAATTTCTGAATGAAATACTATAGTGATGAAAATGTTGGAAGGCTTTGAATACCAGACATTGCAGTTTTGTACGTAACATTTTCAGAGTTTACTCTTCAAGAATCAATTTCATTCAAAGCCCTCGGTACAAGTATTTGATGAGTATTGAAACGAAGTGTTAACAAGAAGCGTTATACATATTTTCTATTTGATGAAGAAGACCCCTCGAAGTCCCCATTCGCAGATTTTTCGAAAACCTTATCTCATTGAAACGCATCAAATCTCGCTCAATTTTTCTGACATTCATAATCTGAGAATGGATGGTGAGAAAGAAAATTTCCAATAATCGAATTTAGTGTGTAGTAACATCATCTGAATTTATCACGCAACACAATGATGAGTTTTGTATTTTTGGAGTTTACCTACTCCTTAAGAACAAACATTTGATGGGTTATAAAATTGAGCGGTAACAAAAAGAGTATTTTTTTTTAATGAATCAAAGCAGAATCCTTCAAAATCGTAACATACATATCTGACAATAGATGGGAGCACATTTATATTGTTCATAATAATATCAGTATCCAGTCTGCATACAAATATCAATAATTAGTTTCTGGAGCTTTGGAATTAAAGTAACATTTTTATTTGTATCTATTAATATTATATATTAATATATTTATATAAACTGAAGTGAATAAGGGAAGAGACCTGTCCAAGTGACGATGAAGAATAAATATTTTTTACAAAAATTTGGACCGACTTTATTAGTTGGTGCACTGAAAAGTATAAAATAAAATTAATTCTATTGGTGCTGTTACTTTTGAAGTTGTGCAGTTGCAGGTAGATTGGTAACTTTTGGCACCAACTTCACAAGTACCAGCCCCAATAGAATTAATATTATTTTATACTTTTCAGTGCACCAACTAATAAAGTCGGTCCAAATTTTTGTAAAAAATATTTATTTCACACTTTTGAGTGTAACATTAGTCACGAAAATCGTTAAACGTTCACTAATACCAATGAAGATAGTACTTATTCTATTACCCACGTATATTCCTTGCTTGTAGTTGTTATTATTGAGATCTCAGAACATCGCTGCGGAAATACGCTTGAATATTTTAGTTGTTACCATTTTAACATCGATTTTACTCGAAAACCGTAACTCTAAGGGGAAAATGTTCAGTATAAATGTTGCTACAAATAATTATGTCTTTCATGTACTGCAAACAGATTTTAAATTTTCGACAGAAATCGCCCTCTCCACATAGCGAAAATAGGTATATTTGAGAATTTAAAATGTCTCTATGTCGAAAACCGTTACTCTTTTGAAAAAATGTTCCATTTAAACGTTTCCGGATATTGTCCTATCTGTAATTATATCAACGCAGATTTTCAATTTTCGACAAAATTTGCCCACTCCACCCCCTTCGGGGGCGGTTTTCGGAGGGAACGAGATGTCGGATTCCCGTTTTTATGAATATGGGACCATTTCTCAAGCCTCCTCTTTAAAATGAATCAAAAATCATCAAAATCGGAGTACGTTTACTATATGAAAGGCGCGCACAAACCAAAAAAAAAAAAAAAAGCACTCAGTCGAACTGTATACCTCCTCCTTTTGGGAAGTCGGTCAAAAAAATGTTTATGGTCACATTTTATATTCCGTTCAATCAGACTTTTACGTTTCGTATTTTACCTACCATAAACCTCTTGTTATAGTATTTTATATTGGCAATGGTATTGTTGAAATTCAAGATAATATCAACAACGAAGAAAATTAATCTCCTAACAATATTTTTATGTAATATGAGTAATATATATTTTTATTTTACATGATTTATTAATAATATATTATCGAATCAATATAAATAATTATGAATAAATGCTTTCAGTATTTAAGAGTTTCGTTTATCTACCCACTTTGTTTATTGTATATTATTCAGTGACAATCGCACTTTAAAGAGAGTAAACAACAGTCGTGCGTCGGAGCTAACACGCACATTTTATTGCATAAATTATGCTTTGGGTAATATAATCGTTTCTGATGTGTACGTCCCTAAAGCCAGGAAATAATTTATTACTTTAACTAAACATAACACTGCCAAAAATAAATATATTATGAAAAATGTATAGATATTAGAAATGCTAAACAAGTAAATATATCCACAATATCAGAAGTGGGTATACATTTTGTTATCTCATATGGTATTAAACAGATTTTCTATGTATTTAGACTATATTGACAATATTATTTGATAATTAAGGCGGCAAATTCAATACATGCGTTAAGATTATTTCTGAAATCAGTTTGGGCATATTGTATTGTTTTGCTCAAGACTGTAGCGTGAAAACAGTTCTTTGGATTTCGATGAACTTTTGTAAAGTATTTTTCTAGCAGCTCATGTTACCTACAGAGGATAGCACCTTACTTATTTCTAAAATTTATTTGAAAAATAATAATATTAAATTTATTTATTTTATTATTTGCTTCCATACCTTTAGGATTTTATTTCAACTAGCAACTGTTGCCGTTTCGATGTATATCTACTGCTTACTCCTTGCTCCGTTAGTTAAGAAAACCTGACATAACTGATATTAATTCTCTCTTTTTCACGACTCACTAAATACTATACCTGTCTATCGGAATGTCCATATTAAATCTTTCCGCCGTCAAACAGCTGCCGTGTTACGGACATGTTAAACCTCCATTAGGGTAGGTAGCCATAGTTGAGGCGACCAGAGTCTGCGTCATGAATGATATGCACCGAAGTCAGTCGACTTTCTTTGTGGGAAGTTTTAGGGACAAGGGGAAAGTTGCATAATTTTTTGAAATGGGACCATTTCTTCGCTCTCCTCTTTCAAATGAAAGCGCAATGTTTCTAGTCTATTTAAATGAGCATTGTGATTACTTAATCAGCTAGAATCTGTCATTTGACATTTGACCTTGATAATGCTTAGCTAATGTAAATAGAGATTGTTTCGAAATTTATCAGTTTAAATAGTACAGTATTACAGAGCTGTCAAATCAGTTGATTGATTTATTTACGACATTACATGTGAAACCAATCATAACGCAGGTTGGTTTGTTTACGTCAAATGTGACAAATGAGTATCATAACCTATAAAAAGAAAGCAGCTGATTTTAATCTATTCATCAATTCCAAATATAAATTGAAACATCTGTTTTTAAACGGTTTTATTTAGCTCGCATTGCGTCTTATTTTTTTATTTGGGTCAAATCTCTTAATTGATATTTGACCCCCTTTCTGTTGACAGATTGATCTGAAATCTAATACACACCTTTAGTTCGAATGACAATATAATTTAATATATTCTGTATGGTTGTGAATCCAATATGGCCGCCGCTACAAAATGGTAAATATGTTTTCACAACTTCTTCAATATGGGTATGACTAGTAGAATATAGCTCACTATGTGATTACTGAAGTTTTATTGCCTCAGTTTAGTCGAAACCAAATATAACAGATGTACCGACATTTCGGATCGACTTTGGAAGAGACGGCGTACACCTTATTCATCTTGAAGCCATTTAGTTTCCAGCAAAGTTCAATTATGGGACAGGTGAAAGAAGGATGTTGACCTTAATATTGTCATGGCCTTCAACTGTCCACAAAATGCAAGGCAGCACACTGTAGACCAAGCAGTTGTGTATTTAGGCTCAAAATTGTTTGAGGAAGGACAGGCATACGTGGCTCCGAGTCGAGTAAAGTCTTTGTATGTATTGAGGAGTCAGATTGTAACAAATTGTCAGGAAACAATCCTTGTAATAACGAGGCACAAAATTAAGTAAATAGAATGAGAAGTATTAAATTACAAAATTAAAAACTAAAAACTTAGAAATGAAGTTGGCAAAAAAAATTATTGTAAGTTAAACAGTTTCTGATTATAATAGTAATGCCGTTAATGCACTAAATGCTAAACAATCATTTGGTAGGTCTTAGGTACCAGTCACCACACCACTCTCCTCATCAAAATATGTAAATAGCATTTATAATGTTATAGCGGTTGACTTGTTAGAACTTTCATGCGCTCAACGATTTTATTTTTTTTTTGTCTGACCAATGCCCTTTATTGATGATGAGAGTAGTGTGATGACTGGTACCTAAGACCTATCAATATTTCTTTTTAGCTTTTAGTGCATTAATGCAGCATTACCACAATTTTTTTTTTCTTCTAATAAAACCGTTTAACTTTTTCCATCCACAAACTCTGATCGCCTCAACTATACCTATAGGTAGTACCCATGTTAAGAAGATCGTCTTCGTGCTGCTCTTCTTCTCTCGTTAATGTTTTCTAATTTATTTTAGATCTCGGCGCGTTATTGATAATAATAAAGGACAATTACCCAATAATTAATAACGACTGTTGAATGCGTTTATTGCGTCCGAACGTAATTGTTTATTAACATGAATTAAGAATCTAGCTAACCGGGTAACCGGGGATTATTATGCCAAGTAGCGCTGTGAGGAGTGATAAGTGATGATAGTATGAAATGTGAAGAAGAGAAAATAAAAGTTTCAAACGTTCTGTAAGACGAAGATGAATTCATCTATTCTATTAGGTTAGTTCCAAAATCTCTCGGAAAACAATTCATAATAATTGAAGATAAATATAAGTATTTACGTTTTAGAGGTACCTGAGTCCAAAAAAATATATTCAGCCATTGGTCGGTCTGTGCCAAAGTGTCAAGACCATCTCGGGAAGGGGTGGACCGATTTTTTTACTTTCTTTTTTGTTTTAAGTCCTTCACCATCTGCTTATAATGCGTATCTCTGAGAAAAAGCAGGGAAAGAAAGTTATGGTCAAATAAAGTGCCTGATTTTCTTAAATATTTTATTTTATTCTTCCATTATATTGTTAAAATAACATTTTTAGGACAAATGTAGTTTAAGTTCATTTACCTTGGCTTCAAAGTATTGTACAGATAGAAAAATAACACCCATCAAAGACTTGTTTGATTCGAAACATTTTTTTTATCTCAATAGTAAAAGAACAAAACAAGTCGCTCGTATAGCGGCAATATTTATTTTCCATTCGTTTCCCGTTTTTCTTGTTTCCTATGGACATTTTGAACGAGATCGACTTCTAATGAATATAAATGTCATCATTACCTGAGTAGACATTACCATCCTACATCAGAATTCATTTTATACATCATCTTCTAAAAGAGAATTGTTTGTTTTATGTCCTACTATAAAACGTTTGGTATTTGCATTTAAATTACCAGTGCGATTTTTGACAGAATTACTACTACTAAAGAGCATGAAATATAATAAATGTTCCTATATACAGTGAAAGGAAATAAAGTAAGGGATAATTTATTTTTCGACCAATATCCCAAACGGAGATGGTATAAAATTCGAAGGAGAAATGGTTTCATGTTAGAAAAAAATCAAAACCAAAACCTCCTTTACCTTGAAGGGGGTGGAGGAGTCAATTATTATCTAAAATATAAATCTTACATGGCATATCGGGAAATAATTTGAACATTTTTCAAAAAACATAACGGTTTCAGGAATAGTAGGTATACGCTGAAATATGTGTGTTTTCACTAGGTTTGAAAATCTTTGATTTTGATGACTATGAATATACTCAAAAATGGAAATAAATATTTCTTACGAAAAATTGGATCGACTTTATTTGTTGTTGCCTAAAGTCTTCTATTTACATTGGAGAAACAAAAAAAAATGTATAGAGTTTTCATTTTAAAAATTTAATCGATGACGTCATATGTCAAACAGTGATGACATCATAAACTGGCATGATTTTCTGTGTTACTTTATTTACTATATCTGTGTATCCTGATGCTCGATGAGAATGTACAACTTTTGTGGGTGTAGAGATAATTTAAACTCAAGGTTCGTTTGTTCAACTTAATGCTCAAGACATTTTATAGCTAAATGAGACAGTTCCTTGTATGGATATAGGTAGTATTGAAGGTGTAGCTCGCCTAAGTGTTATATTTTGTCATCTTTTATAATGTGCGATTTTAATGAAGGCGTAACACTCGATTACCTACTTCCATAATAGATTTTTGTAATAACTATTTTTGCCCTACACCCTAAAAAATATATGATACAGATAATTGATGTTTTTCTTGATGCTGGTGTTTACGCATTCTTTATTATGTGTTTCAATCAAAAAGTAACGAATGTTTTTATCCATTAAATGTTAAATGAATGTTTGCTTAATTGTGTTTCTCTAGCGAAGAATTACACAAACACTTGAGAACTATTGGATCTCATTAATTAAAATGAAAGGAAAGACAACAAGGTTGAAAATGTTGACAGTTTGTGATTTTTCGAGACATGAAATTTCAAATTCGTTCTTAGATTGGAGGCATCTCGCTGTCGTTTAAGCTTAACACTGATCCAAGTGTGATCCAATAATGATTAATTATATTATCTGATTCAAGCAAGATCTAATTATTCTTCTTCAACATGGAACGACAATGTCGGACGTCAGTGGAATTACGCACGGGCATGGAGCACCTAACCTTTGTTTACACTTTACACGATTAATTTTGTTTTGTGGTAGATAAACAGTAATTTGTTACGAAATAGCTGGCAAGCAGATATACATAAGTATAGTTCAAATCAAGAAATGGGGTGATAACATTGTACTCATCGTTACGGTTCAAATCATAAATGCTTAATAAAAACTATTTTTTTTTTCTGAAAATCACTTTATCTCCAAAATTGCAGATGGATTATTATTATATTCTTGTCTTCACGGCTGAAGAGTTGTGACAACACCAAGGTTATGCGCATTGGTTACTTAATTATTGTCTCCAGTGCTGGCGATCTTCTGCCGCTCTCAAGTTGGTTTGTAGCGGCTGTCCGGTTATATCCTTAATTTGACATATCCATCTTGTCGGGAATCTGCCTCTCGGTATTTTTCCCTCGATCTTACCCTGGACAATTATTTTTTCTAAGCTGTCATGGCTTCTTCCCGCAACATGATCGAAGTATTTTAATATTTTTCTCCGGCATGTTGTGGATAGTCGAACTCGTACTTGGAGTTCATTTAGTATCGACACGTTAAATTCTGTGCGCTGTCCACGCTATCCTGAGCATTGTTCTCCAGCACCACATTTCAAATGCATCTAAGTGCTATCTATCGGAGGCTTTTAATAGTCCAGGACTCAGAAACGTATGAGAATATGGAGAATACTAATGTTTTGGCAAGAGCCATTTTTGTATTCAAGTAAATGAACTCTTTTACTATTTACCTATTATCATCAAACTGCAATTACTAATTTCGCACTACATAGAATATATTATTTCTTCGGACAATTAGCCGTGAATAAACACTAATTCGATCTAAAACAAACAAACATATAAATAATGTATGCAACTAGGTAAGCGATATACCTACACCTACCTATGCCTATTGTGGAATTTCGCATTCGAATAATTACTTATTAAAATCAACAACCAACTGTCAAATTAAACGGGCACCTATTTCCGATAGGTAATTGAAAACACTTTATTATTTTACAATTTGTATTCAAAAATTGATTACAAATAAACAATTAATTAGTTAGTAATGTTGTACAGTATGTATGTTTGTACATGCACATATGTGGTTAATCAACTGGAGAAAAACATATATTGAACGATATCAAATTCTGGTCTCTATTCCAAATATAATTAATATGTATAATTAATTGTTTCCTGCTGCATCGTGTGGTCAAATAATGTAGTTTATTGTTCAGAACATTTCAGGAGAATGATTTAATGAGCACTTGCAGTAGATAAGAATCCAGGATTTCATGTTTGTTGGAATAAATTTATTGGATATCAAATATGTATCTTCTTTGAGTGCCGTACTCGTATTCGAGCGTTGGCGGCTTCTCTGCCTTGAAAGTGTTACCACAGACAAGGGGACCTACAGTTTAACGTGGATTCCGAACCACCGATGTGTCCCACGATAAATTCTAAGGGCACACCCTTCCAGAGAGCTGTACTAGGGAATATATACTCTCACTGGTTTCCCGTTGCCTTGCGAGAGGAGGAGAATGCAATGCGTGCTGCTCCAATATGTATATTTTCGCTATATGCGAAAGGGACAATTTCTTTCGAAAATTGAAAACCTGAGGCAACCAGATTATTTGTAGCAACATTTATATTGAATATTTTTTTCATGGAGTTACTGTTTTCGAGTTCCAGCAGTGGTACAGTCTAAAATATGTGTAGGTATTTCCGCGACGATGTTTTTAGATTTTTGAATAATAACAAGTATAACGAAAGACGTGACTAATGCTACACTCAAAAGTGTGAAATAAATATTTTTTACAAAAAATTGAACCGACTTTAGCAATTGGTGTACTGAAAAATATAAAATAATATTAATTCTATTGGTGCCGGTACTTGTGCAGTTGGTGCTAAGAGTCTTTTATTTACCTACAATTGCACAACTTCAAGGTTACCAGTATCAATAGAATTAACATTATTTTGTATTTTTCCGTGCACCAACTAATAAAAGTAGGTCCAATTTTTTGTAAAGTAAAAAATATCTATTGATAGTTCGATATCATATAAGATTTTTTTCAATGTTTTATTGATTCAAAATACCTTTCAAATGAAGACACTGTGAAAAAGGAACGTGGGACGTAAACTCCGCTCGTAAATTAGGATAATCGTCTTATATGTCGGCATATTTTGAACCTAAACTATTCGACAAATCATGCTGAACGATTCTAGTTGTGGCATCATTTTATAATATACAGGGTGTTCTAGTTCTATTGTACCAGGACCATAACAGTCTGGACAAATTTCAAAAGTAAGAAAAAATGGTAGATATAAGTAGGTATAGCCTTTGAGATACCTATAGGGTTTTGAAATTTTAGAATAAATTATCTTTTATCGACGAACGAAACCGAGGAGGTATAGGTAGATACAATTTGACTGTTTGTCTGTATGTTTTTGTGGGTGTTAGCACCTTTTAAATAGTAGACGTGTTCCAATTTCCTAATGAAAGTTCCGTTGAAAAAAAAATCAACATTCAAAATGTCCTTCCCTCCAAAAACTTCAACCAAAGGGAGTGAAGGGGGCATTTTTTTGTCGAAAATCGAAAATTTGAGACGACCAATTTAAAGAAGAGACTATATTCGGCAACATTTAAATTGGACATTTAAAAAAAATCATAAGTTTCCGAGTTACAGCAGCAGAATAGTCTGAATGAAATATGTGTATAGCCGTTATATGGCCTAGGCATTTTTTAGAAAATTGAAAATACGAGACGGCCAAATTAAATAAGAGATTGTATGTAACAACATTTAAATTGAACATTTCTCAAAAAAATACGGTTCGAGAGTTACAGCATTGGTAAAGTCTGAAATATATGTAGGTATTTCCGCAATGTACTGAGATTTCTGAATAAGCCTAAGCAATGTGTTATCTTCTTTGGTGAACATTGAATGATTTTGATACACTCCAAAGTGTGAAAGAAATATTTCTTTATTAGTTGGTGCAAAATATTTATTTTGTTTAGACTTGTATTTCTTAGTATAAACTAGTATATAAATCTTATCATGTTGCAATTTTTTTTTCATCCAAAACGGAGATGGGATACAATTCGTTTGTGTGGCTCCGATTTTGGTGAATCTCTGACGTACCTTAATCTAGCAGAGCAAATTGAGCAGAATCCAAAATACATATATGGTGCTTGTAGTGTTTATTAGGTGCTAAAAAGTGCTGTATTTCGAAATTAATTGTCCTTATATAATTTTTTGGAAAATGGCTGCTTTGTTATCAGAAATCAGAGAAAACCTTTTTTGATGCTTGTAGAGCTAATTAAGTGCTAATTCAGCTATGTATTCCGAAATTAATTGCTCTTATAGTTTCTTGAAACATGGCTCTTTGCTTTTAGACATCAACTTTTTTGAGATTTTTTGTGCTTGTAGTTCTAATCAAGAGCTAATTAAGTGCTAATTATGTGCTATATTCTGAGATTATTGGCTATTTTGCTCGCTTCAGATCAAATTCATTTTTCAAAAAACAATAAGAGCAAATAATTTCGAAATGCAGCACTTATTTAGCACTTAATTAGCTCTACAAGCACTAAAGAAGAAGTTCTTAAAATGTTTTTTTTCAAAGGTTGCTGTGCTAGCTCAAGAGCTTTAGTCTAAAGCTAGCAAAGCAGCGATTTTCCAAAACAAACTGTAAGAACAATTAATTTCGGAATACAGCACCTTATTAGCACCTAATGTGTGCTACAAGCACTAAGCAGCTTGAGTGACGCGATTCTTTGTTAATTTTGAAAGATAACTAAGTGTCTATAAAGTCGGTACAATTTGTGGTGAAAAATATTTTTGTATAGCACCTATAAAAAAGTGTTTTCTGGAATCATCCTGTATGATATACTCTATAGGTAACAGTAACGAATGATTCATCATGACTCGTGTGCTGTGAACATTCATCTCAATTACACACACGCCGACGATTATGTAACATGGTAAATGATCCTTTAAGAACACAATTTCCCATCATAGATAGATATTAGATACAGACAAAAGGACTTGTCGAACGAAAGAAAGGTCAAAAAAGAGAAACAAAGTGGAAGAAAGAAAAAAAATGCTTTTAACGTTTGACGGATGCCCTGCTAGCTATAGATATCTACCTACCTATCGTGACAGCCAGTTGTTGTTACCGAAATAATGATCTCATAAATTATATTGTCGGAAAAATTCGGTACAGCCGTGTGTCGTGATTTATCTGAATTTGATGTGTATATGTATATCACAATGGGACCTCTCAATCTCAATATTTCCTTTCTTTCGATGGAAATGATGAGAACTAGAAATTAAATCTCATAGCGTTAATTAGGTCATGAACTTTTCAGAGTGGTAGATTTACAATCAATGTTAATAGCGTAATATAATTTAAGCTGAAATTGCAGTTTTATTTGAAATACCAGCAGTGCCCATTCACATCATTTTACTACCCTCATTTTATGCAAACTCTATTCGAAATTATTCATATCTTCTAAATATTTTGTAAACTAATACGGAAATATATTTTAATTGATTGAAAACTATCCTGTGCCAGTTATATTATGATAATTATTCAGAATACAAATTCAAATTGCTCTATACTCAAGATGATTATATAAAATCAGCTGTTTTCTGTTAAATACCTAGATTACGCAACGACGGCCAAGTGTGCTGACAACAACTACAGCGAGGGCATACATTCCTTCCGCCATTGAATTACATCGATAACTATAAGGCAATACGTACGAGAAAAAATCTTCATAAAAATTGCATAATTCCACTCTAGGTCTTCAATAAAATTGATTACCAAGAAATATCATTATTTTAAGGTTGTTGTCTTTCTTTAGTTTACCGCAGAGTGATGAGCCGTATCTGATAATGAATCCTTATTTAATCGCGAAGTTACAAGGAATTTTTCACTGATTCTCGAAGATTTTCTGAAAATACATCTGTTATTATGAAAAAATAACCTTTATTACGTTATGTTCCTTACGGTAGATTTTCTACAGAAAACAAAACAAGTTTTCATGTACAATAAGACCATACTACCTTTTTGTAAAATCACATTTTATTGACCGACGAACCCCAAACGGAGAAGGTATACAATTCGGTTGTAAGATTGCTTTTTTTTATGGCTGTTCGCGCGTTTCGCATAGTAAACATACTCCGATTTAGACGATTTTTGTTTCATTTGAAAGAGGAGAGTTGAGAAATGGTCCCATATTGAGGAAAATCAAATCCAAAATCTCATTCCCTCCAAAAACCGCCCCCAAGTAGGGGTGGAGAGGGATTTTTTTTCGAAAATCGAAAATCTGAGACGACAGAATTAACGAAAATTCCATATCCGGAAATGTTTAAGTTGGACATTTTTGAAAATAATCATACGTTTCCGCGCTACAGTCTGAAATATGTGTTTCAGCTATGTGGAAGGGGCAAATTTTTTTGAAAATCGAAAATTCGAGATTTGAAAATTAGAAAGGGGACCATATCCGGAAACATTTAAATTAAAAATTTTTTCAAAAGAGTTACGGTTTCCGAGTTTCGCAATGGTAAAGTCTGAAATATGTGAAATGCGTATTTTCGCTAGTACAAGCTAAACCTACCTATAACTTTTTGGGTATTAGTGAACGTTCAACAATTTTCATGACTAATTTTACACTAAAAAATGTGAAATAAATATTTTTTATAAAAATTGGACCGACTTTATCAGTTGTTGCACTGAAAAATACAAAATAATATTAATTCTATTGGTGCTGGTTCTTTTGGAGTGGGTGCCTACAACAACAAACTACAACGGCACAACTTCAAAATTACCAGCACGAATAGAATTAATATTATTTTGTATTTTTCAGTGCAACAGCTGATAAAGTCGGTCCAATTTTTGTAAAAAATATTTATTTTGTTTATTCGTGCGTTGTATATAGTAAACGTACTCTTATGATATGATATGATTTTTGATTCATATGAAAGAGGTGGTCCCATATTCGTAAAACCTCAAATTCGAAATTTCCTTCCATCCGAAAACCGTCCCTGAAGGGCGGTGTAGGGAGCAAATTTTCTAAAAAATCGAAAATTCGAGATGCCAGAATTAAACATAGGACAATATCCGGAAACGTTTGAATTGAAGATGTTCTCAAAAGAGTTACGGTTTTCGAGTTACATTTATGTTAAAATCTCACATATGTGTATTTTCGCTAAGTGCTGGGGCGATTTCTTTCGAAAACTGAAAATTTCTGGTTACCACATGAAAGACAATAATATTTGTAGCAACATTTATAGTGGACATTTTTTCCTTAGAGTTGCGGTTTTTGAGTTACAGCAGTGGTAAAATGGTTAAATCTAAAATACTTATACGTATTTCCGCAGCGATGTTCTGAGATCTCGAGATAATAACAAGTACAAGCAAAGAATATATGTGGTTAATAGGATAAGTACTATCTTCTTTGGTATTAGTGAACGAACAACCATTTTCGTGACTAATGTTATAATCAACAGACGTTTTTAGTTGGTGCACTGAAAAGTATAAAATAATATTAATTCTATTGGTGCTGGTACTTGTGAAGTAGGTGCCAAAAGTTATCAATCTAACTGCAACCGCAAAACTTCAAAAGTAACATCACCAACAGAATTAATAGTATTTCGTATTTTTCAGTGCCCCAACTAATAACCTCGGTGAATTCTTTTCTAAAAAAATATTTATGGGTCTTCGGTAACGTTGTGACAATAGTCAATACTCGATAACCAAGGTATTTTTCTTAAATAAATATTCAACATATTGGATCTAGTTGTTTACAATTTCAATTAAATGTTCAATAATTATTGAAGAAAAGGTTTAGTTTTTGAAGGTAATAATTTAAATAAAAGTATATTATTACTACTTTTTAACGATACCCTAAGAAGTCTGTGCCTGTGAGAATAATTATTATAATTTTGTGAAATTATCGGGACCCGGTCAGAGAACATATTTTCAACTATTGGTCTCTATGTCTGCCTGTCTGCCTTTCTGTCGTTGTGTGCCAATATTATCACGGGGACAACAGTTTCAATTTAAATGTTCCCGGATATTATCCTATCTTTAATTATACCACCTCAGATTTTTGATTTTCGAGAAAATTTGCCCGCTCCGCCACCTTCGAAGGCAATTTTCGGATAGAAAGAGATTTCAGATTTGCGTTTTATGATTATGGGACTATTTTTCGAGCCTCCTCTTTCAAATGAATCAAGAATCATCATAATCAGAGTACGGCTACTATATAAAAGGAGCGAACGAACCTAAAAAAAGCAGACAGTCGAATTGTATACCTCCTCCGTTAGAGGTCTACATAACAACCTAAGCTACTTTCAACATAGGAAACAATAAAGCAAGTAGCAATGTAACTTTCTTATTGCCTATTCTATACCACTTGTACTCTAAAGCCAAGTGTCTTTTCAGCAATACCATTTTTATTATTAGTCTTAACGACAAAACAGACAACTACTGCTATCAGATAACAATAGTATCCATGTTAAATAATGACATGCCGAGAGCGCGGTGAACCTTTAATTAACATTATATTGTTGTTGGATGTTGTGTACCTACCAACACTGCGTTTCAGCGCCATTAGAATTCGCATAATATAATAGATGTATAGCGTCACGCTACTACTGAACAGAATAGCGAGTGTAACTAATGCATAGAAAAGAAAAAACAGCACCCAACGACTTGCAAATTTATAATATGAACAATAACACATAACGGTTCTATGGTTTCTAAGTAGTAGTAGAAAGAAAAAAAAAGTGTGTAAATTACCATTTGTAATTGAATTGAAAACACATACTTACTGCCACATTTAATCATTGACTTATCAATAATCAAGTAGGTGTTAGATTCTTGTATTATATACTGAGTGTGTTTCTAATGATTATTGAATATTTATACAACATATATTATTAAAAGTCTACACTTGCGGAAATGTGTTTGTTGTTCATTTTGTTCAAAACGATTACGACTGATTGGAGGTAGTTTTTTTCGGGAGATTTTATTTAACTTGAAATGGATGTACGTATGTTTGTTCGGGTGGAATCTTGCTACTCAACTTTGAAGCAGATATCTTCAACCGATTGAGCTGAAATTTTCTGTACACGTTTAGTTTGAATGACAATACACGATCAGCTGAGTGACGTCATTCTAAATCCAATATGGTGGAGCATATAAGATGGCGGAATTGTTAATTTTTTATGCACTTCTGCAATATGGGTATCAAATGAAAGGGCTTGCCGAGAATAGTTAGAACCAGCGATAAATAAAAAGTAAAAAATAAAAGCAATAAATCTTAAAAAAAACATTTATTTAAATGCTCTATAAAGAAGAAAATTTAATTTTCCTTTAAAATTTGAACTATCAACTTATAGCCTCATTATACTCAATTTATGATCATAAAAGCTTGTCGCAAGGTTTGCGCAAGTACCTATCTAATCTAATCTAATATATTAATAAGAGCAATTCTTGTATGTATATATAATTTTTTTCTCGGAAGCTGCTCTAACGATTTTGATGAAATTTGGTATATAGATAGATAGATTTCATTTTTTAAGGTCCCCATTTGCTGTTTCGGGAATAGCTCCGTAAATTGCGATAAAAATTTCGGTATGAGGTTTGGTTGTCGAGAAAGCGATTAGTGATACAGCTTAAATTATGAGGTATGTGAACGACAAAAGCAATATTTACCGATCGCAATACATTTTATCTAGAATGATATGGAGCACCATCTTGCTGGAGCCAAATTCCTTCTGAAAGCTGAAACTGATTAGTACGATTGGGAAGCAATCATATTATTTGTTTGTAACTTTAATTAACTATCACCTTTTAACATTTTTCGCATATTTTTCATGATGTTTTTAGAACAAACATTTCAGTAATTTTGTAAATAGAGCTATAAAAGTGAGGAGGATCATTTAATTTTAAGAAATTTTAATTTTGTCAAATGTCTTAAGTGTTAATTGTTTTTCGTTCATATGGGCGAAGGAAGTCCTAACTTTGTCTTTGCTCGTTTTTATTTTGTAACCTCGTTTGCAAAACCCTGAAGATGAAAATATATTTTTCGAAAGCTTGGTTAGCAAGAAGAGTATACTTTTTTTAAGCCCCATAAAATTCTTCGGCAGATTACCCAATCATAGAGTTTAGTGTGTTCTAACAAATACTGCCGTACTTCCAATTATATATATATATATATATATATATATATATCTATATATATATATATATATATATATCGCGATTTATACAACCATTTAGGTAAAATGTTGCTTCATCGGAAATCCCAATGTTATTTATAAACATATAATTCACATTAACTATATTCATCATTTCTTCGCAAAACTAATTCCGTTTATCAGGATCATCTTTATTTAATGCTTGATGTAATTATAATTTACAAGGACGAAATTTATTTCTTCTGAGTATCCTTCTTGCGGATCTCTAAAGCAAATTTTGATATTGAAGTCTTAGGTTCCTCATGTACGCTTAGAATTACATTAAGTTCATTATTTTCATTTGTAGCTGTCTTCTTTCGTCCACAATCGGATATATATTTTACAATGACAGTTTTGTTCAATTTGCGTAAATTTCGAGAAACCGTTGACTTCGAAATTTGAGAAATTCTATCAGGAAATGTGGTATTAAACAAATCGGCAGCTTCTTGTAAAGATCTTTTTCTATCTCCAAAACTTACAATCATCAATAGATTAAGCCTTTCACGTTCAATCATGATTAATAATAATAATAATAATAATAATAATAGGTTATGATTCGTATTTGATTCTTTATTTTACCAATGACATTATGTTCTTTTATTTATGTTATATATTTTGAATGTCGAATGTGACAAAAGATTTTCATAGCCTATTAAACAGCTGTTTCAAAATTAGTTGCAATTTGACAAATTGGCAACATTGGAAATTTTAGGAATACTTCACCACACCTATGAAGTTAAATGGACTATAAAAGAAATATTAAGGCATGCAAAAACTATGGTTTCTGATCATTCAAGAATCTCCCTAAATATTAGATCCTAATAAAATCACCTCACAGTCTCTGAATGACTAAACAGAAAACATAAACTTCACAGGAGCTCAAATGATATGTTTTATCCAAGTTGAATCAGAGTTAATTATTACACCTATGTCATTATAGGAATCCAATTTAGTCTTCAATTGAATAATTACACTGGGTGGTTTCTGGCTGAACTGAATAGCATACATTTTTTAACAATTACCTCATACTTCGGACACATTAATCGCCCGATCTAAATCCCATCGATTGAGATGGGTGGAAAATTAACTGTCGGTTCGCTGTTTGCTACTGGTTGGTTGAGTGAGGTATACATTATACATATACGTATAGTTGCAGCATCATGTGAGAGCGAAAGACTCATTTGCGCAGCAGATTATAGTGATTATTGGCCTACGCCGGCTTCAGGTAGTGAGAACCGATTTACCGGCAAATACGTCATAGATTAACACATGTGTGTGAGCACAGTCGGTAGTCGGTAAATGGATAAATGAGTTGACGCCCACTCAACCAGTAAAACTTGCATCGGCGGAAATTGTTGTAATAAGTTAGGTATAGTCCATTCATAATGGTCAGGTTGATGAGACGTCCCACAATATTTTTTGTTCTGTAATTTAGTTTGAATTATTTTTGATTTGATAGAGGTCTATTGAGAATTGGTCCCATTGAAAAAAAATCGACATTCAACATGCACTTCCCACTTCAAAAACTTCTGCCAATGAGCGAGGAGGGGGTAATGTATTAGAAAACTTAAATTTGAGACGACAAAATTAAAGAAGGGACTACTATATCCGGCAACGTTTAAATTTTCCAAAAAAATCATAGGTTTCCCAGATACAGCCGTTGTAAAGTATGAAATATGTACCTATCTCTACTATGTGGTGGGGCATTTTATTTATTTGAAAATTGAAGAAGAGACTAAATGTAGCAACATTTAAATTGGATTGGATTTCAATGAAATGTTCGATTTCAAAGCTCTAGCAGTGGTAAAGTTTGAAATATGTGTATTTCTGCGATGTTTTAAATAAGTATAAGCAGAACTTTGAATGATTTTGATGATCAATGTTACACTCAAAAGTGTGAAATAAATATTTTTTTACAAAAAAATCGACCGACTTTATTAGCTGGTGCACTGAAAAATACAAAATAATATTAAGTAGTTCTATTGGTTCTGGTACTTTTCAAGTGGCTGTCAAAAGTTTTATGGGGCACTGTTATGGTTGACCATACCAATAACAAAAACATACAATCCAAAGAATCACGGTAGGGAGTAGGGATCAAATGTTAATACCATACTTTTTACTTTCCTACGCTACTATAGTAGCTATATAAGGAAAGTATTGTAATCGTGTGAAATTTTCGGTATCGAGATTTTTACAAATGTTGACATTTCAAAGTTTTCTAAGTCTATAGGTATTTTTAGTCAATGGTCTGCCTGTCTGTCTGTCCGTCTGTCTGTCTGTCTGTGACAGCATTATCTCGGGAACGGATCGGTGTATTTTGTTGCTTTCTTTTTTATTTTGTTTGGTAACAATATCACTCGCCGGTGGCAGTGAATGAGAATCCTGTATAAACTGAGTGTTGAGCTATAGCCAAGAAACGTGATTAGCTCAAGACTATAGCGCGAAAACGGCTCTAAGAATTTTGATTAAACTTGCCTGAAGTATTCTTCTGAGAGCCCTTTACCATCCACATATAGCGCTATTTCCGAGAAAAAGCATCAAAAAAGTTATGCTTGAATAAAGTTCCATATTTTCCACATGTTTCTTCAGATTCTGGTTAAACGTTTCATCTTAAGGAAAAATGTTACATGACCATTGTTGTTTGTCTTGACATGCTGAAAAAAATTAGTGGTAGCACGATTTGACCAGAGGATTTTTACTTTACTACCGCTATTATCGTCGCTATGTATGGAGAGTATTCTAATAGTGTAAAATTTTTCATTCACTGGAATTTGCCAGCGAGCGGTAGGAAAGTCGTGTGAGTAGACACACCAGATTTTTTAAATAGTAGATACTAATCGGTAGTGTTTTCAAACTATATCACCAGAGTGATGGTACTTTTTCTGGAAGGGTGAGGGTTTCACTCCCATTTCAAATGTTTAGAGAAATGTTTTGATTTTGATAAAGTCTGCTCTGATTTGTTCTGCAAAAGTCATAAATCAAGTTCGGATACAAGTTTGATATATCGTATCACATTGTTCAAGTTTTCCGGTCTGGGTAATTTTGTTTTACTAGCTTTGCTGATTTGATTTTTGGTTTCGGTAACTCCTGAGTTTATTTTCTCTACTGCCACTTTTAGATTCATAGATTTATTATTTAGGATCGACTTATTGGCTCTCTGCTTATAAAAGAGACTAGAAAGCTGTTCAGGTGATATGAATTTTTGAATATGAGTATAAACCATGGAGCAATGAAAGTTTTTTGAGGAGTAAATAAATTGTGAGACAGTATAGTCATTATACTTATACATATATAAAACAGGAAACGGTTTCTTTGACAGAGCGTATTTTACAAGTTCTATATAATAGCGAATTGCCAGAGAGTATTTCCGCGTGATCATCATCAAGTAAGAGTAAATAGCTGTGAATTTTAATAACCATAAGAGCACCACCAGCATCCATAGCTCTTAGCTGGTCGGAGGGCAAACACTACGAGATAATTAACTACGAAACGCAGCCCCTCTATCCCTCTTGCCTCTTCCCTTCGTGGATGACAATTGTGAGCAGCCTCAAAATCCGCTATCTCTCCCTTGGTGCGCGGAAAAGTTTTATATGAAACGTTAAGTCAAATAAAGAGATGGAGATGGCGTATTAAATCTCGCTTATTAATTTTCTAGGTTCTGTTAATAAAACAAAATTACCCAGACCAGTTAATTATTATGACGACGAATCTCTGCTTCTGCTAGTACTCATCGTCGAAGTAGAGTCATCATCTGGAGTGGAGGAGGAGAGCTCTAGTGGTGGCTCGGGGCGCAGCCAGTCTATGGAGCAAATTGGTGTGTGGTAGATTATGGTTAACCCACATTTTACTGACGAATGGCGAGTTATAAAATGCTGATATTTGCATAAAGAGAGGGACAGAGCATAACGTTGAGTAGTCGATCGAATATTTGTACCGTCATTAAGAAGGTACTACAAATAAATATTTTTTACCAATGATTGGATCGACTTTATCTATCAGTTGGCGCACTGAAAATACAAAATAATATTAATTCTATTGGTGCTAGTACTTGTGCCATGGGCTTTTCTATTTAACTCCTGTTGCACAACTTCAAGTTCTCACCAGTACCAGTAGATTTGATATTATTTTACATTTTTCAGTAAACTAATAAAACCGGTCCAATTTTTTGTGAGAAATACTTATTATTTCGAGCATTCGTACATACACAAGGTGGTCAAATAATCGTGCAAAGAAGTGTATTTAAGTTAATTTTCCTGAAATTTTTCCGAATTGAGATAACAAAAAAATGTGTGCTTTTCAAAGCTGGAATAAATTCGAGTCTTTTTTATAAATGCTTTTTTCCTTGTCTCTAAAAATAAAAGTTCAGATGTTTTTGTAAATAAAAATCTGTAACTTAAAAGCGGCTGGACGAATTTTAGCAAAAATGATGTTGTTAAAAAAGATTTTCTTAGACGAACAAATCTATCTTACTCGTTCTGATTTTAATTTAGTATATTGCCACTAGAGGGCATTATTTGATATAAGGACAGAAATTGGGAGAATTCTCTAAAAAATAGCACTATTGGTATTAGTTTTACCAAATCAAAATCAGTAGGCAATGATTGTTTTCTGTGTTACTCAAATTTCTATTTCAAAACTAAGAAACATACGAAGTGGAAACAACTTGAAGCTTCAATGCTACGTCGAAACATTTAATACAAATGTCATAGTTCATGCTAGGCGCATATTAACTTTACAGGATGTTCATTTTGAAACTTCCCACGTCAGATTTCTGGCAAAATGATTTTAAAAATTACTAGAATACGGAAAAAATATCGAGGGACACAATTTAAATAAACCCTCTTGATGTAGTACCAGGTTTGGTCACGATACTAATACTTTTGAAATTTGACCATTATTTTCAATTTGAAAAGAATGTTCTGCAGATTTTGATGGAATAATTTTTAGCTCTTCCTTGCTCGTTAATATCTGGTTGACTTGTTGAATCCATGCTTTCTTGGGTCTCTTCCTTTTTTTCCTGGTTCTGGCTCACACATCTCTTTCACAAAATCATTTTTCATCAAAACAACATAACAATTGTTTCTTGTTTGGACCTGCTTTTTATTTTCATACTTCTTTTTATTCTTTTGTTCTTTTTATCTTCTTTCAATATAGAACTGCACTCACAGATGAATGTTATTTTTTTATATTCACCTGGCTCTATAATAAATCATTCATAGGTTATTTTCAGTGTATTTTGTCAACTAATTCAGTAATTTCTAGCGTTTCGTTTTTTAGTTCGTATCTTCCTGTGATGCTATCTTCTTCTTTATTCAACTTAGAACAAAAATCAGAGAATCTGTAGCAGATACTGAGTTTTACAAATTATAGATAACTCAAAAGGTTTTACTGCTTATCAATGATGGACATTAAATACATCTTCTATTGATCAAATCATTTCATCCAGCTCCGAAGAGCTTTTCAACTACGCTGCTGCAATCACTCATATCCAATCATCAACCTATAGGACTTAGATTGTCTGCAATTTTTCTCTCTCACAAAACGACAGACTGACTAAATGACACTGCATCTTTCAGCACAGTACTACCCAACCAAGCTATTAAAACTAGGTATCCAACCACAAGAAAGCATTCACAAGAACAACACAAGAGAGTGTTAGCGAAATGAAAAATTGTTTTTTTCCATACATAGATCAACCAACCATAATCATCATCATCACAATGCTGTAAAGCTATGGCTACTGTGATTAGGTATTTGATGCTCGTTATTTAATGCAAATCGACTTGGATGACGATGGAATGCATCGTTCTTTAGTACCTAGTCTTCAGTCGCCATTATCTAGTGTTCCAATAAAAGTGGTGATGGTATTGTATGCATGGGATCCGGTTCTTGTACAAATTGTAAAAAATCGTTATGCTTTGATGACAAGAATACAGCGTACCACATGTTGCGCGAATATTACTACAAGGTGATTTAACTATTCGATGACGTTCACGACACTGAAAAACACGGGGGGTTTTATATAATCTCCAACTGTCTATCTCATCAAGTAAAAACGAATAGCCTACATAATCCTAAAACAAAAATTAAGTTAAGCGTTAAGTCTAGGTCAAGTTATGTTTCAAACCAAAAAATACTAAATCAAAATCGGTTCATCCGTTCGAAAGCTATATACAGAGCATCAAAATCGGTTCATCTGCTTAGGAGCTACAATGACAAAGACATCCCCACAGACTGACTCACACCAAACTTACCTCTGTTTGCTCCCAGGGTTAAAAAACAGGATGATAAATCTTTCACAAATGCCACATAAATACAGTGCTTTCATGAAAATCATTGAAATAATTGTCAAGGAAAGCTACAGTTACAGTAAAGAATCGCCCTTCTTTGCTTGCCATTCGTCGCATAGTTGAGAAATCTGAAAGTAACTTTACTCTTCACGTAAAAACATCAGTAAGACGCCGAAATGCCAGAACTGTTGAAAATATTGCTGCTGTAAGACCTAATCTTGCAGAGGATCCAAATTTATCAATTCATCGTCGTGATCAACAGATTTAAATTTACACCCGTATGTACAAGATGGTTTTGACGCAAGAACTTAAGCCACTGGACAATCGTCAGCGCCGCCAATTTGCCGCTTGGAGTTTAGGACGACTTAAGCTCATTTCTGGTAAAGTGGTTACGTAAATAAGCAAAATTGCCATTTTTGGTGTGAAAACAATCCATAACAGATTCACGAGAAAACTTTGCAGCCCTTGAAGGCAACTGTATGGTGTAGTTTATGGCATGGTGGTATCGTTGGACCATTTTTTCCAAAATGAGATTGGAGATTCAGTTATATTTTTTTATGGCCAAATTTGGATACGCTTGATTTAGAAGAAATGTGGTTCCAGCAAGACGGCGCTACATGTCACACTGCCATGAAACAGTCGCCCTTCTGCAAGAAATTTTTGGAGAAAGGATAATTTCAAGGAGTTCAATTGTTGCATGGCCTCCAAAAAGCTGTGATTTGACTTCTTCAGATTACATTTTGTGGGTTATTTAAAATCTAACGTAAGGTAAATAGGTCATAAACACTTGATGCTTTGAGATTGAACATGGAACGCTGCATTCGTGAGATTACGCCCTATTTTTTGCACAAAGTAGTTGAAAATTCACTCGTGTTATTCAAATCATAAACGATATCGATTATATTTTAAGATAGATAATATAAAAAGTGTTATATCTGAAATTATTTAGGTTTTACTTAATTTTAAAATCGTATCGTTCTTATTGGAAAACCCTTACCTACAAATGGGATAAAGGAGGATATTTTTTTGAAAACTGAAAATAATATTAACTCTTTTGGTTCTGGAACTTTTGAAGTTGGTGCTGAAAAGTTTCCAACCTAACTACAACTGCAAAACTTGTAAAAATATTTATTATGTCCCCATTGCTTCACCTGGGCTCCTGGGCTACTGATATGCCTTCCTCAAACTTATCGTCAATCATTTTACAGAGTTACCTTGCAACCTGTGTTCTTCACTCGAATTTTATTTATGCCGCCTTAAAATATAATTGACCTTACACACTCGTTTATATATTACATATACTTACTCGTTAAACGTGGGTACATTCTCGTTTGTCTTGAACGGTGGCAATAAAAGTCACGGGAAAATGAGAGCTGAGCGCCATTAAAATAAAAAAAAAACGAAAACATGTAACGGGAGCATTTCACTAAACGGTTATACTTCCCATGAAATTTATTGGAACATTTTCTCTTCTTATACAAGTGAGAAGGACATTAAAGTAATAAGCACACCGATTGCAATATACATACAAGTCAGAAATGTGACACTGATTTCAATTCAGATGTCTTCTGTTTAGTCGTGGTTTGTTGCATGTTGGTAGGTAATGTGTGAAATAAATGGGAAAATAAATGATTTTTGATATTATCAAATGGAATTTAACTGTATATAAAAGAGCAATGTGAGAATGAAAAATGAAGGTATCTGTAATGTTGCTGCAACATTTCGCAGTTAATTGACAGTGTTTTGAAGATAATTTGAAAATAAATTTGGATATTCAGTAAGAATTACTTTTTGTATATATATTATTATTAATATCAAAACTTTCAGTAATAAGTTTTCCTGTGATAGAAGTATGTGTTTAAATTGCAATAACAACAAATAGAAATAGATCAATATTTACTTTCCTACTGGCTTCTCAATGTATAGATACAGTATAACCTCTATAATCTGGACATACTTAAATCCGGACACTAATTTTAAAAGTCCTAATCCGGACGCATCTCTTTAATCCGAACCCACATTATGCGAGCGATCTTTTTAACTTTTTTAGGCCTGTCAAAGCGTCTTTGGCAGTCAGACTTTACGCAGTTTTACACCATTTACATTCGCATCAAGTGCAATGGTAGATGTTTATCGTTAAAAAAATGTCGAAAAGAAAACACAAAACGCGAAATTTGCAACAAAAGCATGAATTAAATAGGTTGGTGATTCCGGGGAAATTATCAGATCAGTTGCCAGAAACTTAAGTATTGGAAAATCTACCGTTTCAGGTATATTTAAGAATAAAGCCATGATAATGGGTTATGAAGCTGATGGGTAGAGGTAAGTAGAAAATAACATCTGGGCAATTTAGTTTTTCAAAATTCATCTTTTTTATAATTCGTTTTTTTTTATTTGTTATAGGGACTCCATTATTTTGTGAACTTATATGTGAGAAGGCCAATTTTTTTTCATCGGTATGTAAATTTACATAATAATTTCAAAGCAGGCAGCGATTAAAGCAACTTGACTATTACTGGTGAAATTCTTTCAAGCAATGTTTTCGCTGTTGAAGCATTTAAAGAAAAGCTACACTCAAAAATCAGAGAAGTGGGTCTTCAGTATGATCAGATTTATAATGCCGATAAAAGTGGTCTATTTCGTAGAGTCTTGCCAAGTAAAACTCTAGCTCAAGTTAAGCAATCTTAGCTTGAGCTAGACTTGGTTTTGGAAAATCAGCAAAACCACGAGCTTTATCTTACAAAGGGCAAAAAAGGTTGGATGACAAATGATTTATTTCGTGAATGGTTCCATACGCAATTCGTACCAGCAGTATGAAAAAAAATAAGAATAAAATTTACCACAAGAAGCTCTATCATCAAACTGTACACCCTTAATACAAAAAAAACAGAAAAGACTTGCTTGAAAAATTGTGGCATCTGAGCCTGAAATTTTAACAACTTCAAAGACCATTATCCTTAAAAACGTATAGTTTGTTCGTTACAAGAAGCATGGTACCAGGTGCATCAGGACCTAATAAAAAGTCATGGAAGCCGTTTTTGTCTATCCAAGAGACGGACGAAGAAAACGAAGAATAGAACATTCCGCTGGCAATTTTAGCTAAGAAAATTCAGAACTCGCAGGAAAAGTTCTTGGTGAAAAATTATTAGATGCAGATATTTCTCTGGATGATATAGAAGCATGGATAATAGGGAATGGTTTTGTGACTGGCATGTTACCAACAGACCAATATATTGTCATTTGTTTCAACAAATGGCGATATAAATGTAGTGAGTAAAGATTCTTCTCCTAGCGACGATGATATTCAAATTGTTACAACCAGACAATCAAATTTAGTTACTTTTTGACCTGAAACATGTTGCTGTAAAAAGATATTGAGTTGAAAAAAGAAAAAAGTGTTGCTGTTTTAAGGTAGTTTCAAAGTAAATTACATTTATTTGTGTATAGATATGATCAGCACCTACAACTTTTGTTTGAAACAGTTTTCCATAAAAAGCACAGAAAAAAAAAATTAATAAAGAAAAAATAAGAAATATTGATAAAATATGAACACTCAATATAAATTTGATGTAATAGTACATTTTCTGGAGATCTTAATATGGACACTGATTAAAAAAATCTATAATATATTTATTGATAAGAAAAGGCGAAAAAAAAATCAGCCATGAAGTGGAACGCGAACCCTTCCCTCGTCTATATCATATCCTCGGGTATTGAACACAAAACTGATTAAGGCGCATCCGCCAATACTCATATTCCTACTATGTACTTTATTCTCAGCACTATCACCTGAAAGATTCATTGACAATAAACGTACACCACAGAACTAAACTTTCATTGTTCCACCTAAGACGTTAAACTACAAAACCATTCTCCCTTTTTTCCATCCTTGCCATAAAAATTCAAAACCAATTAAAATATATGTTGAAGATTTTCTTCTCGGCTCTTTTTTATTTTATTTATTTTATGTTTATTTTTTTCCCATTGTCCCGTCATTACGCACTGTTGCGGTTATAAAACTGGCTGCTATGATTGATGGACCCGAACGCACCTAATTATACAGGATGATTAATAGAATGTGGGTGCCTCGATTTCACGACTATCCTGTAGGCCATTTTGCGTGGTAAAATATATATGTGTGTGCGTGTGTGTGAGAGAGAAGGAAAACAAAAAAGAAGCAATGCACCTTTTTTACGATTTCTAAGATAACGACTTTCAATTTGAGCGAAATAACCTCTATGAGCGATTGTGGTGTCTGAACATTGTACAGTATCGTGTAAATTCGAATATGGCAGTGGATGTAAATCGACTGTTACAAAGTTCTAAGCCAACAATGAAGGAAATTCATGGTTTGTCTATAAACATGATATATTTTTTGCATTTTTTTTGGTTGGTGCTCTGAAAAATACAGCTTGTCTTAGCTAGAGTCAAGTGACTATTAGATGTCATCAATTGCCATGTCATAATGGGTGTGTTCGGATTAGGCAGCGAACGTTTGACGGAAGCAATAATAACAAATAATAAATAAAACAACATATATGCTTCTTATGATGGAAGATTGTTGATTTATATAGTGCAGTTATCTTTTTTATGACGATAAATATTGGCAATATTTATGACTATTTTATAATCTGTTCTGTGCATGTCATATGTCCGTTCTTGGTGCAGCAGCAGTTGTTTTCGATTCAAATCCAAACTGAATCAACGTAAATTTTTAAACCTTCTTTCTAAATATATCAAACACAAGAATGAAAGACCAAATAATAGATTACTTGCTCTAATTTAAACTGCTGGATAATTAAGTGAACAGAATTCAAATTACTGTATTTGATACAGTTAAAAAACAGAATATTTAGACAAGCTTCTCTTATACAATTACCAATTAGTGCGCCAAAGTAGAATATCTTGTCTATTTTCAATTATTTTAAAATTATGTACAGGGTGTTTCATAATATATGCGCAGGACTTGAGAATGAGATAGCTCGTCCAAAAATATGAAAAAAGTTTTTATTAACTTGCCCTCTAAAACGCATCATTTTCGAAATATAATAAGCTAAGTTTTGAGTCAGAAAAACTTTTTTGTTCAGTCATAATTGGTGAAGATTTTGAAGGAGTATTGGGTGTTTTTCTCCCCGATTCCTACGCCAATAGAAAAATTACTGTTGGTCATGAGCTCTAAAGTCGACCGTTTTAGAGAACAATCAACTTTTATGTTGAAAAAATACTGTTTTGTTACTTGTTCTAACGTTTTCATACCTACATTTTGTTTAATAAGTAAATAAAAAAATGCATTTCAAAAAAATGTTCCGTGTTTTTTCAACATAAAAGTTGATTTTTCTCTAAAACGATCAAATGCCGAAATGTTATATACATAACATTTAGACATTTTAAATATTCGTTATGATTATTACATATATTCAATATTATTCAATTTCAGATTGAATTAAAAAGTTTTTACATGGATGGATTTTTAATCGGATCACTCGATACATAGGTAGATACATGACTGAATCACCTATATTTTTAATGTATATCAACTTAATTTCAACAAACAGACCGACAGACACAAAAGTTATCTAATAAGGGTTATTTCCATTGGTTGTACAGAATTCACAGGAGAACCGCAAAACCGGTATATTACTTTTGTTTTGTCATCAATTTAACTGAATGAATTTTAGACAAGATGGTCATCCAGAGGAACCGAAGAAGACATTGCTGTTATTTGGAATAGAAAATTACCATTTTATAACAAACGACCGACAGAAACAAACTTTGCAGATTAAAAGATGGCTCATAAAGTCATTAAAAAGTTGTTGCAATATTCATTGGTTTTTTACCGTTGGGAATTTGAAATTGAACAAACATTTCAACACAATTTTTATTGAAATAAACATTAAAATGCTGTAGGTAGATAATAATACTCATAACGTAAATTCTCAATCATCTCCACCAAAAACAATCTTATATTTGGAGGCATTGCATGTGAACGTACTCTTGTGATCATCGTATGCATAACTGTAGGCATCTGGGCATTGTTTTTTGAATATGGCCGGGTAATTTTTGGGCCAGCTACTCGACTGACATGTCTCAGTCTTGTCGTGGGCACCACGACAGCAGTATTCGTCAGTGTTGAAGGCGGTGCAGGCGGATTTGCATGCCAGCAAGCCCTGATCCGATGTTTGCTGCAGCTCTTTTGGACAAACTTTGCGAATACCGTAACACTGTGCCTTTTTGCAGCTGTACTGGCTGCCATCGCCCTTTCCGCCAATCGGCTCACACTAGAAGAAAGGAAATAATAATGTTTTGCCAACACTGACTCGTTCAGCAACCATATCAATAGAGTAACAACGTGAAATTACTTTTAAAACAATATTTGGGTGCAGCGTTTGAACATTTTTTTATTAGAAAAAACATGGTTGAGACGTATCTGCCTGGCACAGAAGTTTTTATTTCTCAAAATATTTTATTCGGTGTTCCTCAAGGGTATATTTTGGAACTCATTTGGTGTTAAGTTATAATATTATGAGCGCGCAGATATCGATGATTTATTTTCAATTCCAATTCATTTTTAAAAGTATTTTGTGAATATTTCAAAGAATATTCTTCTCAAAGTCCAAATAATAGGTTACCTGCTTTAACTGAAACTGTTAGACAACCAACTTAAAAGTATTTATATACTTACTTGCCTAAATTCAAGTTGGTTATATAATATTTAGATAGATAGACTTGCTGAATAGTTCGACATTATTATATTATAAAATTTTAGATAATTTAAGTAAATATATGTGCAGACATTTTTTCATGGCACTCATTGGATTAGTTTATTTTTTTTGGATTTTGGTTGGGTGTTTCCGTGATCACGAATATATAATATTGTTGAGTTCTTATTAGCTTATATAAAATATCAACAGGGTGTAGGGGTAAACTTACTGAAACTCCAAGATTGTATCCATCGACCAATGACAAATCGTAGACATCTTTGCCAATATTACCATTGAGAGTGAATTCGATCAGACTTACTGGTGGAGCCCCACCATTTCCACCGCACTGTAGGCGATTTCCGCAATCGCCAGTCAAGCAATGCTTGGTTTGAGCATCGCAAAATGTCCTGGCCCAAAGACGTCCTGACCAGTGATCGGGCGCATTGATCACACGCTAATATATTCATAAAGTATGGATTATTACCGACTTTATTAGTTGAAAATGATAATTATATTCGACGATAAATAAAATCATAGGATTATCGAATAAATGAACATAGGATTTTCAGGTTTTGCAAAAGATGAAGTACTTATTATTTATAGGTTTTTGGAGGAGCTTTGACACGAGATCAAAAAGCTTTATGATTTATACAGGGTGTTTCATTATTTATGCGCAAGACTTGAGGATGTGATAGCTCGTCCAAAATATGCGAAAAAGTTCTTATTAACTTACCCTCTAAAATGCACCATTTTCGAGATATAGGGTGTTGAAATTGAAAAAAAATCGTTTTTTGTGAATAAGTATCTCCGGAACCGTTTATAGTACCTACTTACGGAAAACAGCTTTTGTAAGCATTTTCCACACATAATAAGCTGTTTTGAGTCAGCAATTTTTTTTGTTAAGTCATAATTGGTGAAGATTTTGAAGGAGTAGTGGTTGTTTTTCTCCCCAATTTCTACACCAATGGAAAAAGTACGGTTTTTTTTCACAAAAAAGTACAATTGGTCGTGAGCTCTAAAGTCGACCATTTTCGAGAAAAATCAACTTTTATGTTGAAAAAACCCTGTAAATTTTTTGAAATATAATTTTTGTATTTATTAATCAAACAAAATTTATGTAAACGTTAGAACAAGTAAGAAAAGCTAGAATTGACCGTGTTTTTTTCAACATAAAAGTCGATTTTTCTCGAAAACGGTCGACTTTAGAGCTCACGACCAACAGTACCTTTTTTATGTAGAAAACATTGACGGTTCAAAGGGGCGCCTCAAAATTGTACTTTTTCCATTGGCGTAGAAATTTGGGTGAAAAACAACCACTACTTCTTCAAAATCTTCACCAAAAAAACAAAACAAAAGTTCTGACTCAAAACTTGGCTTATTATGAGTGGAAAACGCTTACAAAAGCTGTTTTCTGTACTATGAACGGTTCCGGAGATATTCACAAAACACAATTTTTTTTTTCAATTTCTACACCCTGTATCTGAAAATGGTGCATTTTAGAGGGTAAGTTAATATAAACTTTTTTCATATTTTTGGACGAGATATCACATCCTCAAGACGCATATATTATGAAACACCCTGTATATTATGTTTATTTGTGATTATAAACAACGAATAAAACTTGATAGGCGGATTTCTATTCCAGAACTACAATTTCAGGAGTCAACTGAATGTCATTTGCATAATCTGATTGATTCTTTATCTTGATATATTTATTGAGAAGCAATATTCTCAATATAGACCACCAAGAGATGGAAAAAGTGTTTTTTTTCTCTCATGTTTCGGAAAGATTTTTAAAATAGAAAAATTCAAATTAAATTAAAGAGCCTGAGATGTCAAACAAATAAGTAGGTAATTATTTGTTTCGCTAACATTTACACTAACCATTTCAACTTTCTGATGTATTTTTACGTAAACTAGTTTGATTAGTATCATAATAAACATTTTCTTTTCTCAATATTAAGCTGAAAACTGCATTTAAAGTCACTAGTATATTCTATTTATTATTTGCCATGAATTCTATATTCCGATTATCAAAATTTATGATAATATTTCTTAGTTCAGGCTAGACCTTTTTCTGGTTGGTACAACCTCATATCGATTGATCATCGAATGAACATTTAGATACTACTCACAGTTTGTCCAGCAGCCAATTCAAAACCACCACCTTCGAGTGCAGGCTGGCCTGAATTTCCCTGTATTCCCACCCATATCTGCCCGCTTTCCTGGTTCACGATTTCAAATTGTGTCCCATATCCATTGGCTGCCAATGAACCCAACAGCAATGCAATAGTCAACATGGTAAATATTGTGAAACAACAATTTGGACTGCTCGCGTTTTTATATAGGTTACCATAATCGGCATTTTAATGGAAATGCGACTCAATATATTATATATATATCATGCAAATATTGGAAAAAAGTTCATGGAATCTTATCTTTACCAAGTAAGGAGTGCTCGTTTGCGTAATATTATTATCTTCAAAGTTGAGTGTTAAATATGTAATAATATTAGTTAGTTTACTATTATGTCCTGTAATTACTTGTTTTATCTGTGACATTGAAAATAGTTGGTTCCATTCTCTAGTTGTTCTTGGTAAAGCAACACATTTTTTTCAGGAAAGCTTATCAACCACCTTGCAAAAAATGAAAAAAACGCCTTTGGTCTTATAATCATTTTAAATTTTCAGAAAGGTTAGAGTAGAGTGACTGTTATTTTCGTATGTATGGTAAGGTTTCAGAAACACTCCTAATTATTTCTATTTTTTTGGCCCCTCTTCAGTACTAACGTACGTATAAAAAAATCCGAAGTATTCCGAATGGGCTACTTATGGCTTTTCTGTTTGCTTAATATATTTCATGCTCTTGGAACAAAGTAACCTACTTGAGGAGGCTTGCTGCAGGTGTTAACTAACAGAAATCGTCACGCGTTTCTCAAATAAAATTATTAACTAAATTCTAAGAGGATACGTGCCTACTTAAATAATAAGAATGGTTGAAATAAATCTTAATGACTAGGAGTTGGACAAATCATCGGTCTGTTCATTGAATGTTTTCGTTGATTATCTTCTAATGACTCAAGTAAATGCAGTTTTAATCATTTCTGTTTATTATGTAAGATTTTTAAATATATGATTATTATCAGTTTCATAGTATGTGAATGAGCGCATGAGCTCATAAGGAGTGGCAGAATTATTGAAGATATTTTCTCTTCATTCCCGCGTGATCCAGTCCCACGTGATCATTTGCAAACCTGGTCTTCTATTTGATACCGATTGTGACAGGGTACAGGAAATGTGCTTTTCAGCCGTACCACTTGGCAACCTGGCAAACAAGATCACATTACTGAGCAAGAGACAGTTCTGCTGATCTCTTCTTATCAACTAACTTTCTTGGATGTTACTGGTCAAAGCTTTTCTCACTTGATTTTTCAGTATTTGCTAGTCTTGGATAATGGAAATATGGATGATGTCCTGCTCTACTATTATAGACTGTGTCTCATGTTTCCGATATCATAAATATCCAACATTGGATCACATTAGCAATCAGTTGATATTCCTAAGCAACTCATCATTTTGAATAAAAAATCTTCAGCAACATTGTGTAGGATGAGATACCTATGCAATTCCCAATTCTCCGCTGTAATTCTATATGTGCCTGGATACTCCTGCCCAATTATAGCGTGACAAGATTGCTTCTGCACTTCAAAAAGCATGACAGTTGGGTCATGCAGTAAACCCAAGAGTAAGTATATCATCACGATAAGATTTTCGGTCATTGACCCAAAGCTTGTTAGAAAATATACTTTCAAACATTCAGATCCTTCCATATTATTCCTACATGATCCATTCATAGTTTGTTTAGAGTTTTATGTTATTGTTTAAAATTTTGATCAAGTTTTATCCTTAGAACTCCCACAAGGTCGTATAAGGGTCTAAAAGGAATAGAGCCCATGTCTTGAATTGTTGATGAATTTGTTTTTAAGTATTGGTATACCAATAATTTTTCTAATCATAATATCATTGAATGACCTGTTTACCTTTTTAATAGGTTATAAAAATTAACCATCACATTAATCCCCAAATCAAATTTGACATGAATAAAATAATCTTACATCTCTTTATTGGTTTACAATTGAGAATTGACTTAAACATTGAATTTAAAACATAACCTACAAAGGAGACAAGTGACATAGTCTTATATTATGAATCGCTAAGACAACTATTTAAGACTGCACTATTCAAACTGATAGATTTCAAAAGAAAATGCATACGCATTGTCAATGTCAAAAGTTTTTGAAAGATCAACAACAACTACAAAAACTAAAGGTCAGAGATTGTCACACACTGATAGCAAGTCCTCCAGTACACAGGTTCTCTTGGTAAAGTCATTGCACTTATTTTTGAAGGCATTCATAGAGACAGCACCAACGACCTCTGAGGGCAAACGGTTCCAGGCTTCAAAAACTCGATTAGAGAGGAAGATCTGGCGACGAATGGTTTTGAAGTTCTCCTTATGTAATTTGTAGCAATGACTCCTCACTTTGTTGGTTATGAGAGGAAACAAAAAAGACAATTGTGTCTCCCCTCTCGCGTCTCTCCTTAAATGTGGTTAAGCCGAATATTCTTAGTTGTTCATTATATCTGGGGCGGTTGAAGCCATATGGAAGTCGGGCAGCTGATTTTTGAACTGCCTCCAATTTTTCATGTCTCTCTTGAGACTATGAAACTATATTGGTCCGGAAAACTCCAAAATAGGCCGAATATATGATTTATAAATGTTGCAGCAAACATCGGGAGTCACAATTATGGAAGGCCTTGGAGATCATATAAATCATCCTCTTAGCCCTATCTGTTGTCTTTTGGAGGTGTCTGGACCAGGTTAGGTCGTCTGAAATTCTTAGACCCTGGTCATTATGGTGATTTGAGGTTGAAAATAATTGTCTGCCCAGTGTATATAGCTTTCTCGGTTTCTTTTTTCCCGTATACAACACAGTACACTTATCTAGATTCAGTGGAAGCAGCCAGTCTTCACACCTCTGTGACACAGAATCGAGGTCATGTTGTATAGCTGTCGAATTTTGGTCTGCGTCGTCATAGAGTTTGTTGTCGTCCAAAAACTGGGTGCACCAAGTCCTTAGGGGCAATGATAAATCAGCGGTATATAAAAGAAACAGCATAGGGCCTAAGACCGATCCTTGAGGCACACCACTGGAGACTGGTCTAGTTAGCCAGATACACGCGCGCTAAATTCCTTGTCGCTAAGAAAAGCTCTGATCCACATCAGAAGCTTAAGTCTAATTCCAAGACGTTTGAGTTTGGCGAGGAGTTTTTTGTACAATATTTCAGATTTTGATTCGAAACAAACAGTTTTCAAGCGCCTTCAAGTTCCAAATATTTTTGATTAGTGTCGAAGTACTTTGGTTTTACTACTGGGATACTACTTATTTTGTATCGTGTCGTGCATGGAAAATTCGTGAAAAAAGGTTCTACAGTTATTAAGACACTCAAAATAGTCGGACCTATCCCAATGAACTGAGTTGCAATATTTTCTGGACAAAACCCCTTCACCCTTAACAGAAGAACAATAATTCGTATGTTTGTGAGAAATTTACATTGCTTGTTCTCAAAAGTCACATTGCATACGTCAACGTCGTGAATATGAGCGATTATATGTTGGTCTTTAAATGTTCAGGCGCGGGAAAGAACGCATTCTCGTCGCCGCCTGATAATGCCTCTGCCGCTATATCTGCCATACTCTGATCGTGATCGACCGAATGTTCGTCGTCATCGTGACTCTACATCAACCTCGAGGCAATCGACGCATCATCTCTCTCTCTCTCTCTCTCAGAGCATAATATTCCCAACACAGAAAGTAATCTTCTTTATCATCTATCAACTAATCACTACTTAGCACGGACGATGGCCCGGGAAAGCTCTGTCATGAATTATCTTAGTACTTAGTCGATTTTTGTCACGTTTATTAGGCATTTATATAGTTGCAAGTTGGAATTTCCACAAGTTCACATGTGCTGGCAATTTCCGAGAAAATAACATTGATGTGATAAATAACAGAACCACAACAATGTACGATAATGTCTTCAATCTTAATTGGCTGTTTTCATCTCTTATCTTCCTTACTTAATAAATAAATGAGTATCGAATCCTTTGTTCTGAATATTATTCTTTATTTTTGGCAAAGTGGTCTTGATTTCCATGACTATAGATACATATGAATTTCTAGTCGCATATGATATTTTGAAGTAAAGCAACCAATTCAAATTTGTTGTTTTCAAAATTGAAACACCTTTAATTCAAATCCAAACATTAGGGATAAACATTTTCGTGCAGCCAGACCGTCTACATTTAATGATACAATGACATCCTTGAAACTTCCTCTTGTTGTTGACTTATCATTGTTAGAAATTTGCCATCTTAGGGGTTACTATTCCCTGGACTATTCAAAGAATAGTATTTTGTCCTTTGATGATTTTTTGAAAGTTGTGGCCTATTTGTTACCCGGATCTAAGCCCTATGGATTATTTTCTATGTAGCCATCAAAGTTAGTTTACTGCAGTGGAGAATGTGGATACTTGCTGGGAGTATCTCAATAAGAAACGACTCTGGTGTTTTGAAAGAGTTCGGCAGTCAATATGGACACGAGTGGATTCTTGCTTACCAGCTGGAGATAGTAATTTGAAGCAGTTAGTATTAACATTTGTTTTTTTATTGCCGAACATTTTCTCGCCTTGTATTTTCGAAAGACTGCGGCTTTTCAAAAATCATCAGAAGACAAATTATTCTTAGAATATTTCAGGGAGCAACTCTTACATTGTTTGCCCTAAGTTTTATAAACACCCTTCATAAGTTGAAATTAATTTGTGAACTTTATGAGCAACTTTAATTAAATCTAACATTAGAATTAACATAAGTCGGAGAAGTTCTTGTATGAAGTATAACATGACGTTAAGAAGCAGCAGTTGGAAGTTAGAGAATTAAAGTTTTAGTGAATTTGTTTCATTTTCCATTCAAGTTGCTTATGAAATTTACAAATTAATTTGCAGGTGAGTTTTGGTATTTTTTCTTATCCCACATCATCCTGCGTATGAGCAAGAAATTTAAAAAAAATGTCTTGTATTTGTTATAAAAAATAGAACTGAAAATCAAAAATGGCACTAGATTGATTTTTAGAATTTTTAACTTTCGGATGGTTACAGAAATAAATCCTATTGCCAGTAAGTCAAACAGTGATAAAAGTGCTGGCAACATTTTTCTGAAATTCAATATAATTTTTATTATATGTTTTTCTGAGAACGGTTTATATCTACATCGTTTCAGATTTGTTTTGCAGAACGGACCTGGTTTGTTCGCACCTATTATCATCATGCAATGCCATGCATTCTATTTACATATAGATAACAAGGGTTTTCACCTTGACAGTATCAGAGTTCATGTTCTATTTATTTATACAAGGCAACAAACACGGGTCTGTAAAGTTAATACCTGAATTAAAAATAATAAAACTAAATACCTAATTACGGTTAGGTACTAAACTACAGAAGATTGTAGTGAATTTTATGTTTATGTAGGTCAATAATATATTAGATTAAAAAACCCGCGACAAAAAAAATAAAAGCGTCTCATCCTTTTGGGAGCAACTATGCCACAGACATTCTCACAGATCCACACCACAAACTTATAACACCCTCCTGTTTGCGTCGGGTTACGAAATTAAAATTATAAAACATGTGATATCGCCACATTGTTGTTTTATAAGACTGTCAAAACTACCGAGGAATAAGCGTGGCGTCAAAAGTATACCGACGGGTTCTGGAAAAACGACTTATTAGAGATGTGGACAATCAAATCGAAGATACAAAGTGCGGCTTCAGGAAAGGAAGAAGCACAAATGACCACATTTTCACAATCAATCAAGCTATAACAAAAACAATTGAAACGGACTCACAGATGTATCACGCCTACATAGATCAAGGCATTGGACAGCATGTCAAGGAACTTAATAGAAGAAACTTTGGTAAGAAGAGCAGTGCCCAATTTACTAATTCGAGCAATAATGAGCATACACAAGATAAATAGAATGTACCTCAGAACAGATAACATGAGTTCAGAGGAATTCACAACCGATGCAGGTTTCAGACAAGGTGGAGTATTAAGCCCAACGCTATTCAACCTTGTCATAGATGATGTTACAAAGGAAACTAGAGAGGAAACTAGGAAATTCTACATAGAACATAGACAACTGAAGCCTGTTTACTTAATGGAATGCTTGTTTGCAGATTATCTTGCTATTTTTGCAAAAAATGAGACAGACCTCTTTACGAACCTAAGGGTATGAGAAAATAAATTGACAATGAAAAATCTGAAAATAAATGAAGAAAAGACAAAAGTGATGATAACAAGCAAGGAAGAAAAAACAACTGAATGCAGCATAAATAACTAGAGTGAATGACTTTAAATATCTTGGAATATATATAAATAATAAAGGTTCATAGTGCACAGAAATTAACAAGAGAATTGAGAATCAAAACTATACCATACAACCAAAAACACATTCCTAGGAAGGCAAGAGAAAACACGAAGAACCAAGATAAATATATACAACACAGTATATGTACCGATCCTAGCATACGGAGTTGAGAGCTGGGTGCTGAATAGAAAACTAATGGGAAAAGTTCAGACCATCGAAATGAAATTTTTGAGGTAAATTCTAGGAGTCACCAGAAAAGATAGAGTACGAAATGACGATATAAGGGAAAGTTTAGGGCTTGAACCAGTAATGTTGAAAATAGAAAAATCCCAATGGAAATAAAAATGGACAACGCGAGACCAGATTAAATAATATAATAAAAAGGGGAAGACCAGTCAGGAGTTAGGATAAGAGTATCCACAAAATCCTGAAGAAGAGAGGCATTGATAACAGAGAAGCAAGTAAAGTAGCAAAGGACAAAAACCAATGGAGGAAACTTGTTTATGGTGAAGCTTAATAAGAAATAATGTATTTTTTTACACTACACCTAACGGTAGACAGGGTTTTTCGATTATATATATAAAACTGTTGAAAATCTTTTGGATGATTTTGAGGAAATTTGATAATATCTTCAATAGGAGGAAAACGTTTTGAAAATGTGAGTATAGGTTTTCCCAATAACTTCAAAATCTAAAATTACTAAAACATTCTACGTCGTTTGTAATTTAAGAGAATATTTAAATTTTTTCATCACCATATTTCAAGTTCACGGAACTAACAAACACTTCTTCGGCATCATCACCTTGGCTACACTCACACACAGACGATTTCTTCCGTCTTTTGTTGTGTCAGAATGTAATCTAGCTCATTACCTTCTAGCACTCAGTCGGTCTGTCCATACGTACGGTACGTACGTAAAGTGAATGATGATCTGTGCATTGCGACATTTCAACCAGTCGCATCGATAGTAGAATATGTCGGCTGAGACAGAATAATCTTTGTAAATTAATCTTTGGCGCAAATCTAAGCCTCACACCGACAACAGTAGAGAGTGTGGTTGGTCACTTAGAAGAAGAGGCTAATGGAATTAAGATGAGTACGAAAGATATGGACATCGATGAACTGAATCGAACAGACATTTTCAATAATAGGTGGTATCTCTTTGGTCAACCTTTTACCAGTTTGCTAGATGATGATTAGTTGATTTTTTGACATCACCAAAGATTGACTAATGCAAAATATGGATGTGACAATCGCAGTCCTTGTAAGAACGGTTAGGTGATGGATTATTATCAATGATTTTATTTCTTGACTATTCATTTATCACAGTAATGTTTATTCATGTGTAAAAAAATACATGCAAAGAAATACTGAAACTATACAAAATTAAGAAGAACTGACTAACTGCTTAAGAGCCATTTTTTAAGAAGTATTGGCCTATCGAGGAAAAGGATTTCAGTCTAAGAGGACTACTAGGAGTCAGTTTAAATAGGTATATAATATAGGTATCAGATTTTTACTATAAGACAATGGTTGTGTCCACAGCAGAGTCTAATTACCAATCGCTTAGTAATTAGTTCTAAGAACGTTGACGTCTTTTACATGACAAGAAACAATAGCACAACATAACCTATCTTTTGTTTCTGCTATTACCAATTCTATTATGGACATCGTTTCGTTTAGCACATATCCTTTTTCATTATAAGTATATTGAACACAAAATACCGTTTCCTGAAAAATAGGTGTATTTTAGCATAACTTTTAATAAAATTGAAGTGGAACGCATGTTTTTAATGATTTTTTAATAAAAGTAGGGGAAAATGTTGTTCTTAGGACTTGAAATTTTTGATAAAATTTTCGATTTGGAAGCATCTTTTCCATCTCAAATAGTATATAATCATTATTGCATTCTATTGAACGCTAACATCCTTCAAAATGAGAGAAAATATGCGTGAAAATAGTAAACCTAAGTTCCAGAAAAAGTGAGGTTAAATGAAGCGACTTGTTCAGTGTGTTCGTCGATTAAAAACTGTCAATGTTGCCAAAATTGCCAATATAATGTTTGCGATAATCAACATATTTTTAAATATTCGGTAACGAAAGCATAAACCAAGTGGTCGGATTTTAAGTGTCTAAACGTATAGTTTCATCTTTAAAATTAACAAAAAAAATTTTAGTTTTAGAGCAAAACAGATTTTTGATAGCGCCATATAGTACCTACCATTCTCAGATAATCTCATGTTATTACCACAATTCTCACAATTTATGGAATTCACTGTGATTATTTAAAAAAAATGATATTTCGTCTTAATTTTTAACCGACGAACCCAAATGGAGGAGGTATATAATTCGACTGTATGTCTGCATTTCGTTTACAGATGTTCGCGGCTTTTTCATAGTAAACGTGCTCCGATTTTGATGATATTTTTAGGTGATCGTTCACAATTTTGAATTTGAAAAAATTTCAACGGCATTTTATTATATGTCTATCAGTAAGTCCAAAAAAACTTTAGGTTCAAATATATATACCTGATTAAAAATATATATATTTAAATTATTGATAAGAAAGAGGCGGAAAAAACAGCCCTAAAGCGGAACGCGAACCTTATCTGCTTTATAGGTATTCAACAGCCAAAACAAGAACCTCTAAACACAAGGCTATGAGACATGCGGTTGAAAATGGTCAATTTTTGTGTAATGGCATGTAAGTATACCAACGAAAATGTTGTTGAAATTTAAATTCAATGAATTTCAAGAAATTTACCTTTCCGCTGCCCTTCCTCTCAAAAACTTCCCCCAAAGGGGGTGGTGAGGGCAATTTTTCCCGAAAATTGAAAATCCGAGAAGGCAGAATTAGAAGAAGAAGAAAATTCCATGTTTGGAAAAGTTTAGATTGGACATTTTGAAAAATTTTCATAGATTTCCGCGTTACAGTCTGAAATATGTGGAACGAGCAAATTTTTCCGAGAATCGAAAATTCTAGATTGGCAAATTTGAAAGGGGACCATATCCGAGTTACAACATTGGTAAAGTCTGAAATATGTGATATATTTATTTACGCTATGTTGAAGGAGCATTTTTTTCGAAAACTGAAAATACGAGACGGCAAAATTAAAGAAGAAATGTAGGTAGCAACATTTAAATTAAACATTTTTTCAAAAGACTTTTCGAGTTACAGCAGTAAAGTCAGATACAGACGCTAACCATACCTTCTTTTACGCCCCTTTGGCCTAATAATTCAACAACAATTCAATTAACACTTTAACTAAACTACTTTGTGGATCAATTCTTACGGGTTCAATTTATCACTAAGTAGGCTGCTTCAGCTTGGATAACTAACATCTGATACGAAATTCCTATCACAAAATGTCGGTTATCTTCTCTATATTTATTTACAATTGCCCAAATTTCTTGGATTTTCTGCCATTCTTATTGAAAATATGCCATTTCGAATAAGCTAGATTTACGAATATAAAGGCAGTGGATATTGCCCTGTCAGAAGTCTCGTTAAAAGTAGAACTGTCAAGCTTAAAGACAGTCTCGCTCTGGTTTGAACAACGCTTTCAAATAATAACCTAAAATAGCTATTTTAGTACTAGAAGCGGATCTTGAATACAGATTTTAATAACATCGCTTTCAAATATATTTTAAAGTAGCTCATTTAACTAGGCGAGGATGTTGAATAAGGCTGTAATAGATTGCAATCAAGGTGGTTTAAAAACGTGGCTGCTTAAAAAACATTTTTATTTTTTCTTTTTCATAACACTTCCACTTGTTTCTATTGAACAATATGTACGTTGCTCTAGGAAATAACAAAGTCTAATTAATATCTATACGTTTCAATTTTCTATAAACAGATAAATGAAATTCATCACAGTCGATAGAGATAACAAAACAAAACTTCTAGATCAAAGATAGACTGAAGTACCAGAATCAACATGTATCACTGTCCAATAAAAAAAACAACTCAGCTACATTGAATAGGTACGTATATATATAAATAATAGCAATACATTTTACAACAGTAACATCTATATTAGGCTTACCTCTACATACATTATGGCATTGAAGAATGTCCATTTCGACGCTTTTCTTTTTCACTATACAGAGAGAGCATAATGATAAATATAATGTAATGAGAGAAACAGAGAGAAGAACGTCCTACGCAAGCTTTTATCCCATCCATAAGCTGGCTCTTGTGTTGTTATATGGTACACATTCAAACAAACCCAGCACGTCCGCTTTCTGCCAAATACAACAACAACAACAACAACAAATGAGGAAGAAAAAAGTGATACAACAAAAGCACAAGCTAATAAAATTGTGGAAAGCCTGTCACATCCATCATCTTTATGGTTGGTGGTAGGTATATAGTATACCGAAAAGGTTGATGGCCTGTTTCAACCTCTGCTCTCGTTTCACCGTATGCATGTCGTATAATAAATAGTAGTAGTAGTGTATGTATTGTGTATATGACTTGTCCCACCGTTTATGTTGGATGGAATGTTTATAGAGGCACTATTTGCATATTGGTAATAATGGAAAAAAAGAATCCGATGGTTCTTAGCCAGAAGATTTCTCACTTTTTAAATAAGGGTGAACGTTTTTAGGGCATGAATCCTTGTCGCATGTTTCACCCATTTAAGAACAAGAAACTTGAAAAAATATTCACAGGTATCCTTTTTATTGGTAGAATATGCCCACAAAATTTCATTCCTTCATCTCTTCAGCAATTTTCAAAAGAAAAAAAATCTTCTTTCTCATTTTTGGAAGCGTGTTCCTTTTCAGGGAAAGTTCCAAGAGTTTTTCTTTACAAGAATCCTCTTTAATTTTCGACAAGGATTCACCACCTAAAATTTGCGCCTTCCACACCCTTCGCGGGCGATTTTCGGAGGGAAGGAGATTTCGGATTTGCGTTTTTATGAATCCTCTTTCAAATGTATCAAAAGTCATCAAAATCAGAGTACGATTACTATATAACAGATGCGCACGAACCAAAAAAAAGCAGACAGTCGAATTGTATACCTCCTCCGTTGGGGGTTCGTCGGTCAAAAACACCGCAAAATCTCATTTTTTGTATTTATTTTCAATATTATTTTATTTTTATTATTTGTTGTTATAGGGGCAATAGAAATACACATTCTTTGTAAATTTAGACTTTCTACATTACGGTTCATGTGGTACATCCATCTGACAGATGGACTGACGGACGGACAGCGGAGGCTTAGCAATAGGATTCCGTTGGTACTCTTTGGGTGCGGAACTCTGCAGCTCAAAAATATATCTGTACTCCATTAAAAAAAGAGAGTAATAATTATAGTAACGAAGGGACTGTTCTTGTACTCTGCTGTGTTTTTTACATTCACATGATAAAATTGTATGTCGTTAATACAATCGGTTCCCAAGGGAAACTTTTATATAGATACTCAGTTCCCGCAGTTTGTCATCCTGCCACGTGGCTAAACGAAATAAATATTACAATATTTCTAGCAAATCACACGTTCGGGAAAGAAGTAATGTGGGTGTACCACAAACTTTCTCATAGACAAGTGTTTGAAACAAACGCCAAGAACATGTACTTCAAAAACCAACACTTTTATGACACCTGTGCAACAATTGACATAATACGTTTTAATAATAGCATTTGAATGAAGCGCACGTGACCCACTCTCCCCTACAATGTGTTTTATCCGACATGAGCCTCGTCGTCGAAAGTCATTTGTATTTGTTCGGCATTCGGCACACGCTTTAAACATTTATACATACATACATACATACATATATATGGCGCCCACGCGATCCTTCAATCCTTACCTAGCTATATTGGATGATGATAACCAACAACCGAAACATAAACAAGAACAATCACATAAATACGCGTGTCAGATATCGTTTGACATGCGATGTATCACTCGCATATGAGTGTTCTGTGTATTAATACATTATACAACTGGATTTATTAGCCATAGTGAATTATTGGTTACATAATATTATGAATAATATTGATACATACGAATAAATCGGCTTTGGTTGTTCACAGCTTGTGTTGATTTAGTTGAGCTATCAAGAGGTGGGACTCCTTTCTTTTCTGTTTCCTTACGTCCTTTTGAGCGGTTTACTTCGAAAAAATACAATACAATACAATAGGGTATTTCAGTAGAAACGAAATTACTACTTTTAAGACTCTTACATTATACCAGACAATTTAAAAAACAAGATTTAAAGTCACATTTATTGAATTCGTGTTCATTGACTACAAAACATCACAAGACCTCTGACGTCACAACAGAAAAGTTTGGCAACGTAGCTTAGAGTTTAAAGTGTACAAAATATGTCAAACCAACAAAAGAAAATGAATTAAGGTTATAGTCAATTGTCATTTTGTTATAAATTATTAAAAGTTATTAGAAAAAAGGGATACAAGATTTTTTTAGGCTGGCAGTGATAATTTGCCATTATTGGACAGCGAGATAATAAATAATCACCTAAACACCATATAATGTAGAAGTTGTTATTGATGAAACATCTGGAGAAGAAACTCCTGGACAACGCAAACTTTGTAAACCATTTTGTAACATAAGAAAACTCGAATAAAATACGATTTCCAGTTGTAAACAAAGTGATGAGCGAAATTCAAACCTTCAAATAAATTTGACATGGACACTTTGTTGACTTTAGAGTAGATCTAAGGAAGGACTGGTTAGTTCTGCTATCTATAACTTGTCTACTCTGAGGTCTACAGCAGTGCAATTTATAAGAGTTCCGCAGACTATGACTATCTCTGTTTTTCATATTTGAATATAAAAGTATTAACAAAGTTTTCTGTTGTGACGTCATAACGATTAAGTTTAATTTTTAATTATTAATATATTCATTATTAAGCAAAATTATGCGGTTTTGATACATGTGAGACTTCAATTTATAAATAATAAATCAAAAAAACATAATTTTTCAAAATTCCTGAAATATCCCATTCGGTTGTATGATTTTTTGCGCGTTTGGCATAGTACACGTGCTCCAATTTTGATGATTTTTGATTCACTTGAAAGAAGAGAGTTGAGAAATGGTCTCACATTCAGAAAACTCAAATCCGAATTCTCATTCCCTGTAAAAAGCGCCCCAGAAAGAAGTGGATGAGGCAATTTTTTCTCGGACACGTTTATATTGATTTTTTTAAAAAGAGCAACTGTTTTCGAGTTACAGCAATGGTAAAGACTGAAATATGTGTATTCCCGCCGCGATGTTTTAAATCTCTGAATAATAACAAGTACCAGCAAAGAATATACCTGGGTAATAGGATAAGTTCAATCTTTTTTGGTATTAGTGAGCTTTCAACAATTTTCAAGACTAACGTTACACTCATAAGTGTTAAATATTTGTTTCCAAAAATTGGACGGACTTAATTAGCTGGTGCACTGCAAAATACAAAATAATATTAATTATATTGGTGCTGGTACTTTTGAAGTTGGTGCCAAAAGTCTTCTATCTATCCTTTTTTATAATCTACTGCAGTTTCCAATTTTGGATACTCACTTTTTCTTCAGGCTTTTCCCCTTTTCCACTCTTAGTTATATTTATCCGTTGAAAACGCCTCAGCCACCACGATTTTTTCTAAATCTTTGATCTTATACTTTTTTGGGAGAACCATTTCGACTTCGTGATTGCATGAGTTAATTTCTACAATGGCACTCGGCTGTATTCGATCTTCTGCCATCTTGAAGGTTTGTGTTAGGTTTGGCTCCGTTACGTCCCTGAGTTTTTCTAAGCAAAATATTTTAGTATTATTATTTTTTTTTATTTACTTTATGTATAAGCAATATGGCATTATTCCATTACTGACTTTTCAGAGTACAGAACGAAAAAAAAAAACTTCAACACTCATCGAGAATGCAATGACTAATAAACCGTAGGCCGGTCACGATTCAACAATAATTAATTTCACTAATTAATACATGCAGCACGTACTATATTAAACTCAGCCATAATAATTCAAGAATGAATAAAAAAAAGTGAACGAGGCATCCAGGACGTAGTAGCTTTCATCATAGAGATATGATAAACAACAATCTTTGGTTGCCAATGTTCATAAATAGTTATAGCTCAATAAATATATGCAAGTAAATGTGATCTTCTTTATGGATCATTTTTCCAAGGTGGCGACAGAATGAATATTTATGCGGAAGATGAGGAGAGATCTTCTATCGAATGATGTGTGTCTGTACTCTTCTTCTTGGAGCAATATAAACTCCGAACATTGCGCACTAATAAATCAGATGTGACACCATCTGCAAGACGTGGTGGTGATTGTAATATACCATCACCATCATCATCACAAGCCTGTTGAACGAACGCGTTGCGATCCGATTGGAATAAAATAACTGGAGCGTAAGCTGAGGATAGATGTCAGTGGCATCCCCGTCCCCGGAATAATCTGGGAAAATTGTTCTAGATAATGAGTTACATAAAAATAGATATTTTTTTTATGTTATCTGCTGCTGGAAACGATCTCTTTTAAATCTTGTCATTTTTGCCATAAAACTTTGATAAGATTAATATGGAACATTTAACAATGCTCTTTCCAATAAAGATACAATTATCAAAAGTAGTGTAACTCTGTTTATTATGTATCACGGAGTTAGCTCCTTTTTTAGTCCAACAAAATCATCTTCATTTGATGATGTATTGAAAAGTATAACAACTGAAGAAATATCATCTTTCTCATTATTTGGTGAAAATCATAAAATTATTTTGAACCTGACAATTTATAAGCAAATTCTTGATGAGACTTCGTTCGGATCATTACGCAGGCTCTCCCAGCAGTATTCGGAGGTAGTTTCGTAGGGCCTTCTCTCCCTTTCAGAATTATTTGTACTGCTTTTAATTCACACACTGAAGAAGGATTTTCCTTGATAGTTCCGATACAGTGAAATCAATTTTAATGAAACCTGGTCAGTATACCCTCCCTGTACATAAGTACTGATAGTATGAAGAAGGGGTATCAAACTTTAGGGCTATTTTATGTTAGGGGTGGTCCGCACCTGGCTTCCATGATGAAAGTGAAATATTGCTATAATTTCATATTCACTGTAACCACTTATGGACTGGGTATACCTACTAAATTAAATTTACTATTTCAAGAAAAATCCTTCTTCAGGGCGTAACTTGCAAGCACATATAATTCTAAAAGTATGGGCCCTACGAAAGAAATAATGAATTATTTTAGTCTTATTTTTGTTGAAATCAAACGCCATTCAAATTCTGACACACCCTGTATGATGATTTTTTCAATAAATCAACTGATGCTTTACAAAACACATCAAGTCTAAAATATCATCATACAAATTTTTCTATTTCCAGAAAATTATTCCTTCTCCTCCTCTGAAAAGAAGAGCTATATTCAATTTGAAAATTTGAACACATAATCATTAAGATAAATAAACTTTTTTTGAATGTACTTCTACTTTTCTTTTAATTACGATGAAAAATGTTGGAAAAAGGCTTTGATTTTTTAACTATAATACCAGCTACATTTTAAATCAGTAAATCGTACATATTTCTTGAATATTCTTGAAGAACTTGAACTTGTAAATCCTTGATTTAAAAAAAATCTTCGGTACCTACAAAAGTTGCTGGAAAATCTGCCCTTCAATTCAACCGTATTTTTAATTCATGAAAAACACGAAAATATTTTTGGTATTATTGAACAGATTGAAATAAAACCATTTTCCAATAATACTATTCCGTAAGAAAAAAAACATTACATCATTACATATTGGTGGTTTTTAAGATAGTTAAAAAATCTTATATATACAACTAGACTCTAGCGTACCTATTATCTTCGCTTTGTTCCGGTTGAGCTGGAACTCTGTTCCGAAAGCACATGAGAATTTTTCATATTTCTGACTCTCGAAATAAACACCCAGTACAGTTCTAAACCAATTTCTTGATGAACCTGAATAAATCTGTTAATATCGAAATCTTCAATTTCAGAGTAGATGCCAAACAAATGTGAAGTTAAAATTGATAGTCCATTTTTGTCTAGTTTGCTCCATGCGTTATACCGTTGCCAGATCCTATCGGTTATCTGTGTTCTGAGTACCTGTCAAAATTGACTCCTAACAATATGTCTTAGTATGGAAATTCTTGTAAAGCTAGAAAGTTGTTGTCCCCTGTCCCCTTAAATAAATAAGTCTTCAAAAGTGTTTGCATATGAAATGGATCGTACATAACGCAGTTTCGTAATTTTTTATTTTTTCCCGCGGCGCTACGCCCATGTCCGCGATCATTCTATAAATAGACTACCTGAGAAAGTATATGCATAAGATCTTCTTCTTCGGTGTTTGTACCACTGGCACCAGATGGACTGCGAGAGGACGAATTATTATGAACAAAGTGATAAAAAATCATAAGACACTAACTATATGGATACTAAACTGCTGCTACTAGTAGTTGTAGAAGGACGATGGGCCGTGTGTTTGATTTAAGTCCATCGCATGTCGCTACTGTACAGTGCTCGTACTTGAGTGAATTTGAAATGTGAGCTCTTCTCCAGTTTATCAGGAGGCTACAAGGCAATAATGAATATTTACAGGCGTAATATTTGAACCAGAACCAGTAGTATAATATTATACAAGATATTAGTAAATGGATAACGTGATTTATCATTATCGAAGTTAGACACTGGACTTGGAAATTGGTTTTCTGCTCAAGACTTGTAAAGCTAACAGTACATGATCAATTAAGCTGCCACTGTATGCAGTTTGATTTTCTTACTTACAGTTTTATACTTTTCTACCGCTACCCCAGGTAGCGATGAATGTAAGGAAATTATTGTAATGATGTTAAATTTTCGGTGTCCGGTTATCACTAGATATTTACGGCTCAGAGTTTCCTGAGTTAAACAAATAGATTTTCTGCTAATAACCTTCTTGACTGTGACAGGATTATCTTGAGAACGGATAGACGTCCTACTTCAAGGGAAACTTTTATAAAGGATATATTAACCGTCGGTTGGTCAACCGCTGGTTGAAGCAAAATCTACGATTGAAGTGTTTGAGAAAACGGTCAGTTTACAGGTTTATAAAGGTGTATAATACAGAAAGTCATGATTGGGCCTCGGTTAAGTTTTTGACCGACTTCAAAAAAAAGGAGAAGGTATACAATTCGGTTGTATGTTTGCTTTTTTTTCTTTTTTTATGGCTGTTTGCGCGTTTTGCATAGTAAAAGTACTCCAATTTAGACCATTTCTGTTTCATTTGAAAGAGGAGAATTGTGAAATGGTCCCATATTGAGGAAAATCAAATCCAAAATCTCCTTCTTCCAAAAATCGCCCCGAAGGGAGTGAAGGGTGCTATTTTTCTCGAAAATTGAAAATCTGAGACTGCAGAAATGATGACAATTCCATATACGGAAATGTTTAAATTGGACATTTTAAAAACTAATCATAGGTTTCCGCGTTAACGTCTGAAATATGCCCCCAATAGTTTTTAAGAAAATGACTAGGTATCGAGCAAGAGACGTAGAATTTAGGAAGGGTCAGCCCCACAGTTGTTGCTCCATACTTTGTGGTCAGTTTTGTGGCGTACGACATGTTTGATTTTTAAGGGTTTAACACGAAAACATTTGTTCTAATTTTATTTCCCAATAAAAATGTAATTATCAATACTCAAGCAAGTTAAATACGTGAAATAATTGAACAAACATACTAAATCAATACCGACTTTGCTTGGTGTTATCTATCAATATTTTTTTTTTTTCAAAAAAAGATTACTTTTTGAACTTTCATTTATAATTATCGTTATTGAACATTAGGCAAAGAGTTTTATTTACCATACAGATTAGTTGAGAATTGCAAGGAAAGGATTTATATCATTGTGATTTTCTATCAATATTTCAATTTTATACAAATATTTCCATAACAAGGTCAATTTTGATATCAATGATGAAATTATGTACGTTGTATCGAAAAATAGATTAAAATTAGACATCAATTGAGATTATTGTTGTTATGTATTATGAGAATCCAAATATTGTTTATTTATATGATAAGCACACATAATTCAAAAGACCTTTAATGTAAAAATAGTCTTGGAAATACCAACAATTAATAATAAAATTATGCCAATTTTCAACTTTGGATAAAAATCTCACAGACAAAGCCATACAGTGGATTCCCCAGGTTAATGACATGATTATCATACATAAATTAAATAGCATAACTCGAATGATAATTTATTTGAAACTACTTCACTGATTAAGCCCAGATAGGATTACCTTCTGTGTATATATATATATAAAGATATGTTCAGTACGATTTCATATAGAGTTTGTTTTATTTTCAAGAAGCAAGTAACGTTTTTTAAAGTATTCATCAGCTCATAGGTTACAATGATCAAGTTTTATGTACTAACGTTTCTATTTTCGGCGGCGTTTGCTGCTCAATTTGAAATTGTGAATCGGGAGATTGGTGCAATTTGGGTGGGCATTCAAGGAAATCCCGGAAAACCACATTTAGCTAATGGAGGTTTTATACTGAATGCTGGAGCATCGGTGAGTTAGTTACTTCATATTATCTTTTTTTGTTATTGATCAACGAACCGAAACAGAGGAGGTAGGTATACAATTCGACTGTATGTGTTTTTTCTAAGGATGTTCGTGAGTTTTGCATAGTCCTAAACGTGCACCAATTTTGGTCGAATTGAAAAAAAATCAATATTAGACATGGGGAATTTTTTTCTGAAATTTGAAAATCCGAGAGGCCAGACATAAAAAAAATTCCACATCCAAAAACGTTTATATTGGACATTTTTAAAAATAATCATAGGTTTTCGCAGAATATGTGTTTCAACTATGTGGAAGGGGCAAATTTTCCCGAGAATCGAAAATTCTAGATTGGAAAATTATAAAAAGGTCCTTATCCGGAAACGTTTGAATTGAACATTTTTTCAAAACAGTTACGCTTTTCGAGTTACATCAATGGTAAAGTCTGAAATATGTGATATATGTGTTTCCGCTATATGGAAGGGGTAATTTTTTTCGAAAGCTGAAAATATAAGACGGCCAAATTAAACAAGAAATTATATGTGGGCAGCAACATTTAAATTGAACATTTTTTCAAAAGAGTTACAGCAGTAAAGTCTGAAAAATTTATATCTGCGCCGCGATATTTTGCGATCTTTGAATAATAACAAGTAGGTACATGCTGAGCCTTATTTATGGTAATATGATAAATACTATCATATATAATTCAAAGTTACATTAAAAGAACGAAAGATAAGGTGACTGACGTTGTCAAAGTTACTTAAAAATGCACTATTTTTATTCCGTCATCAAGATATGAGTTAATCAAATTGAAGAATCAACTAATCTCCCATTAGGAATTCATTATGAAATCGACCCTAAGAATGTCCTAGGAACAATCAATTCACTGTACATTATTGTATTTAATTTAATGTTCATGTAATGATAGTATAGCCATACTTTTATAAAGCAAGTGACATATATCATTTTCATAAAAGTCGAATAAAAATATGAAATAAGAAGTTTGTTGGAATATCATTATAAACAAAATTGTTTATATTGGTTCCTAATATTATTTCTAACTTAGAAATATTGACTCAAATATTGACTCAAACTGTACATAAGTTACTGACGAGGCATTTATCAATACATCACCTAGTAAAGTAATTCGTAAATATTTATCTGAAAAACATTAATCATTATTTACTTATATTATGTGATATCAAATTGTAGCGGCAACAATTTTGCACTTTCTTTGAAACCCTTCTTTTTGAAAACAAGTGTGAACTTCCTTCCTTTTGGTTGGAAGTTGGTCAAAAAAACCATTAGAATTTTAAAATTGCGCAAGAAATAAAATATCATTTATAAGTAGATAGAAGATCCTTAGCAACAACTAGATAATTCTGTTTTCTTTCCAATGTTTTACATGTATGTCCTCTGTAATTTCGTACATTCTGTTCATTTGATTTTTTAGCAGAAATAGAAAAAATATTATTTTATGATGAAGTTGGTCCAATTAATCAATTAATCTATGTCATTTAATTATTTATTATATATTTTTCAATGAGTGAATCTTCAAAATCGCTTAATATAAAAATTTCACGATCATAGATACGTTTAATACGAATTAATTTCAAACGTATAATTGAAATGTCCCGGCTACTTTTTTGTAAGAAGGCTCAAAAAGATTGCATATTAAGATATGCAAATTTTAGATAATAAATTTTATCGATATGACAATCTGATCGAAAACTTTTTTTTTGTTCAATATGCCTTGATTTTAATATACTGTGGTAACTCAACGATCTTTTTTAGAATTCAAATGTTGCTGAATACAGTCTCATCTTTAATTTTGGCATATATGTACAATTTACAATTTTTCCCTCACCTTTTTTTTATGAGATTTTTTTCTGAAATACTTTCAGTTTCAAAAATTTCATGATTCCACCACTTCTCTTTGGAAAAAGCAAAATCAAAAACATTTACTATGGCAAAACTTTTTCAAAAACATAAAAAAGACAAGCCAACAATCATCGAATTCTATGAAGTCGGTTCAAAACTGGGCTGTCGTCCATAACAATAATATCCTTCAATTTATAAGTATATATGATTATTTTAAGGATATATCTAATCTAAAATGCATTTTACGTAATTTCATTCTCTGATTATATAATTTGGAATAATTAACATAAAATTAATCATATTTTCCAGTTTTTAGTTCATCCTATAATCAACGGATGGATCTAAATTACTCTAAAAAATATCTCTTATCGATTTATTTAATAGATATTGATTATATTTATAATTAGATGGATATGGCGAATATCTCATTTTTATTTCATATCTGTTTCCTTCGATAAACATGTCGGTATAGTATAGGGGCTAAAATAATTTTTAATTTATTATAGAAATATTTAATGTTTTGATTATAATAAAAGCATAATTTTAATATTTTATGAAATATAGTATGATAAAATTTCCGTGAAATAACATGACCGATAATTTTTAATATTAGTATCAGTTGCAATTTCTACATGAAAATGTAAGCACATCCTGGAACGGCCTTAATTGAAAATGGTGTTCATTTTAGATTACCTGCCTTAAATTTAAAACATCCTTACTTTGCAGGACATAAAGGCTGTTGAAGGTTTCCCCAAATCTAAAAAAAATCTGATAGGTACTAAAACTAAAATTTGAATTATTTCGAAATACTTTCTTATGTCTAATAGTGGTTAACATAATCGTCCATTTTGTTGCTGAAAAATCCCTAACCATTCCTTCGAATGGTATATACCATTATTCAGCATTCTTGGTTGAAATGTTGAATAATGAAGAGTCTTCTAATTTTTCCATCGTAGTTACTTGTGTTGTAAATACCACATATATCGAATAAAACCGCAGTAATCAGTTGGGTGAAGATCAGGCAATCTTGGAGGCCATTGATAAATAAACTGCCAGCATTTAACAAACACCAGGCGGTGATTTTCTCGTCATGAACGCCCTGCTGAATGATCTCATGAGGATTAATTAACTTTTATTGATATTATCGAGTTTTGAGTATGGTTCAATTTATAAAATATTATAAAAAATATAATAATTAGCATCCTCCAATTCAAACAGTAGCTACTAGCTCCGATACAGGGGTTTAAATTAGACCATTTATCACTTTATACATAAATTCTAAGAGACAAATAAATATTTTACTGATAAAACAAATATATAAAAAGAAATAACGGAATTAAGTAAAGTTTAAAGTACCTTTCTCGCTAAATGTATAGATATTTAATCAAAAATACGATTACTCTATTAATAGAATGTAAAATAATGTATGTACATTATTAATAATGAACTTTTTCACAGATATTGTTCTACGATTATCTCTGTATTTACCTTATCATTCATTATTAACAATAAATACCAATTTCAATTTGTCACTATCACCTATTGAAAAACTATAGATACTTACCTACATTTTATTCGTTAGCAACTTCATTCACAGTGCAATATTTTAAATAAAATAAAAAACCATTATAAACATTTTCATTATTATTCAAACGTGAGATCATATTATATAATAGCAGACATAATTCAGGTTTCCTTATTTAAATGAACCAGATTTGCATTGAAACAATAGCAATCAAGGTATTCGAACAATTGTTTTTAAATATCAGATAATAATAGAAATATAACTGTTGCTTCATATGAAGTATTTTAATTAGTAATTATTTCAGAAGCGGTAGATCCGAATTATACTAAACTTTTTCCAATATTATCTTTGATTGAATAACCGAGGAAGAAGACAACAACAAATTATCTCTATGCCAAAACTGCATTTTTTATATGTTTTTCCGTATATTTTCAAGACCTCTCTTTTCTAAATTTAATATCGTAAACAGTACACAGTTTATGGGAAAGTTTTTGAGAAAATAAAAAAAAATATGTTAAAATCTATTTGGTTCATTTATCGTAAAAAAATCTTATTCCTAGAATTCTTGTACGCATTAAGTTAATTCAACTATTTTATAAGAATATCTAATAATATTAGTTCATGTAGCAATTATTGATAAAAACTAGATTTTATAATATTTTAATAATTTACGCATTTTTTTCTCTCTGATAAAGTGTAGAGATGTACAATTCTACTAGAAGAGATTATTCGAATATTTATGTTTATTAATTTCTAATGGCTCAAGTTAATTCAATTTTAATCCATTCTTTTCGGTATGTAAGATTTTGAAATTATCATTAAATCCGTGATTATTATCTTTGAGATGTAGCGCTCCGTTCGGGGTTCGTCGGTCAAAAATAATATAAAAATATCTCCTTATTATTTCTTAGCCGAATAAACCTTGATTACACATTGATGCTTTTCTGTATGATACATAAATAACCGTATCTTTACTTATAATTCCATTATATAGAGAACACTCAATGCACCAGATGACTGGGCAGGACGATTCTGGGCCAGAACTTGGTGCGACCCCAACACAAATATTTGTCTGACTGGTGACTGTGGCCGACGTCTTGAATGTGCCGGTAATGGTGGTGCACCTCCAGCCTCCTTGGCAGAAATCACACTCAGAGGTGCTGGTGGACTGGATTTCTACGACATCTCCTTCGTTGATGGCTTCAATCTCGCCATTTCGGTAAATAACTCAATCAAAATATTACCTACTTTATAGTTTGAGACTATAGATCAAATCGAATGTTCGAACACCATGTTAATCCTTGGTAATGTAATTTAAAATTGAACGTAGAGCTTATTTATGTCTAGAACATAAAGATGCTTCAACAATAGTATACTGTTTCCGTAGAATACAATAATTATTTATTAGTGCTTCCAAAATATATTTTTAATTGGTATTCAGCAATCGTTTTTCACTAATAAGCTTGTGTTGTTTATTAAACGTTAAAATTTTGATAGCACGCTTTTGTATTCTGGCTACCGGCCCTAATGCATTTGAATAAGCTGAACCCCAACAAATAATCCCATAAAATAGCACGCTACAGAACAAAGCATGGTATAATTTTAATAAATCATTTTTGTCAAGAATATTTCTCATTTTATAGAAAACAAAAAGAAGGTATCTTACTATTTGACAATACGAAAAATATTTATCTTTCAATTCCAATTCTCGTACAGTATAACACCAAGGTATTTAACTTCATTTACTCTTTTTATTCTCATTATCAAATTTACAATTTAAATGATTATAACAAATATCATCATGTATTGTCAGTCCTCGTCTATAACAGAGACAAATTTAAAACACTCGATTATGACATATTTAAAGTCACTCTGTGATAATTAGGGCATTTTCTTATAATTCTTAAGGAATGTTTTGTAGTGGCTGTAACTTTATCCCAACTACACATAATGACTGTGTCATCTGCAAATGATACAATAACACTCCTTATATTAAAATGCAATAATCCATCAATATTAAATAATAATGGACCCAAAATTGAACCTTGAGGTACCCCACAAGTGACTAAGCTTTAAGAACTTTTAACATTATTCATGACAAAACACAGTGAAATCTATTTGAGAGATAGTCTATTCTGCTATTGTCAAGTTGATTACACATGAAGTTACTGACATAATTCAAAGCATCATTAGTCGATTTATTTTTTCTGAATCCGAATTGCGTCTCGTTTAGAATTCCCTCTCCCTCTAAAAAAATCATTGTTGTGAAAGATATTTTTTACATATTTAAATATTTAGATATTTATTTTTAAATCAAATAAAATGAGCTCTTTAATCCATATTTTACGTTCTAACTAATTAGTTTAGATAACATTTTAATATTAATAAATTCTTTCAGTTTGAGCCAATTGGAGGTCGAGGTGATGGAGGCCCATACAGTTGCCGAAGCGCCAGCTGCAAAGTCCACCTCAACGACAATTGTCCCGGTCCATTGAGACTGAACTCACCACATGGTGTTGTGGGTTGCAAGTCGGCCTGTCTGGCCTTCAATACAGATCAGTATTGTTGTCGGGGTGCCTATGGTACACCACAAACTTGCAGAGCATCCACATGGTCACAAAATTATCCAGCCTACTTCAAAAGACAATGCCCAGATGCCTACAGTTATGCTTATGATGATCGGAAGAGTACGTTCACTTGCAGAGCTCAACGGTACAGAGTTACGTTCGGTATTTAGACATTGTAGTATTACCAAAAGTGATCGGGAATGTAATAAAATGCTATAAACATTACATGAAAAGTTTTTCTTCTTCTTCTTCTTCTGTTGCATTTATCTATTCTCCTTAGTCTATTATCATTCGAATGGATTCACTAACGTCTTGCATGTATTTGTAAAAAATGACATTTCATAATAATCGTTCATTACCCATTTTCTTGGGATACTTTGCCATTACTTTCCATGGGCTGACCACCGCATAATCTGGTGAGATGTCTTTAGGGTTCAAAACTATGAGAGGTTGTTCTTCTTTTTAACCAGTTTACTGATCTAAATTTTGCAAACAAGACAATTTAAATAACTGGTCTACAGAATAGTATCGTAATTCGGTGCACGAATTTACGGTAGTTTTACAAAAAATGCATACCTAGGTATAGGCAGAAGAAGATTTAGTTTTGTAAAAAAATAAATTAATGACGTATCGACTATTCTGAAGATCTAGTCGATTTTGAAAGTGGGTCGAAAGTCGATACAAATTCATTGCGCCCACAATTTTAATGAATCAAAATTATGTTCTGTTGTTCTAAAAAAACCTGACACTCAATAAAATATAATTTGAATGGACTGATTAATTAATATTTATTGGTAAATAATGAATGAATTTACATAATAAAATAATCATAATTTCTAAGGCACATCTCCCAGATGCGCTTGTGTTTTGGAAAGTCACTACCTTATTAAAAATATTTTACAATAGGTTTAGAAAATAATGAATATAGATATATGGAAAAAAAGCGGAGACATAAACTAGAAGTTACAAATAGTTTTTTCAGGAAAATATCATAAAATAGAACTCGAACTCTACTAATAACTATTTTATATTTTGATGGTTTCGGCTTTTTTACATGATGAAAATCCATATTAAATTAGAAATAAAATACACTGGTTTTTATTTCTAAATTAACTATTTTATAATATATACTAGATAAATTAATGATGGAACTTGTCAAAAATTTAATATAAAAGTGGATCAAGTCAGCCATATCAAGACTTATGAAGTCTTTGGCCTTGAGGGCTCCTCAATCCTAATGCGAAAGTGAGTTTGTTCGTTTGTTACGCTTTCACGCCTAAACCATTGAATTGATTTTGATGAAATTTGGTACGGATATTGACTAGACCTTGGGAAAGGACATAGGCTACCTTTTATTGCTCATGGGACTTTATGTGGTGGGTTCCGTACCTGATATTTGTATATTTCTGAACTCTATGGCTGGATTTTGATGGTATTTTTACTATGTATGTTTGTAGAATTTATTGTGATAATCTGGTAGGGACTCTAAGTGTAACTGGGCCTCCTAGGTGGAGAATTCTATACATGTAATACCCAAAGAAATGTCGCGGAGCTCTATGGCTGAATTTTTGTAGATGTTTCGCTATATTTGTGTGTAGTATGTCACTGGACTGTTTTGTGAGAGTCTGTCAGTACGACTGGGACTTAAAGGGTGGAGGTTTCCATACCAGAAAATTCCTAAGACATATTTAGGAGAAATTTGCATGCTGTACTCTCTTGGTGGATGGTTCTGGGTTGGTGTTGGGACTGGTTCTACCTGCGAGTAGGACTCTGAGGTAGAAGGGTTCCATACTCAAAATATTTTAATGACTTTATGCTTTCGTACTATAATCTATCAAAGTGTTTGCCCGGGAAGTCCCGGATAAAACAGCTAGTATTTTTTATAAGAGCATCGCATTCTAAAATATTAGGATCAAGATTGCTTAAATGATATATAATCAAATTCTGTCTGCCTTTCGTTCTTGTCAGAAAAAATATCATAAATGCAATGAAAATTATCTTCTGCTTAAGTTATTTAGAAAAAACAAACAACTATATACTTAAATGAAAAAGTACCAAATAAATTAAAATCATTTAATGTTAATAAATTTAACCAAATTTAACGAGAAACATAGAAAAATCAAAAAGAAATAATTTTTCTTTTGATTTTTCTGTGGTTAGTCTTGGAGAATATATTTATTCATCCATTCATTGTATCTATCTTCAGCGCTAGCTACTTAAAATGATTGTAGAGTCTCTAGTCAATGAAATGCTGGTTATTAACTCATTTAAATATAGTTATTTTGATTACAATAAAACTAATGAATCCATTAGTTTAGTACAAGTATATACTTACATAATATAACTTCATCTGTCTCATGAATGTCGCTTATATGTTGTGGAGCAGGTTATAGCACACTGATTTCTATTATAGATATTAATAAGACTATGTTGAATTAACTTTGAATTATGATATAGGTAACTAAATACTTATGAAGGTATGCCGATCTGAAAACATAAAATGCTTTGCGTATAACTTTACAATGGAGCTCTATTACCAAGTCACTCAGCGTCTTATTGTCTATGTGCAAGACATTTAGAGTCCCTTGTAAATTTGAAAACACAAATAATGTTTTCCTTGAAAGTAGAGAAAATCTACTTGCTGCCCAGATAATTAATTAATTGAGTTTAAATTAATCAAGACAAATGATTTCTGATAAATGTTTTGCGATATTGTTTGAATATATCTATTTAACAAGAATAATATTAAAGCATTTGTTAGTTACAAAAAAAAGTACAAAACTACAAAGAAAATAAATCCAAACAAATTTTTAACGGTAACTGAAGGGCCCTGTTTTCATATTCTCAGGGATATTATCCTCTGAATTCTTTTGAGGCCAGTACTATTTCAAAGTCTAACTCTAATTTAACATGTATGATAAAGTTAAGTAATTCTAAAGTAATCAGAAACAAAATATAATGAAATAATATCACCAACTTAAAGGGGTTTAGAAAAGAGGCAGTTTGCTTTTTCTGTAGCTGAAAAAGTAAATTAAATTATTCTAAATTTGTTTATTAAATGTACGTTAGAAAAGGAAGATTATTTGCAAGGTTGTATTCATCAAAAAAATCGCCTCTGATTAGGTTGGATTAGGTTATTTTTAATAGGAGCTTTTGAGTTATTATGTAAGGTATTTAAATCTGTTAATGCATTGGCTGGCTTCGACAACATTTGTCATTTTAAATTAATAATACAATTGTGTGTCGTAACAATGATTTTTACAATTTAAAAACATAATGATTAATTGTAACCTATATATAGTATGAAACAATGGACCTAGAATGCTACCTTGAGACACCCCAGAAGTGATATTGAGAGCTCCTGATATGTTATCATTAAAAATTACCCCATCTGATAAGAAAAGAAGACACCAGCTCCAAAGGAGAATCGCTAAAACTCATATACTAGAACAAAGCTAATAGTATTTATTTATATGCATAGCTAGATCCGACCAAATTACCAGTGAGCATGAGTGAGTTATGAAATGATTGAGGCTATGAAATCTTTCCTGTTTGTAGTTAATTTCATCTTAATTCACGAATTTTGCCCTGACGAACGGAATAAACATTCTCTATTTAATAAATGACTGAATGCCCAAGAAAAATCTCTTTTATCATTTGTATATATATATATATATAAAAGTCTCGATCATCTCGATCTCAAAATCAAGACGAGACGAGAAATCTCGAATTTTGAGTGTCTCGTGAAACCCTATATAAAAGTTTGGAAGTACGTTCAAAATTAACTCTTGTAATAAAACAATAATCTATAATAATATAATACCACAAATAGGCAAACTCTAAACAGGCCCAGTGTATTCTCTGTTCACTAAAAAATTATGTCTAATGGACTATGCCCTTGAGACTGCAGCGACAAAATGAAAATATCTGGTTTAATGCTGAGAAATAGATTTTTCGATACAAATGTTATCTATTATTAACACGTACTGCTAATAAATTGATATTAATCACCATTTATTATTATCATCATTGAAACGTAATGAATGCTCTCTTTCGATATAAAATCTCATCATATTGGTATGAATGTCCTGCAAGTTCAGATACGAGATGTATTCGATTAAAGTGAGCAGATTTTAATTACAGATATACGCACACACCTTTGCTCCTGAATCAACTCATGTTCATTTGATGGCATAATAAATTTAAAATGATTGAATATATCATACATTGTAGCAGTGATAACATTCAACTAAATATTTTAAGAAGGTACAAGAAAGCTAATGAAGGTAGGCGTTAAATGATAAAATGGATTACCAAAAATATAAATATTATGTGGTTACATATTTTTAAATAGTTTTTATTACTTTCGGTTCTTGTATCAATGGACTCCGCAGCGATTTCTCAGGCCCCATACGGTCTAGAGACTTGAAATTTCGAATTCGTACTTAGATCGCAGATATCTCGCCGCCTGTTAAGCTCCAAGTATGATCCAATATTGGTAATTATAATTATCTCATTCAATCTCATTCAACCAAGATCATTATTTTGACGACATGGAACGACAATGGGATCCGTCACTGGAATTACGCACGAGCATAGAGCGTATATATACGTCTCGTTCTCTGGTATATAGGTACTTTCTGGAAGATCGTCTATGGTTATGTCGCAATTGTCAGACGTCAGACGTTATTGTTAATTTAAAGTTTAATTTTGTGTTGTGGTAGACAAACAGTAATTTGTCATGGAATTGCTGTTGCTGGCAAACACATATACATAAGTATAGTTGAAACCGAGAAAAGGATAGCAATAGTAGGTACTCATCGGTACGGTTTAAATCTTAAATGCCCAATAAAAACTATTTTTAATTTTTTTCAAAAATTTCACTTGTTTATTTTTTGGAACTTCTTTTATATCCTTAAATAAACGTGAAAAACAACAATGTTTCATTAGGAAACATTTAAATTTAGTTGAAAATATAACTGATTTTTTTGCAGTTGAATTTGAATCAGGAATATCACATACTTTATTCAAATAAACATCGTGAAACCCAAAAATATAAAATAATACTTATATTTTTCATAATTTTTATATAGTTTACACTCTAGTTCCTACTTCACTGAAAGAAATTTGAACAAGTGAAATTTTTGAAAAAAATTGAAAATAGTTTTTATTGGGCATTTAAGATTTAAACCGTACCGATGAGTACCTACTATTGCTATCCTTTTCTCGATTTTAACTATACTTATGTATATGTGTTTGCCAGCAACAGCAATTCCATAAAAAATTACTGTTTGTCTACCACAACACAAAATTAAACTTCAAATTAACAACAACGTCTGACAATTGCGACATAACCATAGACGATCTTCCAGAAAGTACCTATATACCAGAGAACGAGACGTATATATACGCTCCATGCTCGTGCGTTATTCCAGTGACGGATCCCATTGTCGTTCCATGTCGACATTATAATGATCTTGGTTGAATGAGATTGAATGAGATAATTTTAATTACCAATATTGGATCACACTTGGAGCTTAACAGGCGGCGAGATGTCTGCGATCTAAGTACGAATTCGAAATTTCAAGTCTCTAGACCGTATGGGGCCTGAGAAATCGCTGCGGAGTCCATTGATACAAGAACCGAAAGTAATAAAAACTATTTAATTATATGAAATAAAATTGTAACAAAGACGCCAATATCCGCAATTTATTAGCAAACTTCAGAAAAATAAAAGTTCAACAAACATTAGAAATATTTTGAACATGAAATAAGACCAACTTTATCAATAGGCAACATACAATATAATTAATTTTGATTCCTTTTGATTTAAAGAATTCCGTTGTAGAATCGACCATTAACGTATAAGAAAATCAAATTACTATAATTTATTTCCGAAGAATGCGATTTTAAACTGACTATTTGAATTCATGCGCGAAAACGAACCTACAGTTCCGGTGACGTCACTCATGTCTGTCATTCTTATTTCCTCCTTATGACTTATTATAACTACTTGTTTGAAGTTATACTTGTGAGACGGAGAACATTATTTCGATAATTGAAATTAATTGTATTTTATAATAAAATAGAAGCTGGGTTCATGAGAGCAGACCCCAGTTTCGGATCAGAAGGTTCAGTTAAAAACAATTTAATTGGAAACTTAGCTGGAGCAGATGATCACAATGGCATAAAACATGAATCTACACCGCTTTTTATAAGAACATTATTAGCATTTTTATGAACTACCTGATGTTGATGGATGACTGAAATGGGTGCATTTTAAATACTTTACAGTTTCTTTATGTACTTATAAAAATAATTACAATGAAATACTTATGAAAGCCAGCGAGAAACCAGAGAACAAGAACCTGCGAGCGACGAACCGATATGAGTGACAGACATGAGAGACGTCATCGGAACTGTAGCTCCATTTTCGCGCGAAATTTGAAACAAACAGTTTAAAACCTCATTTTCTGCTATAAGTTTAAATATTTAATTTTTTTAATATACTGTATGTCGGTCTGTGACAGCATTATCTCGGGAACGGATTGGACATTTTGTTGCTTTCTTTTTTATTATATTTGGTACCAATAACACTCGCCGGTGGCACTGAATAAGAATCCTGTATACACTGGGTGTTGAGCTGTAGCCAAGAAACGTGATTTGCTCAAGACTGTAACGAAAAACGGCTCTACGGGTATCAAACTTGCCTAAAGTATTCTTCTGAGAGCAATTTACCACCCACATACAGCGCCATCTCTGAGAAAAAGCACAAAAAAGTTATGCTTGAATAAAATTCCATATTTTCCACATGTTTCTTCAGATTCTGGCTAAATGTTTCATCTTGCGAAAAAATGTTACATGACCATTGTTGTTTGTCTTGACATACTGAAAAAAAATGAGTGGTAGCACGATTTGGCCAGAGGCTCTTTACTTTACTACCGCTATTATTATTTACTGGAATTTGCCTGCGAACGGTAGGAAAGTCGTGTGAGTGGATACACCAGATTTGTTTTCAAGCGTCAATAAATTATTTCAGAAATATCTTCAAAATTAAAAATCAAATTGACGATTGGACCTCCCGGCCGTATTATTCACACTTTTACTTTGCTCGGCCTGGAATTTGATCTTGGCCAATTAGCACCTGAAAGTCATCATTATCATCTAGTTGGGAAGGGCATTTCTCGACATTTAGGTACCTGCACCACCCATGTTAGTCTTGTCTCCATCACTAGAGACCACCGGTATCGCTTAAAGCAACAACGCGACACCCAACAAATAACACGTATTAATTCAGACTGTCCCAAAGACAAGATGAAAATTGTCATCACTTTATTCGCCAAATTGTTTTTTCTGTTTTTGAAAAAATTAAAAATGTAAGAAGATGTCCTTGGTATTTTATAAATATCAAATTTCATAAATTGCAGGACACCTCTTTGAAATAATTCTGTGAAATCATGGTAATTTATTTAAAGCCTTTCAAATTCCCTACTGCATCAATATTCCTTATTGACCGACTTCCCAAACGGAGGCGGTATAGAATTCGAATGTTTGTCTGCTTTTTTATGTCTGTTCGCGTCTTTTAAATAGTAGACGTACTCCGATTTTCATGATTCTTTTTTCATATGATCGAGGACTATTGAGAGTTGGTCCCATTGAAAAAATATACATTCAACGTGTCCTTCCCTCCAAAAATTCTTCCAGTAAGGGTAGAGGGGGCAATTTTTTCAGAAAATCGAAAATTTGAGATGAAAAAATTAAAGCAGACCATATCCGGCAACATTTATATTGAACATTTTACAAAAAAATCATAGGTTTCCGAGTTATACCTAGTAGTGAGCAGTAGGAAAGTCTGAAATATGTGTATTCCCGCAATGTTTTGAAATCTCTCAATAACGTATTATCTTCTTAGGTGAACTTTAATTGATTTTGATGAATAATGTTACACTCAAAAACTAACAGGTCTTTTTGAAGATCTCGCTTTACATTTTTTGAAGTTTTCAAAAGTACTAGCTTACCTAAGCCTTTAGTCAACGGAACCTTATAAAACAGGCCCTTAACTCTTTGTTATTCAACACAATAATGTACAAATGATAGTATTGTGTGACATGGTGAAAGACATAGAACGGTTGATATAATAAGTAACATTCAATTTATATTCTTAAGATTATTTTTATTTATTATTCCCTAGAAATAGTTTGTGAATTTTTGCTCTACTCCTACCTCCATGGAGTAATTTGTGTCTACCTTTTTGGAATCATCGAACAAAGGGAGGTCAAAAAATGGAAAAAAATTAGATGTTTTGAAAACTGATGATGACGTCATCATTTGAAGGTAGTTCACCCTGTATACTCAAGTATTAACTAAAAAAGAAAATATTGTTTATTGTCACTCTGCGGACTCACTAAATATCTCAAAAACCGAGTAATTAAAGATATCTGCATCCAGCTCTGATTTGCGACACACTGTATGTGTTCTTTCACATCTTATACCTATAGGGTTGGCTTGGCATCCCAAATCACAAGAGAATTGATATCTTGAGCTGCTTAAAAACGAGAACCCATATCGGATTTTAGGGTGTGGTGTGGACCGCGTGTCTGAGTGGGTGTTTTGTTGAAAAAGAAGAAGAAGAAGGCCTTCGGCAGGGTGTGTTGGTTGTTATTTTATGCCTCGTGGGTCGACCTGAGAGAGAGAGACAGACAGACATTTACTAACTCGCTGGTGCGGGTGTCAAGCAGCCCACACTTCGCACCGCCATCCATGACAGAGACGGATTCTTCTCGGCCCATCAATAAGCATAAAGTTAGGCTTAAAATATGATCTCATAAGATATATTGATGATATAGATATAAGGATAGGCATTATTAAGATATTAAGTATTACAAAAGCCATAGCCAATTTAAAGTCAAGTTAAATCATCTATGAATAACTAATAAAATAACAGTTTTTTGTAAAAATATTTATTTCACAATTTTGAGTGTAACGTTAGTCACGAAAATCGTTGAACGTTATCCTATTACCCGTGTATATTTTTTGCTTGTACTTGTTATTATTCAGAGATCTGAAAACTTTGCGTCGGAAATATTTCAGACATTACCTCTGCTGTAATTCGAAAACCGTACATTTTTTTAAATTTCCAATTTAAAGGTTGCTACATATATATAATCTCTTCTATAATTTAGCCGTGACATATTTCCAATTCTCGAAAAATATTGCTCCTACCACTCACTTATTTCAGACTTTACCAATGCTGGTCTCTTCTATAAATTGGTCGAACTCAAGTTTTCGATTTCCGAAAAAAATTGCCCCATTTGGAAGAAGTTTTTGGGTGGAAGGACAACTTGAATGTCAATAGGAACATCCAATAGTCATCTTTCAAATTTAATAAATCTATGAGGCGCAAACATCTATTAAAAAAAACAACAAAAAAAGTATACAGATAACAGTCGAATTGTATACCTCCTCCGGTTGGATCGTTGGTCAAAATTTTCAAATTGTTTGTCTACATGTTTTTTTTTTGCGGTAATCTCCGAAATTACTGAACAGATTTTAATGCGGTTTTTATGGCTTGGTGTAGAATATAGGTAGGCGTTATCTGATTTAAATCGGATGTTAGAAAAAAAAGTGTTCTCATATAAACATATCATGATGGAATTGGTTTCCACGCAGTCAAAATCGTGGGCAGCAAGAGCCGAGTACTTGAATTTGAAATATTATACCTAGACATATCATTCTGACTTTCTCAAAGATAACTTTGTAACTGTGCATTTTTGTTAAAAACAAATTTAACAATAGCTGAAGCGCCTCATATTTGTAATATGTGAGTTATGAACCATAGCAAAGTTGTCTTTGAATAAAAACTATAACCTACAATATTTAAATGTTTCCCAAAACTGAATCAAGTGATGGTATCAGTTTCTCAGCAGAACACTGGTCCTACAAAATAATCATTGTTCTTTTTCTTCTTCTTCAAGTTTATAGTAGAATCTGAGACTTCTAACTAGGCCCAAAATTAAAGAAAGTTTTTTGCCATTGCTTTCCAAGAAATGGCCAACATAGAGCTCCGTGAAAAATATTCACGGTTCGGCTAGGAATCTAATTTATGATCTTTGTATATGGTATAAGTAGTCTGAAGCGATAAGATTGAGAAAAAGTTTTTTTTACTTCTGTAATTTACAAAATTAGGATTATATAAGACTAGCAGTACCCGGCGCATTGCTGCCGTAGCAGTAATAATTGTGGAGATATGTGAAATTTGAAATAAATTGTTTTGTTGGTTACTGGCCATGTCCAGTCCAATAGAAAAAAAAAATAAATAAAACGAATTTCAGAGTAATCACTACAATTATTAATTTATTATCTCAATTTTAAATGACGATTACTTACAAAAATAACTTCCTGCTTTTGAATACTTCAGTAATAATATAATATTTTTATTGTAATGCTTTATGGTACACTATATTTTTTTAATTGCTTGATTATTTTAAATAATTTACTTTTATCACCTATATATCCACAGTGTTAGATGGAGGAGGTTTAATATTTGTCCCTATCCCTACCAGAAGTGCTGCCCTCTCGTAGCGAAAGGCCACACTCTTCTCAGGAAAAAGGCTCATTGTTCCAGATAATATAGGTGTTCTATGGATAATGGATCTTGACGTGTATGACATATCTGACACCACACTAAGAAAGCGTTTGGGAAAAGTGTTGTTTTCACTACTTTCCTTGCAATTTTTAACGATTTTTCTCTCCATAAGAACCTTACTTATGCCTTAGCGAAATATTAAAACAAAAATTATCCGAATTGGTCAAGCCGTTCTCGAGTTTTGCGCTCAGCAACGCATTTGGCGATTCATTTTTATTTGTATAGATTAACTCGAATTTTAATTTGAGTGTTAGTAATATCGTATGGGTGAATATTTGATTATTCCTTAAAAGTAATTTCTTTGAGGTGACTAGTTTTTCTATCTAGATTAGTACAATATTGGAAAGTAAGAAACTTGAAACCTTGACCAAACTAAGCATAGCCACATAAACCGCTTGCACCTTTTTTCAGGTCAATCACCATACCTAATATAACCGTAATGTCGCCTAACAATTAAGTATTCACAAAGTGCATAATTATTGCTAAATCGCAAACATTGGCGTGCACTCATTAATTAAATCATTCTTATTAAGAGACAGCTAAAATTGTGCAGGATGTGGATCAACGCCGACTGCGATGAGAGAAGACACATGTAGGTAGAACCCATGGAAAATAAAAGGTTGATTATGGAGGAGACATTTTTTTGATAGAAAAAAAAAGAACAATAACGAAAAGCAGGTAGGCGAGAGTTGTTCTGCCCTCTAGGACAAATATACAATAAACAACCAAGAGGCGACATTAGAGCATATATAGCTGAGGCGACGACAGTCAGCTGATAAGTCATTACGGTAAGTAAGATTAAATATTATTTTTACAGAAACAAGGACCAACTGCATTATTTGTTGCTGCGAGAAATACAAAATTATATTAATTCCATTATTCCTGGTAATTTTGAAATAGTGCAAACAGGCGACTTTCTTACTTACCAACACCAATAGATTTAATATTTTTATGTAGTTTTTAAATAATAATATATTCGATCCTAGTTTTGTTGAAAAAACATTTATATTCTATGATTTCAAAACGTAATGGTAATACACAAAAAAATTGACGTTAATACTGCTTGCTGTAACTGAGAAATAGTAGAATTTAAAAAAAATATCCAATTGAAACATTGCTGGGTATGGTCTCTTCTTTAATTTTGTCGTCCCAGATTTTCCATTTTGGAAAATAATTACCCCCTTTTTGCGGAAACGAAATGTTTAATTTTAACTTTATTATTTACGGTTTTTTAAAGCACTAACTGATAAAGTCAGTTCAGGTTTTTGTAAAAAAATATATATATTCAAGGATATGCAGCATCGTACACGTGGTAAAAGTAGAACTTCTTGCAAACTAGAAAAGAGAGAAATTTTAGTTGTGTATGTGTGAGTGGAAGAGAGAGACAGGAAGAAAAAGAGAGGGGTCATTTCTGAAGCAATATAACAGTACAACATTTGTTTTTTTTTAAGTAAAAATACTTGTAAAACGTTGAGTACCCAGAGGTATGCAACCCTCAACTAATTCGCACTTAAAAATCCTACAAATATTGAGCTGTTCTCGAACCATAGTAAAAAAAATGAAAAATCCAAGCTGGCGGCCAGATCAAAAATGGTGGAACCCACAACAAGAGAGTCCCAATTGTACTTAGACACCATCATATAATCTTCCCTAACCACATCCATAACGCAAGTCCCAATAACAGGCATCCCCGGGGCTCAATGGGGTATAGGTATGGAACTCACATCCAATAAGTCCCAGTCACACTTAAACATAACCGTAACATCGACCCATAACCATCCCCACCACCTATGACTCGCACTAAAACAACATCTAATTGAAGCATATCTAAGAGTTTCAGGTACGGAAACGTCACCTAATGAGTCCCAGCCGCACTTGAAACATGACAACTCCAACACAGAATACCCATACTCATCGAAAATACCATCAATATACACCCATACACTCAGGAGATACTTATACAACATGTCAGAAGTATGGAACCCACACCTAATCAGTCCCACGCGCACTAACACACCTTCCCTTAACTCCCTACCAACTCCCAACTCCATAGCCATCGAAATACGTGGCTCTCTCTTTTGCTCGTAGGACGCTGCCTCAACTATTCCCCCTTAAAGCAACTTGAACCTTGGACTTAGTTTATGAGTAGGGTTTAAGACGAAGGACCGCACAAAAAGGAGAGGATTTTAATCGGATGCAGTTTACCGAATAGGTATTTAGATTTTGAAGACCCTTAGAAATGAACGATTGACTTATACAATAGCCCCATATTATCCCTTACGTGTTGATCTATGAATACCTGCTTACAATTTAAAATCTCAGCGAACGAAATTTCTAGTCGTGAAGAATCAACAGAACCTAGGATTTTGCAATGAAATAGCAGACAGATCTTCTTCTTCCTAATACAGCACACTAACGTATCGTCCATAGCGCGGTGCACCTGAGGCAATGGCGGACATTTGAAAGTCATTTATTGCGCGTCGCCTGTTTGTAGCAGCCCGAGGGCCTCGAAAACACCAAAACGACGATGGCGAGGAGCCCTGAGGGCGCACAGCCCGCACGGCGCCGGACCAGTTGTTGTCTCGGCTGGAGGACACAGAGGAGGCCCACTTTCGTCGCGGATCCAGCAGCCGCTTGGCGACATTGTGGAATCGATTCAGTGAAAACCGCTTAATTAACATATAGTACTTTAAAAAATAATATATTTATATTTCTGTGAATTTGAGTTGAATGTAAATCGTCTATTTTATATAAGTTCTAAATGTTATTCGAATGAAATATATACCGGGTGTCCCAGTAAGGTCAGAGAGCCTGGATTATAGGGAAAGCGTGAACGAAAAAATGTTAATCGGCTAAAAAAAATCAGCTAAAATTTTTTCAAGTTTCCAAAATGGCCACTAGGTAACGTATTGTTTTTGTACCGGAAATGGAAAGTTCATGAAATTCTGTGTAATTTTGATCCTTATACTTTTTCCGTATTTTTGTTAATAATAGAAACACATGGTTTTTGATCAAGAAAAAAAACAAGAAAGAACATATTTATTATTATTTGACACAGGGGTGCCAAAGTTAGGCCATTCGGCCCATTGTGCCTCTCCCCCTTACTCCCCAGACCTACGGTTCCCCGAGTATCCCGACAACCTGGTCCAGATATCTCAGGATTGGCGCAGGCGACATGCGTCTGATGTTGGTCAGATCCGGCCACTTCAATCCTAGGATTGCTTTACGAACGTCGGATAGAGCGAGACATTCTGTGAAGAGATGATCCACCATGCATGCCCGACATGTCGGGTCATCGATGACACCCATTGTATGTAGGTGTTCTCTTAGCCCAGCATGCCCGGTTCAGATGCTTACAAGTGAGCGGAGTTTGGGCCAGGGCTACGCGATGAAGTTCTTGCTCTGTCGACAACCCAGAATCGAGTTCCACCTTTGACAGTGTCTGAGGTGTGTGTGTCCTCTTTAATGAGGTTGGCCATGATGTGCGGTGTGATGGGTACCGCCGGTTCGGGCCCACATATTGTTCCCGACGAAGCAGCACCCGCCAGCTTATCCGTCTTGTCATTGCCCTCATTCCCATCGTGTGCTGGCACCCAAGCTAGTTCCACCACATTTTTGTTTGCTAGTTCCGACAGTTCGCGGTGGCAGTTCAGCGTGGTTCTCGCATCGTACCTGCCCCATTCAAGAGACTTTAAGGCGTCTTTGCTGTCTGTGAAGAAGCGTATTACTCATCCTCGCACCTTGTTCATGCGGACCTGATTAGCCCCTCGAGCTAGCGCCATTGATTCCGTTTGTAATACGGTGGCATACTTCCCGAGCAGTTGTTGTAGATATAGTTGCAGGTCTTGGCTGAAGATTCCCATGCCTGTAATGTCACTCTTCTTAGACCTATCAGTGTATACGTCTATAATCACCACAGTGCGTGGGTCTGTTTCTTCGCATTTGCTGAATAGGGGTGCAATGCGGTCTAAGCTGGCCTCGAGGAGTGGTTTCTGGTTTCCAAGAAAAATCATAGTTATCTATTTAAGAAATATAAGTGGATTATTAACAACAAAAAATAGAGCATAAAAATAATTATTTAATTGAATTAATATATATCGAATCGAAATGTAGCTATTTATATGGCATTTAGGACCAATAATAAAACAATGTATCGTGCTATTTGATTTTTTACAAAAACAGATGAAAACTAAATATTGGCAGATCAGCGCCCTCTAGGAGTAAAGGTGTGAATTTACGAACACATCCGAGATTATTTTTGAAATAAGCGTCGAATTATCTTTCAAAGAAGACTCCTCAAATTTGGATAAGGCGTCTCGGACATTACTGCGGTTTAAGAACGTACTGTTTTCCCAGCTCCCCCCCCCCTTATAATCAAAAATACGGAAAAAGTATAAGGACCAAAATTACGCAAAATTTCATGAACCTTCAATTTCCAGTACTTGAACAATACGTTAATGTATCGATTTTTGAGAAAGAATGAATTTTAATTTATACCATGGTAATTACGCCACCTAGCGGTCATTTTAGAAGATAATTAGGCTAAATTTATTTTAGACGATTTACTTAATAATTTTTTTTTTCCGAAGTTGTATTGTTCACGCTTTCCCTATTATTGTACCTAGCTGACCTTAGTGGGACACCCGGTATATCTGTACGTTGGTGGAAAAATAATAATAAAATTCGTTTTATTTCAATCGATTCTTTGAATATTCATGACAGATATTCAAACTACTTTTCAACAAATGGTAAATTAGGATCAACAATATGAATTAATAGTTTTCACATTTTTGAGTGTATACAGAAAATAGATTAAATATAAAACTTTCAACAAGGCTGAAACCATTGAAACTTTTGAAAAATGTTCAATTTGAACATTTCTGTAAATAATTATTTTGCCGTCTAAAATTTGCAGTGCTGAAAAGTACAGAAAAAATCCGGGGGCGCGCGGGCGTATTTATAATATTACAGACTTATCACTTACCTTACATAACCTAACCTAACCAAACCTAATCTTACCTAATCTAACCTAACCTAATCTAACCTATTTAGTCTACGCTTACTCATTTCATATTCAGAATGCGTTCGAGATTTGCTCTTGGAAAACAGCTAATCAAAAACCAAGCACATAGCCGAATTGTAGTCCACTTGTCGTTTTTGTGAAGTCAGGCAAGTCCTTTAGCAGCCACTATGTTGGATTCACTGAATACTTTGTCGAAAGCGTTATTTAATTCGATTCAAGAATTTGGAAATTGCAAAATTAATTTTAAACTCATAACAAATCCACCCAATAAAAATAACAATGGCGTAAAATGTATCTTCTTCAATAATTTCATTTTACTCTCTATATATTGAGAAATCTATTTATCACAATCCTAACCTTATAGTATCATAAATAAATTTAAATAATCTATGAACAGATCAGTACTATATAGTGCCTCAATCAGCCATCTATCTATATTGATGCTCTAAGGCGATTAGAATATTTCATATTTTATCCGTTCGTGTCTTTCATTGAGGCCACAACCGGTAATTATCACGTTAAGCAGTTAATTTTGCAACAATAGCTCGTAAACAAAACAACCATGAAATTCTTTGCTATTGAATAAATTATGCTAAATCTGGAGTGCTAATTGCGGAAATGAATTTCCTATTATGTATCTCTCGAAGCGTTTCTACAATGATCTTTCCCTGACTATTGTTTATATTTATATCATCGTTTTGTTAAAGAAAGCGTGAATCAGAAGACAATTTACAAACTATTTAGATAAAAGAAAATCAAAATTCCACTCCAACCCATCTCCTTCGGGAGAGGTTTTTAAGGAGAAAGGAAATATCGGTGTTCAATAATTTCTTTTAATATGGGAACGTTTGTGAACACTCGAAATAAGATTCATTAGAATCAGTACACGTTTACTTTACTTTTGATAGTACGTATCCTGTTACTCATGTTAGCTTGTACTTGTTATTATTCAGAGATCTCAAAACATCGCGGCGTAGATATACAAATTTCAGATCTTACTGCTATAACTCGAAAACCGTAACTCTTTTGAAAAAATGTTCAATTTAAATGTTGTTACATATAACCTCTTCTTTAATTTGGCCGACTAATATCTTCAGTTTTCGAAAAAAAAGCCTCTTCGACATAGCGGAAATACAAATATCACATATTTTAGAACTTGCCATTGCTGTAACACGAAAACGGTAGCTTTTTTAAAAACACGTTGAATCTGAACGATTCCAGATATGGTTTCATCTTCTGCCGTCTCAAATTTTCAATTTTCGAGAAAAATTGCCCCCTCCCCCACTTTCGGAGGCGGTTTTGTATGCTTCCTCCTTTTTTGAAGTCGGTCAAAACAGCAAACATGGATTGATACATACAGATACATTATATACCTATACTCCTCCGTTTTGAAAATTGGAAAGTAATAAGAAGACATGAATTTTCATATTGGTGTAATAATAAACCGATTGATCGCCTCAGCTTACGTAAGCCTGTCACCATTCCGGTTCCAGTTTTCGATCTAAAAGCAATATAACATGATATTTTGAAGGCTTAATTTGCCCCATTTAATCCGCTTTCGGTTGTGGTGAGTTTTAATATGCTCGAGGGTGAAAGGCACCCTTATTTTTTGTGTGCGCTTTCGTTTTCTATCAAACTATATAATTTATTTAGTTTATTTCATCTCCAACTCTCCACAATAATTAAATATCAGGAAGATGTTACCTCTTTCAAATTCATCTCTAATTACTAAACATGTTATATAAAATGATAATTGTAGTAATTTTCTTCCTTTTTCCATTTTACGTCTTCCACAGATTGGTGTCCATCATCACTATCTCTATATACAGGGTGTTTCATAATATATGCGCAGGACTTGAGGATGTGATAGCTCGTCCAAAAATATAAAAAAAGTTTATAATCACTTGCCCTCTAAAATGCACCATCTTCGAGATAAGGGGTGTTGGGATTGAAACAAAAAACCGTTTATCGTATATAAAACGGCTTTTTGTTAAGTCATAATTGGTGAAGATTTTGAAGAAGAATTGATTGTTTTTCTCCCCAAAGTACGGTTTTGAGGCGCCCATTGTTTTCTACACAAAAAAGGTACTGTTGGTCGTGCGCTCTAAAGTCGACCGTTTTCGAGAAAAATCAACTTTTATGTTGAAAACAATAAGGTTTTGTTATTGTTCTAACGTTTACATACATTTTGTTTAATCAGTGAATAAAAAATTGTATTTTTAAAAAACTACCGTGTTACTTCAACATAAAAGTTGATTTTTCTCTAATACTGTCGACTTTAGAGCTCATAACCACATGTACATTTTTTGTATAGAAAACATTGGCGGTTTAAATTTAATTTTTCCATTGGCGTAGAAATTGGGGAGAAAAACACCCACACCTCCTTCAAAATCTTTACCAATTATGACTTAACAAAAATGTTTTTCTGGCTCAAAGCTTAGCTTATCATGAGTGAAAAATGCTTACAAAAGCTGTTTTCTGTACGATAAACGGTTCCGGATATATTCACAAAGAACTAGTTTATTTTTTCAATTTCAACACCCCGTATTTCAAAAATGATGCATTTTAGGGGGTAAGTTAATATAAACTTTTTTTCATATTTTTGGACGAGCTATCACATCCTCAATTACTGCGCATGTATTATGAAACACCCTGTATATACCTACGTTTATTTTATACACATTATCGCCTTTCCAACAAGAATAATATTTCGAGTGTCAGCAATACTCTCTTTTGGCCCTGGCAGGTAGAGAATATTATGGATATTCAACAGCCAACCGCGCCCCAGGGTCGTTATACTCTGAACAAATTTTCGAATTTAAATATTTGATATGTTATTATAGACAAATTCCAGAAAATCATTACAAGGGTATCTTTCAAGTATCTTTGTATAATATATAAATCTTCTGTTCGTGTGTATGTGACTAAAATCCTCCTAAACGGCTGAACCAATTTTAATGAATTTTTTGTGAATATTCAAGGGGATTCGAGAATGGTTTAGATTCACGATTGGATCTGATAGATGGCGCCGTTGTCGATATGTCAAACGGCTGGACCGATTGGGATGAAATATTCTATTTATATTCCAATGGGTCCCTGGATGATTTAAAAACACAATTGAACCCGGTAGGTGGCACCGCTGTCAGCATATCGCTTAAAGCTTTTGCGGGCACGACGACGTCTGCTGGGACAGCTAGTTTCTAAATAAATTTAGAGTAAAGAAAAAACAATTAAAACAAATTTTATTCAAATACTCTAAATAGAATCGTAATCTTGTCAGAAAACCCTTTTATTTTTATCATGGGAGTGCATAGAAAATTACTAGTCCGCTATATTGGATTTAGTTAACCATGCTATGTTATCCGAACTGAACTTTAATGCAAAATTTCAGCTCAAACGGTTGAGGATAACTGTACATTGCAAATTAAATAAATTACTGGTTGAAAATTGGAATTGGACGAAAAATATTTTAAGTATTGTTAAAAAGGAACCTGGACACTTCACCCAAAATGATATATCGACCACTTCGCCCAAAAATTTCATACTGAAAACCGTTTTCAGAACCACTTCAACCAATTTAATTAATACTCCACAAAGCCCAAAATGGACCCTTCGCTCAAAACTGGTTGATGGACACTTTGCCCAAAATGTCTACTTCGCCCAAAACTCGTCGGTGGAAACTTTTCCCAAAATGTCCACTTCGTCCAAACTAAGCGAAAGTCCACAAAGCCCAAAATTGCCACTTCGCACAAATCTCGAATATTGTTATAACAGATTCACAGTATTTTCTGACCTTCGGTTTTACCAATAACACATTGATCAGTTATTCCTTTTCGACATTTTGCTTAAATATTTCTGCAAAACGACTGGTCAATATGAAAAAACACATTTTTTGATTTGATTGATTTCTATGAAATCATCACTACCTAGCTTGAAAAATGAACTGAATGGAAATTTTTTTTTGTTCTCTTTCTTCGACTTTACCTACGTATTGTTCTACAACTTATTACATGAGGGCATTTTTGTTGTGACTTGATTCTGCTGCTTTTAATATTCTCAGACACCACTACTTTCACTTGAAAAATGTAAATTGTTCAAGTTTAAAATTTCAAATTTAAGCTTGAAGCGCAAACTGTGGCATCCTTCTTCATTTGCTTATTCACGTCTCGAGAATTGCTGAGCATAAAATAACCATAAATTTTCCAAACGATTACGAAATTCAATTTCACTTGCTTCTGCTCATCACACTCATAGCTATGGTATAATAATAATAATAATATTTACACCCAAATCAAGTGTCAAAATCTATATAATTTATCACGATCATTAACTAAATATATGTCCCTACCTGAATTTATCTATTATCGAAATTGCATAATATTGAAACATCACTTTTCATTTTATGGAGAAGAATTATTTTTGACCGACGAACCCCGAACGGAGGACGTATACAATTCGACTGTGTGCTTTTTTTGATGATTTTTGTTTCATATGAAAGAGGAGGCTTGAGAAATGATCCCATATTCATAAAAATGGAAATACGAAATCTCCTTCCCTTCGAAAACCGCTCCCGAAGGGAGTGGAGGGGGCAAATTTTCTCGAAAATCAAAAATCTGATGTGGCATAATTGAAGATAGGACAATATGTGAAAACGTTTTTTCAAAAGAGTTTTCGAGATAGAGGCATGTTAAATTCTCAAATATATGTAATTTTGCTATGTGGAGAGGGAGATTTCTTTCGAAAATTAAAAATCTGTGTAGACTACATGAAATACCTTATTATTTGTAGCAACATTTATTATAAACATTCTTTCCTTAGAGTTACGGTTTTCGAATTACAACGGTGTTAAAATGATAACATCTAAAATACTTATGCGTATTTCCGCAGCGATATTTTGACATCTCAATAATAACAACTACAACTCTTCATTGGTATTAGTGAACGTTCAACGATTTTCGTGACTAATGTTACACTCAAAAGTGTGAAATATATATTTTTTACAAAAAATGGACTGACGTTATTAGTTGGTGCACTGAAAAATAGAAAATAATATTAATTCTATTGGTGCTGGTACTTGTGAAGTTGGTGCCAAAAGTTATCAATCTGCACTGCACTACTTCAAAAGTAACAGCACCAATAGAATTAATATTATTTTGTGTTTTTCAGTGCACCAGCTAATAACGTCGGTGCAATTTTTTGTAAAAAATATTTGTTGCAACACCTGCCATGAAACTCTAACTTTTTATATTGTCGTGCCGAAAGTTATCCTTGACGATACCATGAATTATTTTGCGCACTAGTACGAAAAGATAATTACTTTACACACGTACTGACGAAAGTGTCAGTCGTGTTTGGCCTTTAGGACGAATATTCTTTGTACTATTCACAAAATCGTTTCAAAAATAAATAGATTCGGCTTGGAATGGAATTAAGGACATCTTTACTTCTTTACGGCAGAAAATTAGAGACATAGCACACAAAATTCATCAATCAACAATGACAATGTCAAGGAAATGACGAAGAAAATCACAATTATTATCAACATATCACATTTATACGGAGTGTTTCCAGATAAGTGCGAACGTTTTTAAGGGATGGATCCTTGTCGAAAATTAAAGGGGTTCTAAACAAAAGCTCTGAGACATTTCCCTAAAAAGTTACATGCTTCCAAACATGAGAAAGAAAATCTTTTTTTATGTGGAAATTGCGGCAAGATGAAGGAATCACAATTTGTTCTACCAATAAAAAGGATATTCGTGAATATTTTTTACGTTTGTTGTGATCTTTTAAAGGGGTGAAACATGTGACCCCTATTCCATTTTTTATCAGAACTTTTTGAAGAAATAAAATTTATCAATTTGAAAATATGTGTTGAAAAGGACAATTTATTGCAAAACTTTTTCAACTCTTTCATTGTTTCCGTAAAAGCAATAGTTTTTTAATATACAAAAATACAATTTTCTGTAACTGGAATCGAGAAAAATCTAGTAGGTGGCTGTCATGATCTATAACTCAATTTATAGAAAAAAGATTTTTCTTTCTCATTTTTTAAAGCGTTCAACTTTTCAGGGAAAGTTCCAAGAGCTTTTGTTTACATGATAGACCACGTTTAGTTTTCGACAAGGATTCAACACATAAAAACGTTCCGTTCGCACTTATTTGGAAACACCCTGTATTGTGCAATTATCTCCTCTGTATCAGTAGTCTAAGTTCCAATGTTTTTGTTTTGTTCGATCGATATGTTTGTAGTATAGATCAAGGGAAAATCTTGAACTAGCTCACGAAATTTTGATTAATGTTATTTTTATCTGTGTTTCCGTTTCTTTCATACTTTTAATGCGAGACATATCTTTGAAATTTATGGGTATTTAATAGGGCCACCCACTTACTTGGAAGGTTTCAAAGAATGGAAATAAAAAAGAATTGTAACCAACATGCAACAAAAAGTTGAATGAAACTTTTACCGCATTCATAATTGAGATAAGATTAATTTATGTGAATATTTGGCATAAAAAGGGAATTTTCTGGACATGGCGATAACCCCAATGTACAAAAAGGAATTGAGAAAGTAATGAAATCTCAATATTAGCAATAGAACCAACTGTACTACGGATATGCCTAGATAAAATAGCTAGATCGCCAGAAAAATAGCTATGTCTGTTTCATCGGTACCTACATCTGTTGTGTAGACTAGATGAATGAAGGGACCTAACACAATACCTTGCGGGTAACCTGATCTAAATAAATAGTTTGAAGGATAATTATTTAATTTTATTTGCAAAATAATATATTTATATTTGACCAGGTAATATCATTTTTAGCGGTAACGCCTGTTAGTCATCGGAAAAGTGATTCAAATTTTTTTTAAATATGTGTTTTTCTCTAAGGCTAACGTTATGGTCTGGGATCAAATTAGTCGAAGAAGATGTAGATTTTATTCAGTTAAGATGTTATCTCTTAAATGTACATTATTTTCAATTTAAATGTACCTACCCAAAATCAAAATAAATATGCAAATAGACAGGTAGAAAAAATGAAATTTTATTTTGGTTTTGTTGAGGTTTTTCAGATTAATATTTGTATAAAATGACGAAGGGCTTCAGGGATTAAATCACAGGTCGTCATATAAAAGCAAAAAAAAAACATTGATTTATGTATTATCGAAATGATTTTTTCAAGGATAGAAACCGACAAATATAGACCCTCAGAAACATAAACGTGCCCAATAATGCATTTTTAGACTCAAGTGTCTGAAATCTAAATAAAGATCTCTTGAAAATCGGATACAGGCAACTTTATCACATTACTGTCCTCACTAAACTATCCCCGCTAAAGCTAGGAAATTTATAATTTTTTTCAGTTGATTTCAGTTAATACATGACCTTAAACTCTACAGCACACTGGGGAGGATTTCTTTGAGAGTTTGGGATATATTTGTGCAGGAAAAACTAAACAAAATCTCTACCAGAAAAACAACTAGGTACCAATGATTAATAAATAAACATAACAATGATTAATAAATAAACATAACAAACAACTCGATAGTGTGAAAAAATAATAATTGTGTAGACGAGAAGACGAGTGACCATTCGGACGCCTTCGCATTCACTTAAAATGGAACAAATGTGCCTGTGAGTGAGTCATGGATATTTTCATATGTGGAGGACAAAAACGAGGTAGGTAATAAAGCCGTGGGGAGAGGCAGCGGCTTGGTTAGGTTATATAGGTATAGGTACCTACGATTGCGTGTGTGACCATAAGAGGAGACTTGTTGTCGGTCCTTGACTACCTGGGGCTAAAGTAGTTTCTATATAGTCGTCGGGGACGTTCGCCATAAGGCACTATATGTATACCTACTCTGTTTTGTTGCAACGTCATGTATTATGTATTTGTGCAATAGAGCGCAGAACCGGCTTGAAAAATAAGTTTTCCCCAATGAATATTTATAGCACTTGTGCACCAAAAGCACCCCAAGGACCTTAGTTAATTGAATGAAGATGGGCATGGTTCAAACGATTTACAATCAAGAAGTCATATATAATGGTACATTACACTGAATGATCCATTTGTTTAGATTAGATGAATAAGTATCAAATATTGTCTTCATTAAGTAGCAAGATATGGAAGTTTCTTGGCACTGTTTTCAACATTTTTGACAAACTTCGAATAAAGAAGGAGGTATACAATAATCATACAACATGTTTTCTGTTTTCGCGAATTTGATGATTCTTTTATTATTTAAAATTGCTGAGAAATGAACCACAAAAAAAGATTCAACATGTATTGTCAAAGTAGCAGCGCGGTTGACTTGCTAGATATAATTTTTTATAAGTAACTGAAAAATTTGCACCAACTTATATCTTTTAGAATATTTTGACTGTTCCATTATTCCAAAACACAGATATTAAGAAAAACACGAGTTCAGGACTATGGAACCGTTTTTAAAACACCAGAATGAGTGTGACCTCGAGGTACACACTACGAACTTCTAAGTAGATCGAAAAGAGTGGAATTTCTACGTACACCCGTACTACAATTCTTCTTCTTCTTGTTATTCTTCTTAATTTTGTTATCCTTCTTAACCTTCTTTTTCTTCTTATTCTTCTTATTCTTCTTATTCTTCTTATTCTTCTTATTCTTCTTATTCTTCTTATTCTTCTTATTCTTCTTATTCTTCTTATTCTTCTTATTCTTCTTATTCTTCTTATTCTTCTTATTCTTCTTATTCTTCTTATTCTTCTTATTCTTCTTATTCTTCTTATTCTTCTTATTCTTCTTATTCTTCTTATTCTTCTTATTCTTCTTATTCTTCTTATTCTTCTTATTCTTCTTATTCTTCTTATTCTTCTTATTCTTCTTATTCTTCTTATTCTTCTTATTCTTCTTATTCTTCTTATTCTTCTTATTCTTCTTATTCTTCTTATTCTTCTTATTCTTCTTATTCTTCTTATTCTTCTTATTCTTCTTATTCTTCTTATTCTTCTTATTCTTCTTATTCTTCTTATTCTTCTTATTCTTCTTATTCTTCTTATTCTTCTTATTCTTCTTATTCTTCTTATTCTTCTTATTCTTCTTATTCTTCTTATTCTTCTTATTCTTCTTATTCTTCTTATTCTTCTTATTCTTCTTATTCTTCTTATTCTTCTTATTCTTCTTATTCTTCTTATTCTTCTTATTCTTCTTATTCTTCTTATTCTTCTTATTCTTCTTATTCTTCTTATTCTTCTTATTCTTCTTATTCTTCTTATTCTTCTTATTCTTCTTATTCTTCTTATTCTTCTTATTCTTCTTATTCTTCTTATTCTTCTTATTCTTCTTATTCTTCTTATTCTTCTTATTCTTCTTATTCTTCTTATTCTTCTTATTCTTCTTATTCTTCTTATTCTTCTTATTCTTCTTATTCTTCTTATTCTTCTTATTCTTCTTATTCTTCTTATTCTTCTTATTCTTCTTATTCTTCTTATTCTTCTTATTCTTCTTATTCTTCTTATTCTTCTTATTCTTCTTATTCTTCTTATTCTTCTTATTCTTCTTATTCTTCTTATTCTTCTTATTCTTCTTATTCTTCTTATTCTTCTTATTCTTCTTATTCTTCTTATTCTTCTTATTCTTCTTATTCTTCTTATTCTTCTTATTCTTCTTATTCTTTTTATTCTTCTTATTCTTCTTATTCTTCTTATTCTTTTTTTTCTCATTTTTCTCCTTATTCCTCTTATTCTTCTTAATCTTCTTATTCCTCGTATTCTCCTCACTTCATCTTCTCTTATTCTTCTAGTTCATTTAGCGCTACAATCCTGGGTGGGTCTTGGGTGATTGCAAATCTTTCCTACAAATGACACGATGGTCTAAAGTGAAAGGGAATATTCATTTTTTCTATTTGCTTCTACAACCACCTGGAAGTAATTCATCCTGAAGCCGTTGCACGTGACCTGCCCATCTTAGTCATTAATATTTGATCTCTTGAACAAAATATCACAATCATTGTAGATCTCTTGGACTTCGGCATTTATTCTTATACGATAGTGACATGGTTCATTAATTGAATTTCGTTCATAGCGTCTTAATTTTTCCTCATTTGCTGTGTTCATTTCCCATTTTTCGCATCCATATATTAGTAATTGTCTTATAATGGTTTTAAATATTTTGATATTCTTCTTAGGCTTTTCTACATATATAAATCTTATAGCAGACGCCCGCGAATTCGCATGCGGCAGTTAATCGAATCCCCATCAAATTGATTGTTAGAAATATTGATTTTTTATATATAACGTTCCATCAGAAACATCTATTCCAAATTTCCTCCATCTTAACTGACGTCTTACTTGACCTGTTGTTTTTTGGGTCTTACTGAAAATATCTTCTACAGTTAGAACTTCTATGGCTTCCACTAAGAAATATCTAAATGTAATTTAATGGTGTATCATTAAAAACAAGTCACCAAATAACTTTGATAAAGTCAACATGACCAAGAAATACCACACCATGTTCAGAGCTGAGATTTGTTGAAAAATATATAATCAGCAGCACTAGATAACAGACTATAGCACATTCTTGCTTCTATATAAGACCTGTCATTCTAGGTATATGGGAGCTGCTTCATAATACTAACGTGACAATATAATAAGAGAGGTGGCCTTATGTGAGAGATGTCATTAATAGCCATGTATGTAGTTGTCAATAAATTTAATGAGTGTTATAAATTAAAAGGCAATTGAATAGGTCTATTATAAAATGAATTCCTATAACGACTATAGTGATGATCATTGTTCTTCAGGTGCATTTGTGCAGTTTTTTTCTTCTTCTCATTTACCAACAACAAAGGCATCAAGAAAGACGTGCAGAATTCTGTTATATCCATCAACATCAAGCATCTGCTGGTATATTACAGGCTACGATGCAGTTACCTACTAATAATGCAACTTATCCATTGTATCTAATATATTTAACAAATCTATATACTCAATATGGTAGCTTTAATAACTACTGTTCAATTGGAAATAAATGAGTTTGTGAAAGAAAATCTAAAGAAATTAGAATTTATTTTAATTAGAAGTAGAAAGGCGTTATGCGTTTCAGCTAAGCATTGGGCTTGTAACCAAGGTATTCTTTGTAGATATATCTGGATGAATGATTTAACAACTTTTTTGCAACACATTGTTGATCTTTGAAGAACTGTGATTCTGTGACAATGACAGCAGCAAACAAGTCAACATTGTTTCATGTAATAATCAATATTATTTACTTGGAAGAGCTAATATGAACAGCCCTAATATAATTGCAATTCATATTATTTGAGTAGATATATGAGAATTAGAACACTCAATGTATAAACAACCTTGATTCGGATGCAATCTTCTTTTGACTGAGTATTACTTATATGAAAATTTGTTGCAAGTGGCCATACCTTATGGTTCAGAAGATATTGTATATCACTATTTGACTGACTTTCAAAAAAGAGGAGGTTGTATGTTTGCTTTGTTATATTTTTTTATGTATGGCTGTTCGCGCGTTTTGCAAAGTTAACGTGCTACGATTTTGATAATTTTTGATTCATTTGAAAGAAGAGAATTGAAAAATGATCCCACATTTAGAGATACTCGAATCCAAAATCTTCTTCTCTCGAAAAACCCCCCCCGAAGTAGGTGTAGGGGGCATTTTTTTTTAGAAAATCGAATATCTGAGACGTCAAAATTAAAGATGAGACCATATGCGGAAACGTTTATATTGAATTTTTTTCAAAAGAGTTACGGTTTTCGAGTTACAGCGGTGGTAAAATGGTTAAATCTAAAGTATTTATGCGTATTTCCGTAGCGATGTTCTGAGATCTCTACATAATAACAAGTACAAGCAAAGAATATACGTGGGTAATAGGATAAGTGCTATGTTCTTTGGTATCAGTGAACGTTCAACGAGTTTCATGACTAATGTTACACTCAAAAGTGCGAAATAAACATTAAAAAATAGAATTTATTTTATCTCCTATATCACAGCTGTAATTTTATACCGTTTTCAAGCAAATAGCAACAACTGGCATCTGCATTTCTTCCAAAACAAATATGTCTACAGTTACTATAATAAATATATTTGTACAGGTATATTTCAAGAAAAAAAATCGAACAAACAGTCTTGTCTCTTTTTGTTTGCATTCTATACCGAAGAGCTTTTGCACTTAATCTTTCACCTTGCAAAGTTTTATAATAATGAATAAGAAGAAGAAGAAGAAGAAGAGTGTCTCAAGTATGTTAATTTCGACCTTGCAATGGTATGTCAACAAATTTGGTCTATTACCTACTTTACGGCGTTTTGATAGCAAAAAAAACAAACTAATTAGTTTAATTATAAACTTAGCGCTTATATAGTCAGGATATAGATTTGACATTTGTTATTGCACTCTATGTAAAGCCTATTCTAGGGATGCTATTTAATTGCTTGAAAGATATAAGTAAATCCATGTGTCTGGTCCTACGAGTCAAGGTGAGTTTATACAGTAAATAAAATTAAATAAGAAACAAATTAAGATAAAATAAGAAAGTTGAACATGCTCATTTCCATTTAGAGCGTTTATACACGAAATAAGGTAAATTAAGAAATAAGAATAAGAACTAAAGATGGCCAACTTTCATCTTTATTTCTTATTTTATTTTATTTTGCTTGGAAACCGATAATGCGCAAGATCAACCACCAGAGAACACTTAACTTGCTTACAACACAAAAGTTTTTGTCAAAAAAGCTGTGATTTGATGATTTGATTGGTTCATAATAATAATAATAACCGCACGCCTATGAATCGTCGATTTACTTTCCCCTCAGACCCGCAAAGGTCTATGTTGAAAATATGAGTCACTCTACAATAGTGGTATTATACTATAAGTCCTTTTTTTTAATCAAATGTAATGCCAAGATATTTTTGAAATGTAATGTACCTAATTACTATTTTTGTAAATAAATTATTTATTAAAGTAAAATAAAAAGTAATTCCGTCTGAAGCAATTTTCAATAGATAAAATAATAGCTTATATGTTCCTGCCTTATATCGAAAAGTCTTTTCCACTTGTACAAATTATTAACATTCTCGCATTCTAATTTTCATTGGAACATCTGCAAAGTACATAACATAGACATGGAAATAATGTAAAACTCACCTAAAATTTGTAACAGATATACTTAGGTTCCAATAATGGAATGACATACCTAACTGTTTGAAGACAACTGAAATTTTCTAAAATGAAATATTCTAGATTCTAATAATAATTTTCTATAATGTTTCTACTAGGACTAGGTGAGACAGTCGATTTATTGTCCTCTTTGACTTTGACATGTGACAAAGTTCACTTCACAAATATAATACAATGATTGACGATAGAAAATGTCCAACATTTAAAAACATTTTCTAAGAAACTTCGGAAAGTGAAACCAATTTTGCTACTAACTTTATTATTATTAGATAAAAGGAGTCCCAAATTTCGTTCAAATGGAAACATTTATTCAACTTCAGGGATGATCCAATCCATTTTTTCCGTATATGCTGCAGTTTTCTTTAAATAGATTTTGGACTTTTGTAACCTTCCTCTTCAAAGCGAGAAAAGGCGCAAATTAACGATCGAAACTTTAACCCTTAGGCCTCTTAACCAAATGAATCCTAAGGTATGTTTTTATCAGCTATTTTAAAAGTTGTTTACAGAAAAATAAAATGACAAAACTACTGAATGTTTATTTGATCAATTTTTATCAAAACTTTTTGAATATTTAACAAGATTTTGGATAACCAATCCGATATATGATAAACAATCATTCAATCTTCATACAGAGTGTTCCTAAATAGCATGTATATATAAGCAAGGGAGTAATTATTTAGCTTATATCAAGACTAAAATTTTATATAAACATGGGTCGGGAAACACTTCTTTTTTTTTAACTTCTTTCCATTATAGCTCCTGCAATTTTTGAGGTATTTAGCTCATCTTTGGAATATAGTTTACCTACGCAGTAGATTATGCATGCCAAATTATTAAGAGAATGTACCGGGAGATAATTTTTTTCAGGGGTCATGACCCTAGTTCTCCCTTTTTTAGATTGCTTATCTTGAAGTGTTTATTATTATCATTCACTGCTGATATTGCAAAAAGACAGAAAATTCAACAAATCCATCAAGATTTCTCAGATTATATTTGATAACAAAGTAACTAATGGCACGTTTCCGATAACTGTGGCGACAAGATTTAACGGTGTTTTCTGTTAAAACACCCTAAAATAAGACGAAAATCAAGAATACCAATTTTCTCGTTTTCGTCTCTTTTTAGAGATATTGGCCCTTTTTGTTCCAACAAGCTTGCGATAAGTTGAAGCAAAAGGGGTATTTGATGAGGAAAAATACGCATGTATGTATATAAAAGAAGTCGCACTTACCAAAAATCACACTGTAGAAACCGTCCTAACGAAGTATTTTCTTGAAAAATTCACATTACACTATAAACGCGTAAATTTCACCTTGCATTACTTGACTCTTATCTAGTTGCTATTATTGTCATATGTCATATTATTGTTTTAAAATTATGTTGCAAATAGTACACCGTTGCCTTTAAAATGTAGTTATTTAGCAAATATTAAGGAAACAAACCTGTCACCAAAACACAAACCTAGCCAATCACAAAATACTAAATCTGTATTTAATTTTATTTCTTAGTTCCCTTGTTCGAATAAATTTCATTTGAATTATATTTCATATAAAGATACTTCTTTCTATTGTCTTCAACGTAATCTACTATAGCAAGAATACTTTCTTCTAAAATGAAGTAATTGGCAACAGGGTATTCATAATCGTATGGAAACATGTTTCCATAAGAATATTTCAGTAATTACAATATGGCTGCTGACTAAAAAGTGAAATGTGTTTACAGTGTAATATTCAATTAAAAATGGCAACTTAGGAAGAAATTGGTTCATTGAGACGGTGTCTACAGTGATTTTACTGGTAATTACAAATTTTTATCTACCTCTAAACGCGTTTTTTCCCAATTCAACACCACTTTAGCTTCAACATCTCGCAAGCTTGTTGGAAAAAGATGGGGCAAATATCTCCAAAAGGAGACAAAAACGAGAAAATCGGTATTCTTGATTTTCGTCTTATTTTGGGGTGTTTTATTAGAAAACACCATTAAATCTTGGCGCCACTGTTATCGGAAAGTCCTCTAACTCAATCTAACAAAATGTGAAAATTAAATTGCTAGATTTCAAATGCTACAAACAACTGGAAAATCACGTTGTGATCGAAGGAAATGAAGAAGCAGATAAAAGTGCGCGCGAAGCAGTAACTTGTGATAACCTGGCAACTATCAATAAGTGTATAGTGAATGGCAATCCAGCCAATCCAAAGTACGGAACAAATTGCCCAAAATACCAAAACCATAAAATTATACATAAAATCCCACAGAGCTTATCAGTTCATCAGTTCTACTAGGCCACTCAATCCATTACCCGAATTTGATTAATTATTTGAAAGACACTGATCTAGTTCGTAAGATATAAATTATATATATATATATATATATATATATATATATATATATATATATATATATATATATATATATATATATATATATATATATATATATATACATATATATACATACATATATATATATATATATATATATCTTCCTATCAATAGAGCGTCCGTATATTGACGAATTGCATTCAATAGAGCGTCCGTGGTAATTGAGCGTCCGTATACGGACGCTCTATTACACATCAGTGTAATTCTGGTCAAGATGATCATCTTAACCGATGGAACAAAAATTGGAAGGACGCTCCATGCACGTCCCAAGAGATTTTTGATTGATATTCGAATATAATTAGTTCGATATATCTGGCGCAGCGCGGCGCTAAAATATTCATTTTGAATACGTTAACTTTCATTCCATCGCGTATTGGGCGTCCGGCAATCTGGCAACAACGAAACACATGAATTTCATTTCAACGACTTTTACACTCATATAGGGTCTTCTGATATATATTCGAAGCACTTATAATTTTTTCGTTTGTGATCATGTGGATAAACCTGGTGCCATTCGAATCAATAGAAGAAAAAATCGCTCTAGATAAAAACCATTCTTTGAATTTTTTTTATTTATAGTATATATTTAAATTTATTTTTTTTAAAATCATTATTCAATGTATTGGGAACAAAGTGAACTAACAATACGAACAATATTGACGTACTACTACTGACAGACGTTTCATTTAAAATGGAGGACATAAACTCTATCGTATCGGATAAAGACTAATAAATCATTTAGACCAATTTAGATTTCCATAACATTTGTGTAAAAGATCTTTGCGCGAAGATAGATGCAGAATTAACACAGCTTAAAAATATGAAAATTAGTTTTTGTTGTGCCTACAGATCACCGGATGGTGATAGTAATTTTTTTAAATATTATCTGCACAGAATATTATCAGAAAAAACTCCAATAATAAGGTACAGGCTGTCGGTGAATTTCAATTATAGCTTTAAGACTTAAAACCAGTGACAATAAATTAACTGAATGCAAACATATTTTTTATCACATGATATGCTAGAAAAAGTTTTTGTTGACACCAGCGGATAACTAAATCTAGAGAAACTAGAGTCGATAATCTGTTCACAAATTTATGGATAAATGGATACTTTAAAAAATCTATTATTTCGGGATAATCTTATTTGGTCCTTGTAGAGCTAATTAAGTGCTAATTAACTGCTGTATTCCGAAATTAATTGCTCTGATATTTAAAAAATTGCTGCTTTGTTAGCTTTAGATCTAAAGCTAGCAGAGCAACCTTTGAAAATCATAATTTTTCAGAACTTTTGTTTTAGCGATTGTAGGGCTTATTAAGTGCGGTACTCCGAAATTAATTGCTCTAATAATTTTTTGAGAGAGAACGTTCTTTTAAGACAAATAAAAATGTCAATTTATCTATTGTGGGGATATTTATAGCTTTAAAGGTACTCCGGGCAACTTGAAACTACTTAATTTTATGTAATCCATTTTTAATTCCATTTAAAAATTGAGATTTTAATGTTTTTGAATTTATTATCTCTCCCAATGAAGAAATGTACAATTCTGATACTAAAAAGCTAAGGGATAAAACTTAATTTTTGTAGGACCGGACGGTTTTCGATTGCTAACCGTATATGTTCCTATGACTGTAAGATAGGTTTACCGGTGGATAAGTTCATTACTAACCACGTCGGTAAGTACTTTTCTTACGGATATAATTGTATTGGCCGAAATATTATAGAAAAGACCAATTAATTTCGGAATACAGCAATTAATTAGCACTTTATTCGGTCTACAAGCACCAAATAAAATTTTCTCGGAAAAGTTGATTTTTAAAGCAAAGCAGCCATTTTCCAAAAACCATATGAGTAATTAATTTCTGAATAAAGCACATAATTAAAACTTAATTAGCCCTCAAAACACAAAAAAAAGTACTCAAAAAATATTTTTAAATGTTGCTCTGTAAGCTTTAGATTTACAGCTAGCAAAGCAGCCATTAAAAAAAACTATAAGAGCAATTCATTTCGGTATACAGCAGTAAATTAGCAATTAATTAGCTCTGCAAGCACCAAATTTGTAATTTTGATTCTGCTCACTTTGCTCTGCTAGCTTCAAGGACGAGACAATTCTCCTGATATTAAAAATCTTAAGTCACAACTAACCCAGGTTCATACTATTGCCGAAGTGACCAGGACGCTCGATAGCTTCGAATTACTTAACATTAACAAATCGAAAAAAGTGGAGTTTAATAATAAGATAATATCTGAATCAAAAATAAGCAAAAGTCAGTCTGGGGAATATTAAATACAAATTTAGTTAAAACTAATAACCTAAGGAATGAGAGCAATTTATCCGCTGAGGACTTTGCCAACTCTTTTGAACATTGCATAAACAATTTAATGCAAAATTCTGCGAACTATATTGCAAATCCCTTCGATTCTTGCAAGCAAAAAATAGCAATAAACCATTTGACTTCTTACCTACATCCAACAAGTTAATCAGAAATATTGAACATTGTTCATAAACTGAAAAATTCTAGAGCCGCAGATAAATAAAAATGTAGCGATTTCTTTACCGAATCTATTTAATCTTCGTATGAGTACATGTATTTTTCCAGATATTCTCAAGGTTTCCAAAGTTACACCTATCTATAAAAAGGGAAATACTCTCAGGTAACTGAAGCTGAATGTAGATAAAGATTATCTAAGAATGGCATATTTTGTTATATTTCATAGCATAATAGTGACCGTATGCCTTGATAATCTGGAGAAACACATGTCACAGCCCCAAAATATGCATTGCACAAAAAAAGTCATTCGAATAATAACATCCAGCAAATATGATGATCACTGTAAGCCATTGTTAGAAAAATTGAACATCCTGCAAATACCATGTTGCTGCATTTTGCAGTGCCTGCTGCATATAAAAAACATGCCAAAGAATCCAGCACAATTATGTTTACTCTTATAATACAAGAGAAAAAAAACTATATCTGTCCTCCATTATTCAGACATAGACCCATAATTCCTATAAATTTCTGGGCATAAAATTGAACAATGCTTTGCCAAACAATTCAAAGATGTCTTGTGCATCACTCAAAATTAAGATCCGTAAATATTTAACACAACACCGTTTTAACTTCTTAGATGATTATCTGGAACATGTTGTAAGTACATTTATGTAGGTAATCCTTTTTTACCCTTTTTTCTAGATTGTTATTACTATTATTTTCTTTTTTTAACATGTTCATAATCCTTGTCTTGAATTAAGTTATATGTACTTTGTCACTTGTATGTTTATTATGTCTTCATCTGAAGCGTATTTTAATTTATTTTATTTGGTGTGATCTATATCACTATCCAGGACAAAAGTATACATGCCTAATTGTTTACATGAAATAAATATTTCTATTTGATGTTGGAGACAGAAATAATGACAAAAATGAAAATGAGTTTACATTTTAAAATCATTAGCATCTACAATTCCATTTTGTATAAATTGAATTATAGAATATATGACAATTGAGTAATTATAATAAAGTTTAAGGAACAAAAAGTCAGATGAAATACTATTCGGAGAAACAACCAATGCTAGGCAGTCGCTGGTAGTTTCAAAATACGAGAAATATATTTAAAATCACATTTCATCTTCCCATTCCACTGCACATTTGGCAATAGCGCCGGACGCTGTATTTACGGTAAATGAAATAAATATACACCGTATGGACGCTCTATTGTTTGTAAGATTGAAATTATTATATACATTGGACGCCCAAACGGCTATAGAATGAACGGAGCTCACATTGATGGCGAAGTGAAATATATACGGCAAGGACGCTTCATTACTGTTTTTTGAAAGGACGCCAGAATGATACCGAGATGTATATATATATATATATATATATATATATATATATATATATATATATATATATATATATATATATACCTAGATATAGTTGAAATTATGTAATCTCGATAAAAATGTACTTTTCCGTTGCTATTCACCGTAATGGTGGATGCAACTTTTTTCTAAATAAAAAAAATGCAGCAAACAGAGATTCTTAGCTAACTTTTAAATAAAGCACTTTAAAGGTGGTTAAAAAAAGGGAAGGTGTCCAACGTCCAATGATTTTATAGCTGCTTTCTTCGCTAGATGTGTATTGGACACGGGCATCGTGGGAGCCCCAAACTGACCAATAAATCCAACTCTCGTTCAAGCAATGTAAACCGCAGAATTTCATACAAATGCTGTTCTCAAATCAGTTGGATAATTGAAAAAGACAAGTAAATGGAAATCGTCAAAGATCTCCACAAATGTGATAAAATTCAAGCAAATCCTTCGACCATAACAAAAAAAAAACATTTTTAACAAGGATTTGGATAACCATCCGGATTTAATCCTCCAATCTTATTATCCTGAATCCGTGTATATCTAAAACCCCTAAATATATGCCTAATAAGCCCCTTTTTTCGACAACCACAGGTGGCATAAACGAACATGACACCCCTTTTTATACGCAGCAGGTATTTAACACACAACCAAAGTGTAGCGCCCCAAACCGGCTAGGTATATATATATATATACAATATTATATAAAATCCATCCCCTCTTTCAGCGGACCCGTGGACCGCAGAATTGAACGCACACCCCTGCTTTTCTCTCGCACATCGTGTGCTGTGTGTTGTTGGCTGTTGGTGCACTGGTATCGCGCGCGCCTTCCTTCTGATCATCACAGTAGATTTTCAGTCCGGCTGCAGAAGGCTTCGCGTTTGGTCCTTCGACGGTCACCGCGGCAGCTTTTTCTCGTCGCGTCACTACAAAAGAGATCGCGCGCGGTCGTTCAGTTTGCGACACAAGTGCGCTCGTATTGGGTGTTTTTTTTTTTTGGTTTTGCTCTTTGATGATTGACTGACACTGGTTTTGACGTATGAGCAGTTTTATTTGTTTCTAGATAGTTGTTGTTTTTTTTTAAATCATGGCGAACTTTAGTGTGTCTGTGAAGAGAAGCGCTAGCGATTTGGAGGAGCAACATTTGATGTTATACAGGTAGGATGATGTTTGGTTACTACTTTTTTTGTTATAAGATTTTAAGGTGAATAAATAAATATTTAAATAATGGAGTATTTGGCAACTTTCTGAACGATTTCATAAAAACAAGGATATATACAATTTGATTCTATTTGTCAAAATCTGACATGTCATTTCTCCTGAAATTACCCCCAAAGGAGTAAAGAGTGATTTCTTATCGAATGTTGAGAACTTCTTATAAGAGTTTAATAATAATTTGATTTCAGTATTTGGTATTTTTCTTAATTGTTTTCATGGAATAGAGGAAGGAATACAATTCGAATTGTATAAATAATATTAAACATGCGTCGATTTGATGAGCTGAGAGATCGTCTCAGTTTTTCTTACAAAAAACAACTCTTAGAATACTTAGAGAAAGTTAACGGTTTTCAAATTGAAGTTCTCGTAAATTTCAAAATATATATGTGATGAATTTGTAAAAACTTTTTGTTCATATATTATAAATCATTTTGAAGGGAAAAAATTTAATGAGATAATAATATACAGGGTGTTCCGTTGAAAAAAATCATATAAGTTTGATTCGTATATCCATTACCATACCCCAATAAAATTCTCTATGGGATAATTTTTCAATTTGACGTTATCGCTGAGAAACTTCGTAGATCTGTGGGAGGTCCAAAAAGTGCGAATTCTCAAAAAACCCCTGTAACTTATGAAAAAAAAAAGTTAGGCAAAATCTGTTTGGGCCATCTTGAGTTTCACGAAAAAGTGACAAAGGCCGCGAAAACCGCAAGGTTCTATTTTCAACAACAACCGCGACACCTGGCTGTCTCAACGCAAATGGGATGTACTGTACACTGAAATTTTAAAATTTAAGATATTATTTCGTATTTTTTGGTGCAATATCTAAAGCTGTCTTATGGGAATAAATAGTTTAGAAAAGTCGTTTTTTTTTTAGAAATAGCTATTCTGAATAATATAAAATGGTAAAGCAAATTATGTGATGTGATTATTATCAATTACAAGACGAAAAAGATTATGGCTGTTTCTCATTTATCGTCAAAACAAAAAATTGCTCGATCTGATCAAAGATAATTTCCTGGGAGAAAAAGTCAGTGATAGGTACCCTATAAATATATTATCTGGATAGCGTATGCCTAAAGGCGTTGTACTGATGTTTTTTTTTGTATATCAAATAAATTATCTCACATTTTTCTTGAGTAACATACGTCCTTAAGCTTAATGATTGGTTATTATGTTTGTATATAACATGCAACAATTTACATAAATTATAATTCCATAACATTTGAAATATGTAGCTAAAAGGAAAATTTTCACTGTTTTTAGTGGGAACAATCTCAAAAGTGTTGAATATCAACATTATAGAAGATTGTAGTTATTTTTTCTGATATACGCAATTGATTGAATGTATCTTTAGGTATCTTTGGTTCACCACATTATAGTATTTAATCGACGAACTCAAAAGCAGGAGGTATAAAATTCGACTGTCAGCTTTTTAGTGTACCTATTGCGATCGTTCACACTTTTGAATTTCGAAAAAATTTCAACGGCATGTTGTTATATGTCTATAAGTTAGTCCAAAAAAACATTTGGTTCAAAAGTTTATAATATATATATATATATATATATATATTATAAACTTTACGAAATTTGTTAACACGATAGAGGTCGCAGTTTTGAAGGTATCAAGTTAAAATTTGCTACAAAAATCAATCTCTCAAATATCTCGGTCGAGTTCGTTATTGGGCAATATTGGGTACGTAGTTTCAGAATGGCGACCATTCAAACATTTAAAAAAATTATCAAAAAAGAGCCGTTGTGTAAATATCATCAAAAATAACTTTAGGTTATAGATATAATCAGTACCTACAACTTTTGCTCAAAGCAATTTTTCATAAAATACACAGGTAAAAAAATAAAAATTAATAAAGAAAAATAACAAATATTGATAAAACATGAAGACTCAATATAAATTTGATGTAATTGTACATTTTCTGGAGATCTTAATATAGACCCTGATTTAAAAAATATATAGTATATTTATTTTATATTATAAAGAAATAGGCGAAAAAAAGATGCTGCCTTGAAGTGGAACTCGAACCCTGTCTGCTTTATATTCAACAGCCAAAACAAAAACCTCTAATCGTATGGCTATGACACATACGCCAATTTTATGTAATAACATGTAGGTATACCAATGAAAAGGTGGTTCAAATTTCAATTCAATGAATTTTGATATATAGTAATCGTACTTGATGAGAATAATTCCAGCTCGCGGGATATTCGGTACGAAAATTTTATACCAAAAAAGTAGAAAGTAGAAACTTTTGTCAGTTTATAAATAAATATTTGTCAAAAATAATCTACGCTTGTTATACTGACATCTGCACGTGACAGATGTCAAGCTAGGGAAATTATCAATTATTGATTTTGGGGATTTTGGGACTGAAAACGTTTTCGAAAAATTCAGGTTGTCGTCATAGCAACCTGTCAAAATCAACGCATCTGATTGACTTAAGACAACTGGTATACAATTTTCTAAGTAAATGAATGGCTCTTGTTTCAAAACAAGTTCCAAATTATTCATATTTTAGAAATCACACAAATCTCAATAAAAGTTCCAGTTCGCAAACTGTAAATATCATAATATGGTGAATTCACAACCCTGGACTATGCGTGTCTAATTACTAGGTAATATTTTTATTTATTTTTGACATAATATATCATTAGTTTGTTATAGTTTCAAAATAAAAAGTTTCTGGAGATCATGTATAATCTATTAATATACGTATATCTAGACTTACAGATTTTTCTCATACTGCAATGTGAAACTTCTTTCAATAATGCTAAATGGAAGCTTTCACATCAAATATCTTGAGAATTTCTAGCGACAATGATATTACTTTTCCGCGCCGACAACTACATAATTTGAACTGTATAATTCATGTAATTCAACTATCGTTCAACTATTTTCGCATAAATTGCAATCTTCCCACTTGCACCAGCCAAACATAATATAACATTGATGTTTTGATATTACATGACGGGCAAATTTAACAGTGTTAATTTTGTTTTAGTTTATTTTCTAGCTCAAATCCGCGACTTTATTCAAAATTACTTCATTCATGTATGTATTGCAATATTTCATTCATTTGATAAATGTGGAATTATAGTTGAAAACCTAACTAATTTTAAAGAAATTCGCCAAAACTTTCCTTAGAATCACCCGGAAATTACCAAAAATTCACAAAAGATTCCCACAAATTCTCAAGAAATTCCCATAAATTTTCACAAATTCACAAAAATTTCCAGAAATTTCCAGTAAATTTCCAAAATCCCCGAAGCTTGTACCCCAAAATTCCCCAACTCCCTCGAGTAAGAATGAAATCGCAGCGATTCTACTCTTGATTCAAGTCTGATGTGTTCCAAAAGAAATAAAAGGATAAGAATAACAAGTCTGCTGTAAATATTTGTAATAATTACTATTTCAATCATATTGCGCCTATCAGAGATGATGTAATTCAATGCGGGGTGGAGTATTTGCTCACCGTGTAGTTGTTTTCATCGTTGGAAGGCACTCTGCATATGTATTACCTATTTATCTACTGTCCTGATCGAAGCCATTTTTTAAAAAAAATTGAAAGGAATTTTACTGGCATGCAACTAACCATGTGAGTTTTGAAAAAGCCTTTGTAATTTGAAATGTGAAAGACTAGGCACAATCCCATTTTATTTACATACTATAACGTATAGATTGTTTTAGTTTTATCACAAATAGTAAATAATTTCACATTGATCATTATATTATTTTCGTATTAATTACAAAATGAGTTCAACTAAGTTGTAACAATAATACATTACTATTGTTAATAATATAATTGGAATTAAAAACTATAAACAACATTAAACTTTATCACATTTGAACTGATTCCTATAAAATTGGCTCACATCAGTATGCGATAGTGTGGTGATGATGGTCCGATAATCATATTCCCACTAGAATTCCGAATTAGTTAGCTGAGAAGTTTCTAAAACAAAAAGTTCCTAGTACAGTAACAATAAGTATCAATCACTACGGTATATCAAAGTTAATCAATCAATAAAACCAGTTTTCTTAATATTATTATTCAATGATGCTCACAGCAGATACAATAAATGGAAAACAAGTTTTTCTCTTCAATAAAATGGTGACATCCTTTCTGTCAATAATAATGTCAACAATGATTTATTTCATACTTATACACAAACACAGGATCTGGTTCCATTTAAGTGGTTGCATGCCACAAACGGTAGGCCAGACCAGATGGAAATTAAGATACTCGAGAGGTAGGTAAATTGAAATATCTTCCACAAACGCCCATCGTGTATAGGTAGATATTAATAATATTCGGTGGGCGTAATGCCAAGCCAGCCCAGCGCGACTTACAATTTAGAAATTAGTCACCGGAATAGAATAACATCGAAATCCGATTATAAATAATATTCTTTTCTCGAGACGAGATTGAAATAAGCGCCAACAAATGTCACTTGGGCTATTGTTGTTGGTCTGTGACATTTCATCTCTAATGGTACCCATATACGAGGGAGGGAGGGGTGTGCCGCCAGAGTGTTTGCCCTAATTTATTGTATGTTATTTGTTGTTTGTGACATTTACGTAGGTGACGAAAATGTAATTCGTTGGTTGGGACGAACAACTAAAACTATTCAATGCTTGATAATGATTTATGTAAATAAGGTCATCTACTACCGCATATGTTCAGATGCAATGCATAAAAATGGACCTCACATTGTGAACTGGTTTAAAAGGCACCAACAAATGGATGTTTGTTGTTGGATTTAGAAGATCATCAAGTTTAAAGTGGTCTGACCACACATGAGTGTGTTTGCTGGATTTCTTGGAATGTGAGCAAGGATAAAATGTCAAGAGATAGTATAAGTATAACATTAGTAATTTTGAACATAGCTTTACGTCTAGATTATAAATAGAATTTTGAAGACGACTACCTTTTAGAAATCTTAGAATTTGACCACATGTTAAGATTAAAGGATCAATGTTCATTCAAATTTTCCATCTTTATCTTTATTCTCAGTCTTTTTCTAGAATAATTCGATCAAGTCCTACTTCGTTTAGACCTTGTTCTTATATTAGGTACTACTAGCTGTTTTACCGGCACTTCCCGGGTATTTGGTAGATTGTGGTATGAAAGCATAAAGTCATAAAAAGTCTTAAGTATGGAACCCTTCTACTTCAGAGTCCTACTCGCACATAGAACCGGTCCGAACACCAACCCAGATGCATCCACCAAGAGAGAACAGCATAAGAATTTCTAATACATATGTCTTAGGGATTTTCCGGTATGGAAGCCTCCACCTTTAAGTCCCAGTCATATTGACAGACTTTGAACAAAACAGTCCAGTGACATACTACCATAGAGCCATAGAGCTCAGAGATATTTCTTTGGATATTACAGGTATAGAAACATCCACCTAGAAGGCCCAGTTAAACATAAATGGTAAAAGGACCATCAAAATCCAGCCATAGAGTGCAGAAATATTAAAATTTCAGGTACGGAACCTACCACATAAATTCATAATATGTCCTTTCCTAAGGTCTAGTCTATGTCTATACCAAATTTCATCAAAATCAGTTCAGTGGTTTAGACGTGAAAGAGTAACAAACGGACAAACTCACTTTCGCAGGGCTCTACTCAGTAACTATTATTTCATCCCTTTTATCCTGTTTCTCGGAAGAGGTCATCATCATCATGATCCTTTTTTCTGTTCCATATCTTAAGATATTTTTTTTTACTTGATGTTAAATGGAAAATGTGTGCCTTCAGTAATTGCTCAGTTCCCATATGGATATTGAAAATTCCTATTCATACTTAGATCGAAAGCATTTCGATGTCGCCTGTCAAATCTAAGACTGATCCAGTAAATATTGAAAAATAGTGTCGACATGAATCAGCCCTCTAACTTTTATTGGCACATGGAACTATAGACACTCATATATGCAAGGAACATTTATGGATTTAGGCTTTGGAACAGCTATCATTCTAAACCTCTCCGTCTACCGATACAATTAATAAGTTATCTTTAATCCCAGGTCTTCTGCTTTACTTCACATGAGAAATGTTCTGTTTTTCTTGATTCTCACCCGAAGCTGATGTATTCTTCTGTAAATTCTTGCATAAGATAGCAAATATTTCTTATATCTATATATCTCACTCATAGGATTTCCAGACTGGGAGTCATTGGACTATTATCTCCACAGATTTAACATCTATAGACTTCTTTGAACTGCTTTCTCTCTTTATTACGCTGCTCAGCTTGGTCATTCGATAAGCAATAAAGGCTTACAGATTGATGACACCTTTCTTGAACGGTCCACTCCCGCCTCCAATGCGACAGGACCTTGTCCTACTTGTAAGTGCACACGAGATCGAGAACACATAACCAACGATGAGGTATATGTATATAATATACTGCAGAGCATGGCAAATTAAACACCTCTTTGGTAGCAAAGCATAGAGGTCGATGAAAAGGTACATAATCATCGGGTATTAGTGATGAGTACCATCATGGAGCAATTAGGGTGCTTGTTGCTTCGCTGTTTGTTTTTTTTTTTTGGCTTCACCATCATCAAGCAACTACTACTACTACTGGTCACTCATCATAGGCGGGGGCAGCAGTCGACAGAAGACAGTAGCAGCAGCCGGTGCGGTTAATCGTAGTTGGCGATACGAGAGCAATTGGGCCGAGCTAGGCGTGTATGCGTACGTCAATTAACAAGTGGGTCTGTTTACTTTCCGCGGGTGTGGGGTTTTTGGCGCCTGTGGCGTGTAACGGGGTGTAACAGGGGCAGTTCATTCATGAAATGTTTTCTATTAATTAACTCCTTGAATCAGTCAAAAACGTTGAAAGGAAATTTTGGCCGACGAACCAAACAGACGAGTATTCGACTGTGTTTTTTATGGATGTTCGCGCCTTATAAATTGTAAAAGTGCTGCGATTTTCATGATTCTTTTTTCTTTTGATAAAGGACTATAGAAAATTGGTCCCATTGAAAAAAATCGAACATATCCTTCTCCTCAAAAACATCTATCAAAAAGGGTGGAGGGGACATTTTTGAAAATCGAAAATTTCAAACGACATAATAATTAAAGAGACCATATTTGGCAGCGTTTAAATTGGAAATTTTTCAAAATATTCATAGGTTTCCGAGGTGTAGCAGTGGTAAAGTCTGAGATATGTGTGTTTACGGTATATGGTGGGGACAATTTTTTTGTCGAAAATTGCAAATATGAGACGGCCAAATTAAAGCAGACATTATATGTAGCAATATTTAAATTGGACATTTTCCAAAAAAAAATACGGTTTCCGACTTACAGCAATGGTAAATGTCTGAAATACGTTCCGCGATATTTTGAAATGTTCGAATAAGTATAAACAACCGATTATCTTCTCTTTCAATCTAACTACAACTGCACAGCTTTAAAATTATCAGTATCAATGGAATTAATATTAATTTATATATTTCAGTGCACCAACTAATAAAAAAAATATTTATTCCATTTAAAATACATTTCAATAAATAAACGCTGTAAAGTTGTAATATTGGTGGATGCGCCATTTTCTACAAAATACAATACTAACAAATTGAATTATATCCTTTTTCAGAGTAACTACCACTAATACGACGGCTCGTAGCCAGTGGGGGGATAAGTAAATTTCATATTTTTATTATTTTTAATTTTGCCAAAACTGTCTCAAACAAAAGTAACAGATCTTATTTATGAATCTAAAATATTTCTGATGGCATTTGCTAAACAAAAATTTAATGAGATTTTTTTTGAACTTTGTAAGGCTTCCATTTTGAAACTACGACTTCGATCATGTCTTCTAACAAACTTGATCGAGATATTTATTCAACAAATTTTTGTATCAAATTTGAGATAAATGATAAATGTTTACCTCTATCGTGCAAACAATTTGTTGTATATCACCATGCCGTTGAATTAAAAATTGTTTTTGACCGACTTCAAAAAAAGGAAATACAATTCGGTTGTATGTTTGCTTTTTTATGGCTGTTCGCGCGTTTTCCATAGTAAACGTACTCCGATTTGAACGATTTTTGTTTCATTTGATAGAGGGGAGTTGAGAAATGGTGCCATATTTAGAAAAGCTCAAATCCGAAATCTCCTTCCCTATGAATAATAAATATCAAGTACAAGCCCATATTTTCTTGGATTTTAGTAAACTTTTAACAATTAACATGACTAATGTTACACTCAAAAATGTAAAATAAATATTTTTTACAAAAAATTGGACCCGACTTTATTAGTTGTTGAACTAAAAAATACCTACAAAATAATATTGATTCAATTGCTGCTGGTAATTTTGAAGTTATAACCGTTGTAGTTGGTTGTAAAAAATATTTATTGGAAATTAAAGAGCGTGAACGATTGCAGTTTGCAGAACTTTACGTAAAACTCCTCCAAATGCCACCCAAGGCATGTGAATTCTTTGAATCTATTACGTCAACAGTTTCTTTTCTCAAATCAAATGATTTCCGTCAGCTTTAATTACCAGCTTTTCTCTTTTTGCCAATCATCTCATTGCTAAGATACAGTTCAACGTTCTGCTCCAGCTTCACTCTCCCATTCATAAGTCCTGTTGATCCCTATTGTTCTATCCAACTGTGGCTTCTTATTCATCCTCGAAGAACCCTTTTTATATTGATGCATCGAGGGAACAAAAACCTTCCTCATTTTGTAGCCTGTGGCAGTATTTTGTCGTCTACTGTGTAAATATTAGCTTAAGTACAATGGTATAGAGCTCAGGAAATAATTCGTATTTCCTGGAGGATCTTTCATTCCGCTTTCAATTAGCTTAGACAAATAATACTGGCAGAGCTGGACGAACGAAAATAATGGCTTTGGGCCGCCCTCTTCTGCCCGCCCCCCGATACTTTGCTGCTCTTTAGCCACTGTCTCTTTTTCCTGTGGGCTCAGTGCGCTCTACAATTTTCGAGAGAACTCATTTTCTGAACCGGGGATGTAAGGTGGTGTAGGTTATGTCGCATTCATTTGGTTCTTTCACTGGCAGAAATTTGAATCTCCAATTTGATAAAATTACACATGTTAGACTCAGGATAGTTGAAACCTTTGTTGATAGGGTTGAGTTTGAGCGAACTGACATTAAAATAAATATTTTTTACCTAAAATTGGACCGATTTTATTAGCTGATGCACTGAAAAATACAAAATAATATTAAGTAATCCAATTGGAACTGGTAATTCTAAAGTTGTGCAATTGTAGTTAGGTAGAAGACTTTTGTCACCAACTTCAAAAGTACCAGCACCAATAGAATTAATATTCAGTGTACCAACTAATAAAGTCAGTCCATTTTTAGTAAAAAATATTCATTTCACGCTTTTAGTTGTAGCATTATTCATGAAAATCGTTGAATGGTCACTAATACCAAAGAAGATAGAAAATATCTTATTAACTATGTATATACCTACTTTGTTTATATCTGTTATTATTCAGAGATCTCAAAACATCGCGGCGGAAATACAGACATTTTAGACTTTATCACTGCTGTAACTCGAAAACTGTAACTTTTTTTGAAAATGTGCAATTTGAATGATGCTACATTTAATCTCTTGTTTAATTTGACCGTCTCATTTCGGATTTCGGATTTGAGTTTTTTTTTAATATGGGACCATTTCTCAACTCTTCTCTTTCAATTAAATCCAAAATCATCAATATCAACAACCATATCTAAAGCCATATCTAAATAAAAAGGCAAATATACGACTGAATTGTATACCTTCTTCTTGTTTGAAGTCGGTCAAAAACCGGTTAGATTTTCAGCGATTTTTTCTACATGTTTCCAGTCCTACATCAAATCTGCCAGATAGTCAAATATGGTCTCAAATTTTAAATTCAAAAAATCCACAAATAGTCCACTTTAATGAGCAGTGTGATTCATCATTAAAATAAATAGCCTTATATCATGTTTCTTGGATATTGTTTATTTTTGATTTTGTAATACTAGAGCAATAAAAAGTGAGCAATATTATTTTTATTTATGTCAAATATTTTCAAACATGATTATGACAGCATTATTAACCAAATAAGATAGGTAATCAGATTATTTTAATCTTTGCCAGTGATTCAAGACGCATTCCGAAATCATTTTCTAACAATTTGCAAATCGCCCCCAATACGCATGCGTCTATCAGATAATAATTGCCCATCCGACGAATTTTGACAGTTGTTGGAACAGCTGATAAATAACTGGACGAGGATTTAAAACTTGAATTAACAGCAAATCCAATACCTGTGAAGGTATTTTCGGTACCGGCATGCCCCCCAATGACCTATTAACAGAAATAGACGGAACTGTAAGAAATATATTGTGTTAACATCATCCCTCGTTCGGCCACGCCTCATCGCATATCAGTTTCTCCCCCCCATTATTTAAATACTTGGTGTTTTGGCTGTTTTTGAATATTCTATTATATTCTTTGGTTTCAAAACTTGAAAAAATGAGTAGACGTTGCAAACTGTGCAATAAAATAGAATCCATGAACTCAGAAGTAACTTTTCATCGTAGTATGTTCATCAAGTAGACCGTCTAAATTAAAATTTGGTGACTTATATATTTGAATTTTGAATGAAAATTATTGACATATAAACGTCGATCATGGGCTTAGTAAAGCAATTACTACCTAATCATTGTTATTTTATTAAAGCGATTTTTATATTGTTTGCGCTTTTCAAGTCCTAGACTTTAAAAAAAGAATTATACCTACACACCTATTTAATAATATTAGTACGGTATAGGAACAAAAATCAATGTCCATTTAAGGGTCAACTGAAATTGATAAGAAGATAAACTTAAGCCAGCCAGCCTTTCTATGCGAAAAGACGAGTACAGTGAGGCTGGGTTCAGTTAAAACCGTTCTATCCCCCCTTCTGACCGCTTCCACAGCTCACCCCCCCCTGGCCCACAAAGATGTTATCAACAAACAAAACGTATTTTATCAATGAAGCGTTCAGTCTATCTCTGTTAATAGGTCATTGATGCCCCCCTCATTGTCTCTTTGTTAGTCATTGTTCTATGCCTTCGTCTGTTGTCTACTTATTTTTAATCTGGTGGCATCTTATTAGTACATTTTATCTTGTTGTTTTGTTTGGCTTTCTGAAATCCTCTTCACTCATCTTTTCCAAAACTAAGTAAAAATGTTTGAAAATATCAAAGCAAACGATCACTGCTGATCACACTAGCACAATAGAAAATAAGTAAACCAACTAAACCTAACCTTTATAATCTGTGATTGATAAAACAAGCAACAAGCACGACAACGACAATCAACAAGCCAACTACACCATTGTACATGCGCCAAATCGATGGTCAAAAGAAAGTCATCATACGGTTTTGATAGTTTGTTAGAAATCTTCGTTTGTTTGTAACAGAAACCTAACAGTTTACTAATAGTCAGACGCTTGTGTTGGAACGCGTTTGGGCTACTGCGCAGAATCCTGACAAAAAGAAACTTTTTCTAATAGGTGTTGGAACAGAGCCAATATGGTAGCGTCTTTGGTTTTCCAGTAATTTCTTGAATAACCAACAGTATGTAAGCATAATCTATACTGACAAATATAGGCTAATGACCATTGTAGTCGATGCCAAAAAAAAAAAAAAAAAAAATTGTAACAAGCCAATGTCTGTACATTAGAGATATTTAAGAAAAAACAATATGGGAGTCTTTAATAGAGCAACAGAAGCCAAAATAATATTTTTTAGCATTTTTGTCTGTCTGTCTGTATGTTTGTACGTGCCTCACTCAAAAACTACTGAATGGAATCGAATGCAGTTTTCACCGATGTATTACTAGAGGTCTAACTTAAAATATACGCTATATTTTATTGCATCTGTCTGTCTTTCTGTATGTTTGTACACTCATCACACAAAGATTACTACATGGAATTGAATGTAATTTTCACCGATGTATTACTAGAAATCTAACTTAGAATATACATTCCATTTTACCGAGTATGTCTGTCTGTCTGTATGTTTGTACACGAAATAACTACCGCATGGAATTTAATGCAGTTTTGCACGAGCACGAAGTAGCGGGCGAAAGCTAATAAATACTGATATCCAAGCTTCACAAAATTGATTGAAAAATATTGCTAAATTGAGTCAACTGAAAACCTTTTCTAAAACCGTTTATTTGTAATTCTATAATAGGCTTTCCGCCTTAATTGCAATCTAGCTTCAAGCCTTAAAAATATCATCACAACAATTTTATGTGTCAGCTATTATCATTTAAAGCTACCAATAAATTAGCAAAATTTATCTACAACACTAATAACATTCCAGCTACAATATTTAAACCTTATAATTCCATCAAGGAGCCTTGGATATATATAGGAGGAGAAAAAAGAAAAAATAAATCGTCTCTCATTCCAGCAAAGTAACAAACAAACAAAGACAAAACATTTGAGCGATGATGAGAAAAAAAACTTAATTAACGATCCAAGCTCAAATGAAAAAGCATCTATCAAATCGAGCGGTAGAGCCATTCTGGCACAAACACGGACGGTTTAATAGAACTACTAGATACTAACTGACTGCTTGAACGACTTTTTCGCATGACTTTCCTGATCGGTACGTTAGTACCATTATATACAGGGTTGTTCATCATGACTGGCTTCTCAGAATCTTCTGTCGTTTTAAATATAAAAATTTGCACTGATGGCTTTTTTGGGGGTGTTCTTCGTGAGTTCAATTCAAACTATTATAATGACCTGATTGACTAGTCTTGTACATTTTTAGTTTGCTTAAATATGTAGTTGTTGTAAGAGTATGAGAAAAAACAAATCTGCATATGGTTTGATAAATTCCACCTCAACTGGCTTCTACCCTGAAGATATTGAATAACGAAAGCATTTTTACTGAATAGGAATTGGTAATATAATAAGAAGTGAAATAAGAAGTTGATGATTACAAGACAATTCCATATTCAAGTTTTCATTGATTGCTAAGGGTCAACACTTCGAAAAAGCATTCGATTGCCTAAAAAAATATTTTCCAAAAATTGAAACTTTCCTTATGAGATCTTGTAGAAAATATATGATATATTAAAAAAATGTACTTGTGAATTTCTCGTTCACTGACACGGTTTAGTAATCATGGCTCTGAGATTGTTACAACTGTATTTCACTCAATTAAAAAACAGCTATTTATAATACTTCAAAATAATTATATTATAAAGTTATTTACAGTTACATAGAACACTTCAAAAAACGGTGGGCGTAATTTGAATCAGTAATCCCTTGGCCTACCTGCCCAGGGTCCCACTAATGAGACATGTAATTTCAGCACAGGATTGTATTATATTCGATTTGATGCCCTACAAACTGAACAATGAAATGTTGGATAAAGACTATTTATTGGATAATTATGTTATCTCCTGATTCCCAATTTCCAGCAAACATTGGGGCTGACGAAAATTCAACGACAAAAAGAACGACAAATGCTTGCGAATCATTTAATTACAAATTTAATTCTCTATTCTACTCCTGTCACCCTTCCATATTTGTTTTTGCAGAAAAATTGAATTGATTTCAGATCGACGCATATTTAAAAATAAAAAGTTCACATATTACCGCCAAAATAAAAGATAAACACGTAAGAAATAATTTAAAATTTATTGAAAATATGGTCAATATGCCACGGACTGGGAATATTTCAAGAATAAATTTTGTTAAGTCTGTATCATATACCTAACTTTTAAAAATACTTATAAATATTTCTTTAGTTATCAGTTTTGAATATTAGTGTGTAAGTACCGATATTTTTAATTAATAGTATGTAAGTACCAATATTTTTCAGTGACAGTATGTAAGATCCTACAGTAGATACAATTGTACCTATGTCAAAGATTAGAAACACCTGTAAGTATTTTGATTTATTTAATAAAATATTATATTTTCTTCATCGCTTTCCTTGCTCACAAAAAAAATCAATGTATTATTTCATCCTCTGAAAATATACCTAACTGTGGGATTGGAGCCCTTAAACCTCTGGGCGAGAATGCCTATGAGATTAGAACAAACGCTTAAACCTCTGGCCCAATTTACAAGACCCATAGACATCTGAACACCTAGACCACGCATAGCCTCTTTCAGAGCGATCCAACATCTCAAGACCGTTACTCTTCTGGTCCATAATGGTTCGTGTACGACTGATATGATTAACATATTTGCCAAACTTCTTATTTTTCATGGCAACTTGGACATTGAAATAGTTATTACTGATTATTCAGAAACACCTGCAGATTAAATTATGTACCAAATTTTGTATTTTACAATACAAAATAAAAAATTTCATTTGTGAAATAAGGGTATCATCAGTCGATATCGATCGATTGAGTTAAGTGCGGCAACACAGGAAAATATAATTTAGGCGTCCGTATGAATTCGCAAGCTTTCGTCGCTAGTCGGAATATTGTTGTTCGTTGTTCCATTCATAATTTGAGTGTTGCTACTATGTTTTACGAATTTATACGCTTCTACACAGGTACACTGTTGCCAAAATTTCCTATAGGTAAATTTTTTCTCCCTCTTACACATGGAAAATACCAAAACAATTCTCTAACCATAACAGATCGCCTTTGGATATATGTTATGTATGAAATGTTTCGTCTAGGTGTTCAGATGTCTATGACAAGACCTCATTAGGTACCTGGCCATATTCTGGCCCAAATTACATCCGTCCTCCAAAAATACCCTCTACCAACTATTAATTGATAATTTTAAACTATGAAAAATGTTCCTAAACAGTTCAATAGATCAATTACCTACTCTGTAAAGCACCTTGTATAAAAATGACTAACCAGTAGCAGTTTTCCATGATGTTCTTTCTCTTTCTTCTCACAAATAGTACATGAGAGAGAGATAATTATCATCATCCGAAGTACACACTCACAAACAGTAATCGAGCCATTAGATCCTAAACAGTTTTCAGCAAGAACAGCGTGGGACTCGCAACATCATTTATTTCTGTGCTATGCGATAATAGCTAATAACATGAGATTATTTTATGACGCGGTGTTGCAATGATATTAACATGAAACGAGAACAATCTATTCATTGAAAATAATTCTTATATATTTCATAGACTTGAGAATATAAATATTATAAAATTATAGAATAAAAGGGGTTTGGTTTGTTTATAGTATTTTTTCGCATTTTGTGTCAGGTTAGGTTAGGTTATTAATTATAAGCGAAAAATCAGGGATGTAAAAGCATGGTAATTTTGATTCAAATCTTTTGACACCAACTTCAAAAGTACCAGTACCAATTGAATATTTTTTAGTGCACCATATAATAAAGTCGGTCCAATTGGTTCATTATTGACGTCTCAAATTTAACAAGGGAAATTTTCATGCTGGTAGGTTCTGATTCGTATTTAATTATAACGTTACTTGTCAATACAAGTTTGTTTATTTATGTCAAATATTTTGAACATCAATTGTGATGATTATCAAAACCTATTAAACAAGTAATCAGGTGATTCTTAACAGTGTCAATTTTACGATTTGAAAACGCTGGAAATTTCAGGCGTGCCGTTTTACCTATGACGTAATAGAACCTATTTATTGAAATTTATGGGTTAATTAAAAACTTCTGTATCTATCAAAGGAATAGAGGTCATGTAGAATAGTTTCAGGTATTGGATTGAGGCTGGTTAGCAAGAATTTACTTGAGGCGAATAAAGGCATCTATCATTCTTTTGATATGTTGAATGTTTCACAATTACAGGTTAATAATAAGTCCAAATAATCCATTTGAATATGATGACGCAAGTGTTAATTGGATAACAATAAAGTGTGAAAAATACCTTCATTATGAGTTAACTAAAATAATATTAATTCTATTGGTGCTGTTACTTTTGAAGATATGCAGTTGCAGTTAGATTTATAACTTTTGCCACCAACTTCACAAGTACCAGCATCAACAGAATTATTATTATTTTATATTTCTCACTGCACCAACTAATAATGTCGGTCCATTTTTTTTTGTAAAAAATATTTTTTCACATTTTGATTGTAACATTAGTCACGAAAATCGTTGAACTTTCACTAATACCAAAGAAAATAGTACTTATTCTATTACCCACTCCTCCTGCAACTTCAGATTCTCGATTTCTCAAAAAAAGCAGACAGTCGAATTTGTATACCTCCTCCGTTTGGATTCGTCGGTCAAATAAGTCATATTTTGAGATAGTCTTTTGGTGTAAAAATCCTACAAACTCAAAATTTAGATACTTACGACTGTTAGCTGGAATTTTCGATTTGGAAGTATCTTTTCAATCCCAAATAATATATTATCAACCATGCATTCTAATAAACACTAACATCCTTCAAAATTAGCAAAATTATGCGTTAAAATATCAAAAATTTGGTTAGGCGAATTGATGGTTGACTTGCGCAGTGTGTCTGTTCAAAAACTGTCAATGCCAATAGTGCCAAAACTGCCAATATAACGTTTACGATATTGATTTTTTTTTAAATATTCGATAACGAACATAAATCATGTGTTCAGGTTTTAAGTGTCTAAAGGTATATTTTTCGCAAATACTTGCTCTAGAGCAGAAACACGATATTATGGCAATTTTTGATGACGAAGGTGACTTTGTCTTCAGTTTTTTAAAAATATAAATTCAGTGTTTGGTTTACTGGAGATATTGTCGTTAATTTTTTATAAAGCAAATATTCTTGGGAATGGAATTCATAAAATAATCTAATGCTGTGAAAGTTATACCGGTAGCGTTGGCAAAATTGATATTTACAGCACAGGAATGTTGAATATACTGCACAAGTCAATTGTCAATTCGTTCAACTTTGAATGATGTTACCGTTTAATAGAATGCAATTTGGAATTGAAAAGATACTGCCAAATTGAAATTTGCAGCTAAAAATCGAAAGACCTAAGAACACCATTTTTCCTTTTTTAACAAATTATTAAAAATAACGTCTTTTGCCTCAATTTTATTAAAAGTTTTTTGCAAACATTTAATAATTTAGGGCTACTCGTTAAACTAGACCTTTACCTATTTTTATATTAATGATAATTACAAAAATTTAAATATCTAGTAATTCAAAGAAGATATAATTACACACAATATATATCTATTGTAAAAATCATAGAAATTATTAAGTTGTACAAGAGATCAGTTAGATAGAAATCTGTTGGCAACAACATTCTTAAAATTCTTACAAAAGATATAATATGTTGTTTGAGATTACATTTTGTAGAATACATAAGCAAACTCATAAGTAGGTATGTATAGGTAATCCTTTTTTTGAAGTCAATCTTAAATTCAATGAATTTTCTTCGTAAACAAAATTCCTTATACCTAACGATTTCAATATTCTGAAAATTAAGAAATGTAACTGTATCTCCGAAAACAAAACAAACGTTATTGATTTATTTATGTTCCAATAAAATAGTTTAAATATGTCACACAATCAAACTTGAAATATGACGATCTTCTCATTCTTAAACTAGCCCAGATTTTTTCCAATGGTATTCCTATATATATATATTTATCCTTTTCTACCTATTCGAGCAGTTAATATGGTTCTTGTTCTAATCCAGTCCACTGACTTTTTACAACTAGTCAACCATCTGGTTTATGAATAATATAATACAATAATTATGCATATTTGTAACATAGCTGGCCGACTTTTATTTGATAGTTTTATCAAGTCGGGGATCAGTAAGTAGTTGGAATAGAGTAAATCACCATGATCATAGTAAATAGATAGATATCTACTTGGAATGGTTTAAGCTTTTTTATTCATATTTATATAAAAGTTACAAAATAATATATTTTTAGAATAAGCTGAAGGCCTCAAAGAATAATGTAACAATATAAGTGTAAAATATCGGTTCGGATATACTTTCGCCCAAGGTATACCTACTATACGACAATCGATAGTGTAATTACGATTACATACATTGAAAGTAAATTGAAAGAGTAAAGAGACAGTAATTGTTTGCCATATAGTTGAAAGTTGTCGATTTGATTGTTTTTTTTATTTTTGTCAAGTCAAGAAAGCAGTTCTTAGATTTTCCCGAAGCGGTCCTTGTTAGAGAATGTACTATTTACTATAACATGCCTTCAAAACGTTATTTTACCTTTTCCTTGCTTGAACGAATGGAATGGATGAGATAATTAATACGACTTGAAAGAAAAAACAGCCAGTATGGATGTTGGTGTTCATGTTCAAACAAAAGGGGCTGATTCTTTGGCTTATTTCATGACTAAAATTTTATTTAAAATGTAGGTCCGCAAATACTTTGTTATTATGTGTATGGGATATCACGAAATTTGTAAACACGATAAAGGTCGTATTCTTGAAGATAACAAGTTCAAATTTGCTACAAAAATCAGCCATACAAACATCTCTATTGAATTCGTAAATAAGCATGATCGGATGTATAGTTCCAAAATGGCGGCTGAAAAAACTTTTAAAACAACAATAACAAAAATAACCGTTGAATAAATTTCATGAAAAATATTATTAAATTATAGATTTATTCGTCCCTGCAAAATTTCTTCCTAAAAATGAAAAAAATATGATAAAAATTAAAAACCGTTAAGTTTACCTATCCGCTGGTTCCAAGCCGTCGGATTTTTTGATGAAATTGTTACATAATTAATAAAGTTTTTATTCTTTACAGAAAAAAGACTGATATCCGTAATGATGTGGAGAAGGAACCAAAAGACTTAACAAATAGGATGTTTCCAAGTGCACAAATTAAAATGAGGTAAGTTTAATAAACACATGACATATTCAAGTAAGGGTGAGTTTATACAGTAAATAAAACAAAATAAAAAACAAGTTAAGATAAAATAAGAAAGTTGAACATGCTCATTTCCATGGGAGCGTTTATACACGAAATAAGCTAAATTAAGAAATCAGAATAAGAACTAAAGATGGTCAACTTTCATCTTTATTTCTTATTTTATTTTATTTTGTTTGGAAACTGATAATACGCATGATCAACCACTAGAGAACACTTAACTTGCATACAACACAAAAGTTTTTGTCAAAAAAGCTGTGATTTGATTGGTTCATTCTTATTTTATTTTAGTCATCTGTATAAACCAATCGTTTTTGAGGTTATTCTTATTTCAATTTTAATTTGTTTCTTATTTTATTTACTGTATAAACTCACCTTAAGGCGCGGCTATAATTTTCGAGCATTACCAAAATTCAGATCCAATGCGGGGCATTGTTAGGTGTACCTGCTAGGAGTCGAGTCTCTTTTTTTAAAGGTATCCAGCATTTATTTATTTATTTTTGTGAATTAGATTTATTGATTTCTGCCATGAACTTTCATCATTCACATGTAAGTGCAAAGAGACATACAGACTTTATTAAAAGTTCATCTTAACTTTCAAATGCAACCAACTTACATTACGTTAATTGGTCCCGCGGCTGGTAAAAACGAATAGTTTCAAATAATAAACACCTAAAGGCGAGCTCATCTGAGCTAGGTAGGTACTTTCAACTTAGTGCTTGAGATTTAGTAAGCAATTTACACAAGTGATTCGCTGATTGAGATAATATAGAACTCTGGTGTTTAAAATGAAAGGTAGGGTTAAGCTTTCCATAGAGATTCATTTAGTTGATTGATAAATATTTATATTTCAGTGAATCAAATTGTCCAAAGATCGCTGATTCGTTTTATCGAAGTTTACAGAATACTATTCTGTAAACTTTGGTTTTATTTCAAATGAAACTCAAAGCAAAATTTACAGAATACTATAAGTTGGGACACTCTTGAAATTTTCTTTGTTGGCAGCTCGAAAGTACGATTTTTTGCATTTCGCATAAATCATGCTCGCAGTGACAGATATGTTGCCAAGAAAACATTCATCTAGGCTTCTTAACTGTTCATCTGCTTTATTTATGGTTTTAAGATCTTAGAATGATACAACAAGTCAGTATTGGAAACATTTGGCATTTATTTGTGAAGCACGCCATTTCATAAATATCCGGGAAATGCAATTCATCGCCAAAGTTTACATTTCATATGGTACTTTATTTTTCTGTGAAATTTTTATTCATGAAAAGTTGTAAATTTTTCCCCGCTTCCCAACTCATTACCTCTTTCATGTTTTCGACCAAGCAGATGCAGTTTGTCAAAGGCTCCAATCCAACAACTATTCCCATACAATTTTTTATTTATTTTCACCAGTTCATTTTGATAAATATTTTAAAAATATTTAATTATCATCATCGTTTGATGTTGCAGACTGATGTCTCCGAGCAGTTCTCCGGCCACATCACCGACGGCAATGTCCAATTCCTCCTCGTCCCCCACACCCCCCACAGCTGTCAATTACAACAAGATCACAGGCATTCCCTGTGTTGCCGCCGCCTCCAGGTACACCGCTCCCGTCCACATCGACGTCGGCGGAACGATATACACATCATCTTTGGAGACACTCACCAAGTAAGTACATATATATATCGAGGTTTTTATTAAACAAAAACTATTATATAGTATGGACGTTTGGAATTGGAAACCGTATATTTAACAAATAAATACTCGGAGATGTCAATGTTAAAATTTTATTGTTCTTCTGTTGATATCATTTTTTTGACAATGAACTTATTGGGTAGTGTTTGTTACATCCTTATGACATTTTAAATTAAATATATGAAGAAAAGATATTTTCAAATATTCAAGATAAAATGAATTTGTGTTTTGGTAAAATAGCACTGATAGCAGCTCCACAGAAGACTCAATTCTTCATTTAGTTGATCTTATCTAGTTAGCCGTGCACGGTAAGCTTTTCATAAATTATTTTGAAGTTGTCGTCAAATTTAGTTATTTTCCAACATTCTTGTGATATTTAAAATACAAGACATATTTTTAAATCGATAAATTTGATTTCTTCAAAACGGTCTGATAAAAAAATGGAATAGGAGTTGCATGTTTCAACCCTTTCAAAGATCACAAAAAAAATATTCACAAGTATCCTTTTTATTGGTAGAACATGCCCACAAAATGGCATTCCTTCATCTTTTCAGCAACTTCCAGAAAGAATCAAAAAGATATTTCTTTCTCATTTTTGAAAGCGTGTAACTATTCAGAGAAAAGTCTAAGAGCTTTTTTTTACATGAAAGATCCCCTTTAATTTTCGACAAGGATTCACCCCCAAAAAACTTTCACACTTATTTGAGAACACCCTGTATATAGCCATTTTCGGGAAAGTTTCTACTTAGATTTAGTGAAATAGGGGCATGTTCAACTCCCATTCAAGAAAATTCATGCAACATTTTGACATTACACAAGAATCGCTCGTTTAATATAATCTTAAAAAAAATATCTGAAGTTTTGAATTACACACGTTCCTAGCCTGTCTTTTTTGACCGACTTCAAAAAGCAAGGCGGCATACAATTCAGTTATATGTTTGCTTTTTTATTTACGGCTGTTCGGGCCTTTTGCATGATAAACGTGCTTTGATTTTAATTCATTTGAAAGAGGAGAGTTGGGAAATGGTTTCCATATTTAGAAAATCTCAAATCCAAAATCTCCTTTCCTCCAAAAACAACCCCCGATGGGAAAATCTAAGACAGTGGAATTAAAGGTATAACTATATTCGGAAACGTTTAAATTGAACATTTGTTCGTAAGTGTTACGGTTTTCGAGTTACAGCAAAACTGAAATCGAAAATATGAAACGGCCAAATTAAAGAAGAGATTATATGTAGCAACATTTAAATTGAACATTTTTCAAAAAAGTTACAGGTACGCTTTTCGAGTTCCAGCTTTGATAAAGTCTGAAATAGCGAGAGATTTTGGGATCTCTGAATAATAAAAGGTACAAGCAAATAATATACATGGGTAAAAGGATAAGTATATATTATGTTCTTTGGTATTAGTGAACGTTCAACGATTTTCGTGTCTAATGTTACGCTCAAGAGTGTGAATTTTTTTTTTTAACAAACATCGGACCGACTTTTTCAGTTGGCGCACTGAAAAATACAAAATTATATTAATTCTATTCGTGCTGGTACTTTTGAAATTGGTTCCAAAAATCTAACTACATTTGCACAACTTGAAAAGTACCAGAACCAATTTAAATAATATTATTTTGTATTTTTCAGTACACCAACTAATAAAATCGGTTCAATTTTTGGTAAAAAATATTAATTTCTATTTTGGAATAGTTGTGATTCCTTAGAAAACTTTCTGAATACCTTTCCTTCATTACGCTTATCTGAAACAATAAAAAAAATGGTCCTTGAGTTTTGACTCATGAACTCATGAAGGTCATTTTCGATCGCACTGTATATATTATGCTCAGTTCAACAGAACAAAGAGAAGACGTCTCATGGCACCAAATACAGAAAGAAAAACAAAAATACCTCGATAAAATCGTATATGAATAATAATCCAGATACAAATTATAATTTATGACTTAATCTTGAACTAACTTAACTTAACTACAAACGCTTCGGGTGTACCTAGTATAATATGAGAGAGAAGAAAAGACTAAGTGGAAAAAAATATCCGCCGCTGTTATACATAGTAAGTAGAATGTTGTACCTCTTCGGATTCTGTTCGATTTCTTTTAATTGCCCCGTGCGCAAATACACATAAGGTAAAACGTTAGCAGAGTTTTGTTCTGGTGCGCCCAAAGTCATTTCCCGTCACCATCGTTATATTTATTCACAATAATAATTTATGGTAACATTTGCCGCTGATAATAACAATATTTACGTATTTAACCGACTTAGTTTCTCTGCGCGCTGCACTGTTGTTATATATTTATTCACATTGTTGTGGTTCTTATATATATATGTCGTTTATTCGCAGCGCGCGCTATCGATATACCACGGATATACCATTGTATTAGGGAGATCTGCGTAGTTTTGAATAAAAACCCCGTCAATAGGAAGTTGGAGTGAAATAGTTTGCGTTGATGTTTCCATATAGTTTCAACAGGAAGATGAACTGATATTGCTCAAGGTGAAATTTTGAAATAATTGATACATCACCGGTTTTAATTACCAATGAATCTTGTGCAATACTTCTGATCTTCATTAAACATTTTATAATATTTCGGCAATAATTAAGCCCCAAAATGGTTAATTAAATTTAGTTATTGAGAGATTTTCATCAAAGAGGAACATATCGTCACATGATGGGCAGAAAAGATAATTCTTCATAGCCACTTTATCAAGGGATAGGATAATTCCGGGACTTTCAGTTCAAATATTATTGTTTAAGTGAAGGCTAATAGGTAGATATAGGATTGTGAAAGTTTATAGTTAAATTTTGTATAAGCTGAAGATTCTTTTCCATATCTACTTAGAAAAGTTATTGGAATTACTCAGTCAAAAAAAAATGGCGTCCATAGATAAATTGTCTGAATATAATTGATTAATGTTGGTATTTTCAAGAATCACCAGTTGAACTCTAGCATTCTTGAGTAGCTATTAACAACGTATCATTTCAATAAATACATATATTTTTAAATAATGTTGGACCGACTTAGTTGAGGCACTGAAACATACAAAATAATATTAATTCTATTGGTAGTGGTAATTTTGAAGTTGTGCAGTTGTAGTTAGATTGAAAACTTTCAGCACCAACTTCCAAAGAACCAGAACCAATAAAAAAAATTAATATTATTTTGTATTTATCAGTGACCAACTAAAAGTCGGACCAATTCATACAAATTTATTTCCCTCTTTTGAGTGTAATATCAAAATATCACGGAAATATACATAATTCAGACTTTCCCACTCCTGTAACTCGGAAAGCGTATATTTCAAAAAAATGTCCAAATCAATTGTTGTTACATATTAAAATCTCTCCTTCAATTTGGCCGTCTCATATTTTCAGTTTTCGCCACATAGCGGAGACACACATATTTCAAACTTTCGCTGACAAATGTTGTCAGTGAAATAAATATTTTTACCAATTAATATACCTATTTTACCAAACAATGTATCGACATTACATTACCACTTTTTTGAATCTTATAAGATATATCAGTTAAATATACCTAACAGCCATGAACGATAATCAAATAGTTCTTATTTATCTATTCCAATTTTACAACTAGGCAACGTTTTGATCATTTCAGTAATATAAACTCACCTACAATATAAGGTCCTGAGCGTAAAGTATGGCTAACGTTATCAGACCAATATTTTTTTAGGTTCTGATGGGCTTTTTTGTGATCTCTAGATGGACGAACCAAAACTCGTCCCCGGAAATAAAATGAAGTAATTAGTTAATCTCTTACCTGAAAAAGTATCCCAAACTAGTCCCCAAGAAGAGTAGTTCCTCAAAAAAATAGATCCTTGAATTCATCCCCGACTTAATCGCATTATGAATCACCCATATAGCTACTTACTTGCCTTACAGGAGCGATTCCGAACATCGCCAAAATATTTCACCACTTTTAAAAAAATTGTGTTTGGTAAATTTTGCTAGGAGATTAAAGGACCGTAATTAGTATGGGACGAATTATGGTAGTAGAAATTAGGTACTACCTGCTCGGGGACGAATTCAGGGCCGACCCTATAGGTAATTTTGATATTATACTGTGTATATATCAAACTCATATTTCTATAGAGGTGTCAATCTATGCTTGCCATGAAATCATAACGTCTTATTTTCACAGGCAACGTCCGTATAGATTGAGTTCCCAGGAGTGTTTTCTTCGTAAACGAAGTGGCGAACATATTAGCTATCCTAGTAGTATTACATGTAATTCCATATTTTTTTTGCTTGATTTGTCCGATTACGTTCCATTGCTCATGCAAAAACATTCCATTGGCAACCCAGTATAACAAATCTATATATTAATTAGATCTCAGGTGTATACCTACTCAAGAATCATCCACCCATAAACATATAAAATATATCTCAAGTATCCATTGAATCCGCATTTTCACATAGAGATAACATTCATTACTATACACTGCCAAAAACAAAAAGAGTGACTGGGTAAAACTAATATTCACAAATTGAACGTGAATAATTTCTTTTAAACTGGGTACCAAGGTCTTATTGGGAGCCCAGTTATTTTCTAGTAATCTAACGATTAACTGTGAATTTCAATACCAATTTTGTTATTTAAATGTTTTGTCTATGAAAACATAAACTTGGCACAATTCCATTGCCAATTACTTTGAAAACTTTATTAGCCATGTTTACTGAAAAGATTTAATGTTCTACAAAACTTTTGTGAGTGTATTTTCTCAATATAGTTTATAACTACAGAGTATTCTGTATATATTAAAAGAGTTCACTTTTTGGGAGGCAGTGTAGCATATATAATTATAATTACTATACCACACGGTAGTCGGAGCGACACTCACAAATCTTATCTATGGATGAATAAAGATAAACAGATGTTTAACAAGACAGGTAAAACGCAGCTGTATATAGTATAAGTCCCCCGATACGTTAATATAATATATAAACAACATAAAGTGATCGATTAATGGACGCGATAAGGCCTTTATGTAAGTAGGTATGTTTGTATCGCCTATATGTTTTTGTTGTTTTTAAATATACCTACATATATATATATATCGATCTGAAACCGTTGAAATACTCCCTTTATAATTAAAGTCGTTAATATTGTCATGGCAAGATGAATAATTGCTTATTATTATGAGATACAAAATTATATATCAATAATTTATTGAACAGTGTATTTAATTTAAGTATTTGACTGCCGATTTCCTTGTCTGCCAGGAGCATCGAAAAAACTGGATCAATCCATCGAATCCATCTTGTTTTTGAAGTAGAACGTAACTGGAACAAATGAGTACCGATGAGTACCTACTATTGCTATCCTTTTCTCGATTTGAACTATACTTATGTATATGTGTTTGCCAGCAACAGCAATTCCATAACAAATTACTGTTTGTCTACCACAGCACAAAATTAAACTTTAAATTAACAACAACGTCTGACGTCTGACAATTGCGACCTAACCATAGACGATCTTCCAGAGAGTACCTATATACCAGAGAACGAGACGTATATATAGGTACGCTCCATGCTCGTGCGTAATTCCAGTGACGGATCCCATTGTCCGACATTGTCGTGCCATGTCGAAAAAATAATGATCTTGGTTGAATGAGATAATTATAATTACCAATATTTGAGCACACTTGGAGCTTAACAGGCGGCGAGATGTCTGCGATCTAAGTACGAATTCGAAATTTCAAGTCTCTAGACCGTATAGGGCCTGAGAAATCGCTGCGGAGTCCATTGATACAAGAACCGAAAGTAATAAAAACTATTTAAAAAAATGAACTAGGGATATCGCATGCGTTATTGCGCAATACATATTCTACTTTTTATTGTTTTTTTTTTGGCCTTCGAACTCACGAACCCACTCATGCATTAGGTATATCAAAATCTCACTTTCACTTCTCACTGTTACATATATAAAGGAAATTTCCCGAGGAACTTTTCTTTTTTTATAAAACAAGAATAAATCAACGAAAAAAACACGATTGTTCCGTTTCATATAATATATAAGATGATAAGTATCAACCACGAGGCGAATTAGGAATCTGCCAAGTATTTTATTATAAAAATAAAAATGCCAGTCGGTCAAAGAACGCTCTGAGCAATTCTCATTAATATTTATATTAATTTCATTATCTATTCATACTATCACAGAGTTATACATACATATATATATATATATATATATATATATATATATATATATATATATATATATATATATATATATACAGAGATTATGGAAAGTAAAATAGTTTTGTCTCGAGTATATTACTGAACATTCCTGAAATGTATCTTTATGAGATAATCTGCATACAAATATACTTTCGATTGACGATTTGCTAGAAATATTGCTTTATAAAAGCATAAATTCCTTGAAGGTATGTCAGAGAATCTTATGTATAAAATGTCAAAGTTGATTAGAATATAGTTAAATCCAATGGATAGCGTTAATTATAATACTAGCTGTATTTCCCGGCCCTTCCCGTAATCTACCAAACACTTTGGTAGATTACGAAAGGTACGAAAAAAGTTATAAAACGTCTTGAGTATGGAACCCTTCTACCTCAGACACCTACTTGTACGTAGAACCAATCCGAACACAAACTCAGATCCATTCACCAAGAGAGAACAGCATAGAATTTCTCATACATATGTCTTGGGGATTTTCCGGTATGGAACCTTACACCTTCAAGACTGACAGACTCTCACAAAACAGTCCAGTGACATACTACACATAAACATTTCGAAAAATCTAAGAAAATTCAGCCATAGAGCTCAGAGATATTTCATTGAGTATTACAGGTATAGAAACCTCCTCCTAGGAGGCCCAGTTAGCCTCTACCAGATCATTCCAATAAATTCTACAATTCTACATAGAGTCTCACGGGCAATAATAGGAAGCCCATGTCCTTTCTCAAGGTCTAGTCTATCTTTGTACAAAATTTCATCAAAATCAGTTCAGTGGCTTAGCCGTAAAAGCGTAACAAACAAACAAACTCACTTTCGCATTTATAATACTAGTGAGAATTTTCAATGTACAAACATTTTCATATATACCAATTTTAATGGTCATCGGTGTCGAAGTTGGTGCCCTCTGCAACGCCATCTAGTAGCGAGCTATGTCAAAGTGGATAGCGTAAAAACCTTCTCCATGAAAAATGTCAGCGTATGCTGATCTCGATATTTCATTGAAAGTCCACCATATAATCTTTACTTTCACTCTTTCACCTCCTTGATGATTGAATTTCAAAAGATTCCTTAATGAGTCTCTAATAAATAATAATAATAATAATAATAACAATAATAATATTTATACTTCTAGAATCTATTATTTATTAAAGTGGTAGGGAAAACTGACAATAATATATTAATAGTTATTTGTCTTTATCAAGCATAGATTGCGTTTATTCAAACATTAAATATTTTCGAGGCGACAACGCATTTCCAACAGATCAACTGTCTCTTGTCAATTGTCATATACCTATATCTAAAGAGTTTAAGCCACGGTAGTACAAACCAGGTCTGGAATCGAAGGTCAAATTACATAGGTAGCAAGTGGGTCGCCTAGCGTCTTGTTTAAAAGTCAAAATCAACGATAGCATTGCAAAATTGAGAAAAGGGGATGTTACAAAGAACATAAAATACCTTATTCTTATTAAAAATGTATGAGTTTATGAGGTCAGAATAATATGATTAATAATTTCAAGGCCTATCGAGATGGAAATATGTTAACGTAGACAGTGTGATTCTTCCTACAACTATGCAGCATCCTTTGAATTGGTATATGGTATTGGTTTATGTTTCAAGCAACATCCCCCTTCAACTGCGAACCATGCGGCAGAAATTGGAAGCTGAAACAGACCGGACGCTAAGCGAACCACTTTTTGACCGACTTCCCAAAAGGAGGAGGTATACAATTCGAATGTGTGCTTTTTTTACGCTCATTTCAATACCTTCAATCACACTTCACACAAAACTGTAGATGAGTAGATGAGTACTTTCACTTGTGATTTGTTCTTGCCAAATTGTGCGTAATATGTGGCCGGATCAAGGATATTATAAGAAGGAAAAGCGATTCAGGGTATCCGACGGTGTATATTGATATATTATTTCCTATCTCTCTCTAATCTCAGTAGGAGACCCGCCCACCAACTTGACGATATAGAGCATGCTTTCTCTCATTATCCAATTTTTCGCAAAAAATATTCTTACCCTAAGAAAATCCGGCCAAGTTTGTTGATGGTAAAAGTGGTTTTAAATATTGCTATCGTCGGAAGAATTCTGGAAAGTTTTCATCTCGGTTTTCATTATGTAAATGGCATCAAAAAAACTTTTTTATTCAGATAGTTTCAATACAAGAGATAATACAATTAAAAACCTTGAATCTTATGTATTATTGTAAGAAATTAAACTTTCTAGCGGGCCACCGAATTTATGTTATCAATTTCTACGTTACCAAAGTACGGAAGCCTCAGGGTAGAAATCGTACTTGCCGAATTTTCTTCGTATGTATAATTTATTACGCCCATCTATTTTAAATTGTAGATCAACTGGTGGCAAGTTCATATAATGAACCATAAGGTTTGCTGCTGCTAATTTCCATTTTTGAGTTCGTATCAAGTTTATTTTTAATGTCACAGCAGATGGAAACACGGCGTCATTATCTACAAATCCGAGACAAAAATTTAATACGGACAAGACTTTTTTTCTTCAATCTCTTGCGACAACATATGGTGTCCGATGAAAAAAGGAAAAGCATTGCCTGTTTGTTCGCGGCGCTTTAATATCATATATGCAGTTTTAATGATCCAAAAGTAATGTTTTTACCAACATGAGCGTGCAACTTAAATGCAGCATTACTTACTGCAAAATTGCTTCTCACCACCAGATTCAGCCAGTAGTTAATAATTATCACGTTAACAATAATTATATTATTGCTGCGGTTTAATGAATGCTCTTGTTAAATTATAATTGTTAATAATGAACAGTAGGCGACGTTTCAAGAATATTAATTGGATTCTTATAGGCTAACGTTGAAGCAATTATGATTCGATTTGAAACAAATAACATGCCGATAGTAATTATTAATTAAGTAATATTTTTAATTAATTTTTATCACTAGCTTCTGAGCAATCCGCTAAGAATAAAGGACATATTTGAAGTAAAGATTTTATTAGATGATACGTTAACCCTTTTTTTTGGAAATCTCCAATCAAAAGTTGTTGCAAAAAATGTTTTCTTTAATCGCATCCCATTTGGGAGAGATTTGGAGAGGGAACAAGATGTTGGATTTTATTTTTACGATCTTTTAGTTAACTTGCAATGTATGTTGGTTTGTTTAGGTCAAATCTTGCAAGTGAATTTTAAAATACTTGTCACCAACCTATTGAGCTGAAATTTTGGAAACATATTTAGTTTGGATGACAATGCATGATTATCATCATCATTACAAATCCAATATGGCGGACTATTTATTCTTTATGCACCCCCATTATATGGGTATCAATTAATATGGTTTGCTGAGAAAAATAAGCAAAATAAATTGACATGACAGTATAAAAGAACCTTTTTTAGAAACAAGCTTTTATTTAAATGACAATATTAAAGAACGGATTATTTCCAAGCAAGTTTAAATTGAAAATTCAAAAAAATCAAGGGTGTTTGAGTTGTAACAAGATTCTTACCGCCAAATTTTGAAATCACTGAGTACACGCTCACCTATTTTCATAACTAATGAAACAATCAAAAATGTGAAATAAATATTTATACAAAAAATAAGGTTGACTGCTCCTGCCGGAATGACTCCGCACTCGGCAGCAAATCCTCTCCAATATATAGGCAAGCCCCCCTTCTCGAATCTGCGACACCCATCTTCCAACGCCACGCGAGCATTCCACCACTAGCGCGAACTTACTAGATGCTTTGAGATATCATTTTCACCCTGGCATGCGTCGCTGACCAAATAGCAGCAGCATGCCGCACACTCGCACCATCCGGGCCCCACCAACGTCCACACTCGTCCTGACAAATCGCACACGCCTCGATAATGGCGTCGACACGAATTAATACTTGACACAAGTTTCTAGAATCAAATCGGTCATGTTTTTGTAACAACTGTGGCTGAAGAAAATATTGAAAGAAGTGTATTATCAAAATTAAATATTGTCCTATTATAAAAGCAGATAATAAGCATAAGATCTTGGTGGTAGTAGCTGGTGAAGGTGAAGATGAGACACAGGAGTAGAAGATACCAGTCGAGTCTAAAACTGAAGAGCAATTGTAGTATTTTCAGTTTTTTGGATATATTTCCCTAAAAAGAAATATTGCATCGATTTTAAAATTACATTCATTATGATAATAATATCCCGTGTGTAAAACCGGATAAATTAGCTTGTTTAACTCAAAATACTTGAGAATCGCTCCAAGGTGAAAGAGAAACAATACCAAGAGAGAGTTCAATATCGTTCCATGGCAGCACTCTTTAATAGTTTCCCATACAGCACCAAGTCTCGTATACCATTCGGGAAGGTACCTATATTGTTTTTGACGATGACGACGCGACCTTATAAAGGCAATACTAGTTGTTCTTGTGGTGGTAGGTGGGAACACACCATTACAAGATCCATTTAAGTCTGGATGAGAGCACGCCGCGGCCATCAGATGATCATGTCGTCTCTAATAAACACAATAAAGACCATCACAGGCCTGAGGCACTCTGAGCATTTTCATATTATACATACACTCACACATATACACAAGAATATATATATATATATATATATATATATATATATATATATATATATATATATATATATATATATATATATATATATATAGAGAGACTGACTTTGTGTATTGTGTTAAAGTAAAACCAGCGCCGCAGGGTGGTGGTGTTGGTTGGTGGTAGAGTAGTAGTAGGACCGTCGTGACAACCGTGGGCCTACCACGAACCATCATACCATGGGAACATGGACGCCGGCCGGTCCTCACTCATATATACCTACCTACATTGTACCATAGAATACCTCTGATACTGTGTGATCACATTGCCGCTGGTGGTTCTAGCTGTGGGACATTTTGAGCAGCGAGATGTAGCTGAGGCCCCTTAACTCGTTCATCTCATTAGAATAATACTTTGAGACCGTTAAGAGGCAAAGCATCCCATGGTCCGGGCATTTTAAGAAGGTTGTATGTAAGGTATGTAGTTCGTGTGGTATGTGGCGTCGCAAGATACAGGGTGTTACTAAAGGTATGGTACCTATTGGAGGTGGAGGTGATAGAACACGTGGAAATAAGGCTAGTTTTTCATATAAAGTTTTGTCGAATATTGGATAGTTTTTGAAATAAAGGGTGTTGAAGGTTTTTAAAAATTACAGTTTTGTTTTAATTTCAAATTTAATTCAAATGTTTTGATATTTGGTATAGTGTTTCAACTATGAAGGCTGCATTATTTACTGTCCCATCTACTTAACAACATTGTCCAATGGCGGAGATCTGGGAACGCTATTGCATAATTTTTGCCATAAATTGTACGCTACTGTCTTTTTCTGACATTCTCATTGAAGTTCCGTAATCTACAATCGATTTTGAAAAAAAAGTGCTCTTGTATTTTATTCGTAGGGTAAGTACTTATATTGATTATTGTATTTAATACAATAATCCCCTAATGTTCTAAATCTCAACTTTTCGTTCAAACATATATGTGTATAAAAAACAAACAAGCATTTCCATAGGGAGAAACAATTTTTGTTGACCAGTTTATTACTTTGTTGATTTTTTAGGTCTTAGCTTTTTAATAGAAAGACATGTTGACGTTTTTTTTTCTATTTGACCACGATAAAAATTGCTGCCACATTAAATATTAGTCATCAAGTAGAATGGCGAATTTTAAGAGAAAGGCTGCTTCACCCATAACCTAACCTAACCTATTTACTATATGCCCATATCACATTCAAAGAGTGCAAGCCTTAAATTCAGGTGATTTTCTAGTTCGTATAAAGTTTTGTCAATGGTTTCTTAATAAGCTAATTGAAAATCCTCTATTTGGAGCTTTGATTCTCTTTACTGATGAGGCAAATTTCTCGAGGGATTCGATTATTAATTTTCATAACAATCATTTATGGGCTGAGGGAAATCTACATGCTGTGGTAGAAATCATTTTCAAGAACAATTTTCGGTCAATGTTTAGGCTGGGATAGTTGGGTACATTTTGTTAGGACCGTACTTTCTCCCAGTTTGACTTAATGGACAAATCTATTACGATTTTCATGTGGAACAATTGCCATTATTGCTGGAAAACATTCCTATCCAACTGAGAAGAGATATGTGATATATGCATGAAGGTGCTCCTCCTCACTCTAGTAATACTGTTAGAGAACACCTTACAAATACATACGGCAATAGGTGGATAGTTCGAGAAGGGCCCAGTGTATGGCCAGCAAGATCTCCGGATCTGAATGCTGTTGATTTTTTCTTTTCGGAAGCTCTTAAATCCCTCGTTTACCAAACACCAATTGTAGATCTGGACGACTTAGGAGAGAGGATTATAAACGGATGCAATCTAATAAGAAATACCCCAGGAATTTTTGAGAGAGTACAAAGTTCAATGAACAGAATTTTGTAGATTAATATCATCTTTTCAATTTTTTATTAATTAAAAGTTTGGAGGAAACTGCTTCGAATGTCTTTTTTGTTTGTCTCTGTAGCAATTTCAAATGTTTTGAATATCAACTACAAGCGGTCTAGTCAGACCGTGAATTCATGAAAATTACTTTATTTCGAATGAAAAGAGACTATGAGAATACCATCAAAAATATAAAAGCTGCAAGTTGTTAAATACAGTAAAGATGTTTTTTATGGAAAAAAACGTACTCCGATTTGTAATTTTCTTCTCATTTGAAAGAAGAGAGTTGATAAATGGTCCCATATTAATCAAATTTAAAATTCAGCATCTCCTTCCCCCAAAAACTGGGTTTAAGTGTGATTGGGCCTCCTAGATGGATGGTTTCATACCTGTCATTCTCAAAGAAGTATCTCTGAGCTCCGTTGATGAATTTTCGTGGATTTTTCTGGACTAGACTGTTTTTTGAGAATCTGTCATTGCGACTGCGACTCAAAGGTGGAACGTTCCATACCGGAAAATCCCTAAGACATATTCTCATGTTGTTCTCTCTTAATGGATATCTGTGTATAGTACATATTATATTCAACAGTTAATGGATTTATTCCATATTTTTCTTTACTGGAATATTTTTATGAAAAATAATTAAAGGAAATCGAATTTTCGAAGCAGATCCAATAATTTTGCTTTTGCCTTTCTGTTGTGAACTTGATTCGTTACAGGAACCTAATATCCTTTTACAACATTTAACATCCTGTAGTAGGTATATTATACACCATTCCAACAACATTAGGAAATAATCTACCACACACCAAATACATTTATCATTCTGGATCTGTACAACAGTTTGTGCAATTTTATCTTTCATCCAGTTCATATTAAACCTTTAATAAGATAAACTCGTAAATGAAGTGCTGAACAACAAAATTCTTATAACGCTGCTCTCTCTCTTATTTATAAACGCCATCTCCGTATAAATGGATGCCATTACCTGGTGCATTTTAAAAAGTTATCGTGCAGCGAAGAACTCACACACATTACACATTTGGCACGTTCTTTAGCCGTGAAAGAAATTGCCAGAGTGGCGGTATCACTTTGAGAGAAGTGGCTAAGCAACACTACATGGACTTCACGTACTGTAAGATGTATAAAGTTTTCATTACCATCTATTGGCAATACGAATGAATACCTGTGTTATTTGGTCAAGGCGGCCACGGACTCGTGGGAGATTACCATACACTATACACGATATAGGCGAATTCAGTGACTCTACTCATTCAAACAGTGTTTTGTCAGAATACGAATTTTATTCAAATGATATTTAGATAAATGCTCATTCAACAAAAGCTGCGTAGTCTTCTATATGAACTTTATGTTTAAAATCATAAATGAAGATAAGTTTTACATTGTGACTATTTTGATATTTTTAAATTCTGACGTTTAAGAAGAAGTCAATAAACGAAAATTAGGTTATGATCTTGACATTTCGTAAGTACGTTTGTATATCTATAAGCGTGTTCCTACATACAACCCATTAGCCTGGTCAGGGTTAAAATGTCCCTGGAAAATTGACAGATATACAGACTTACTTATTCGCAATTTCACATGAAAATTGAGAAATATTCGTCTGCGAATGAATTCGAACAAATTTGAAGATGGGGCCCCTGTCCCATGTCAAATACATTGACGTTCATTTGAATGTACCTTCAAGACGTTTTACCACCTAACGTAACCTCTAAAACTTATACTGATTTATGATTTTAATTTTGATGCATACATGAAAAACTACGCTATTTCCTCTAAATGAGCATATATTTATATAGGATATCACTTGAATAAAATTCATATTTTGGCTATACATAGTTTGAATGAGTAGATTCACTGAATTCTACAGCCAATTTTTTACAGCCAATTTTAAACCGATCATTTTCAGATGTCTTGTTTGCAGAATTTAAGCTGATACGTTTGTCTCAAACTATTTTCATGGCACTTTTGATAAAGCTTCAAGAATAACCTATCGAGATTATGCATCCACTGATTTCATACTGTTCTTTCGAAATAATAATAATTCACGTAGTGGTTTGGAGCAATTTCTAGTATTTGCTTATCATCTGACGTTATGTATCGACTTCTTATGGTGCGCGAAGTCCAGCACATTCAGATGTATCGGTAAATATAGAGAAGACGTGTTTGTGTGATATCTTTGCAATTCTTTTTTGATATAAGGATAACAAGGAACTGCAACACAAGGCTAAAAGAGGAAATTAATACAATTTATGGTTTAACAGTGAAGCAGTGAAGGTTTGGTGTTTGGTTTTCAACAGATGTTTAACATTCAGGGTTCCCCCCAATTAAAAGTACGAACGATCGTAATAGCAAACATAACTCGTACAATCGAAATGTATACCTAACTCCTGACCGACCTCCCAAATGGAGGAGACATACAATTCTCTTGTCTATTTTTTTCAGAAGGAACGTCAAAATTAAACATTTAATTTTTGAATTACAATGAACATTTCTTTGTCCAATAATTGTTTAAATCAATTTTTGTCAGACCTCAAAGAACTGAGGAGGTTTACATTTCTTAACTTTTGACGATCATTCAATAATTAGGTGCTTAGAAAGAGTTCCATTGAAAAACGTAACGAGCGCAACATGTATTTGTCATCAAAGATCTAACCTAAACTGCGTAAAGGAGTCCTTTTTCAAATATCGAGCGTTTTAGGAGGCAAAATTGAAGAGAAGTCCAGTTCCACGAACTTCTGCACAATTCGACATATGGACTCAAGATGAAATAGATATTAATTTAGAAATAGCCCATCGCTTCAAACCCAAAAACATCAGCGGTTTCAGTGTTAGAGTTCTTGAAAAAATAATCCTCGAGTTAAGAGGAGTCCTCTTTGTAGTTGTCGATTTTTTTTGCTCACGACACCCTTTGCAGCTGTCATCGGTATTTTGTCTCGTGTGTCTACTTTCTCTGAAATAGCTTTATTATGGGAACTAGCGGAAAAACAACATATAGCAGCAGCCAGCAACAACAAACTCTATAACAACATACATTATGACGATGCATCAAATTTATATGACGACGTACCTTTACCCTATACCTAAACTACAGAGTAGGTGGCTTGTTTGCATAAATTGCATGGCATGGTTTGTAACATCATATACCCCTACACATACAGGGTGTCACTAAAAGGTCTCTAGACCGTCATGGGACCTGAGAAATCGCTGCGGAACCATTAGATGGAAACCAAATAAAAACTATTTGAAAAACGAGTTTAAACTGATAATTTCAGGATCGTATAAAGATTAAAATACCCAAGTTTATGTTTACTTGAATCAACATATTTTATTCCCAGGACTAAGGCCATAGACAACCCATTGTCTATGCTAAGGCTGTGTTCAGGGAGTCAAAATCTGGCGCTATCATCTGTTCACGGATCTCAATTGTAGTACTACAAACGCTATCGTGACGTCATGAATTTTTGTGTGTCACCTCATAACTGAATGCTATCAACGCTTATTTCTTCCAAGGTAGTGTAAATGGACCGTGTTTGCGTTTGCGAACTCCATGAACAAGAATACCTACTGTACAAATGACACTGACAACAAATAATAAATAATCGTCCCTCCAGAATTTTGTAAAGCATAGAAGAATTAGGCTATGTTCATGGAGTCGCTATCTGCACTATCAATGCAAACACTACCGATGCTGTTCATGGAGCTAATTGTGTGTGTGTCATTTGCTGTCAGATTGAGGTTAAGGCTAAGGCACAATATATATTGGCTTATTTTTTGTCTATGAAGAGACTTGTCTGAGAAATATTACTAATTGAAAACGCTTTTCAATTTGGAATAAAACCGGCGCAATACATGGATAAATTTGGGTTGAAGTACATATTAGCGAAGATGGCTCTTATAATTTATTCGCATTCTCACCAAAGCTGATATAACTACAATATATGTTTGCCATACCATGGATTGAGAAAAGACTTTCAGTTTCAAACTTGCGCAAATATCTTAAAGTTTAGTTTAAATAAATAATATTTCTCATTAATTTAATCATCCTTTGATAAACTCGTAAAATTTACGAAACATTAGTGTTTAAGTACGCATCTCAAAAACTAGATTGAAAATAATTCCAACAATATTGAGGATTGAATAAATTAGATATAATTTTGAAAGAAATGGAAGAAATCAAACTGAGGTATACGAATACTCTTGGAGTAGAATTTTTTGGACCGCTGCATCGTGAATTGCACCTCATCGCGTATACAAAAATCTTTTAAAATATCCATTCAACTTATCCCATAAAGTAGAGACTCATCCTTATACGCTTCACAATACTTTGGCCGGATCATAAACGATTATCGGTTTGTTATATCAGTGTTAGTATGACGTCGTCAGTTGTACAATATTCCTGCTCATGGAGCTTGCAAACGCAAACACCATCCATACACTACGTCGGAAGAAATAGCATCGATAGCATTGGTTTATGACGTGACACATAAAAATTCATGACGTCACGATAGCGTTGGTAGTACTACAACTGAGCTTCGTGAACAGATGATAGCGTTAGATAGTGCAGATAGTGATTCCATGAACACGGCCCAAGTCTCTAAGATCATATCTATTTATTCAATCCTCAATATTATTGGAATTATTTTCAATCCAGTTTTTGAGATACATACCTACAAATTAATGTCGTAAATTTTACAAGTTTATCAAAAAATAATGAAATTATTGATGGCATATATTATTTGATTAAACCAAAATTTAATAAGAATGTTACATTTTAAGTGGTAATTTTTATTTATAACAATGAAATTAAATCGTACAAAAACTAACAAAATGTTCACCACATGATGACGGCTGCACAAAAGTGAAGGTTTTACTCACACAATTGAAATTTTGAACAGACCAGATATTTAAGCAAAGATCTTTGGGTAAGTTAAAAATTGAAAGTCTTTTCTCAATCCATGATAATATGGCAAATAAATATATATATAAGTGAATAATACCAAAGTTACAGCGGTAAAGTGGTTTCGATTTGTATTTTTTCCAGCTTTGGTGAGAATGCGAACAAGAGCCATCCTCGCTATAATGTACTTCAACCCAAAAGTATCCCAAGTTTTATTCCAGATTGAGAAGTATTTTCAATTAGTAATATTTCTTAAACGAGTCTCCATAGACAAAAAAAATAAATCAATTTTCTTAACTCAATAATATTTATTGTGCCTTAACCTCAATGTCCCAGCAAATGAACGCAAAATAGCGTTCATGGAGCTTGCTGTCACTAACACACAAGCTCCATGAACAACAGCATCGGTAGTGTTTACATTGATAGCGCTAATAGCGACTCTCTGAACACAGCCATCGTGGTAGCTTTTTGTAAAGTCATTTTTGGAGACACCCTATATTATAGTGTGGGTGTTTTGTTTGCATATATTGCAAGGCATCGTTTGTAACAGTATATTCCTACATATATATAGCCCACAATAACCACCATATTATATAGGTACATACAACGGCACACATATAGGTACACTCTATAACACACTTTCTATTGTGTGGATATTTTTATTTCGCTTTCAGCCACACACAGTGTTATACAATATGGAACAGCTAACATCTCTCTCTCTTTCGCTCACTCTGTAGGGCACATACAATGCTGCTTGTTGCGATATTAATTTCGTTACTTTCCCCCTCCCTCAGCTGTGGTCTCTCTTTCTCCATTCCTCTCCCAGGGCGCTGGTATAACAGTATAAAAAAGTCAAGTCCACAATATGTGAAGTTTTTTGCTGCTGCATTTAAATATCGCTAGAGCTACTATGTTTCTCCACGTGATGGTCTTTAGAAAGATTATTTTTCTCTATTTTCCGTTCTTATAGTCATTGTTGATGAATAAATAGTGAAATATTGGTCATGTCCACAGCAATGACGATATTCCAGTCGATTAGTAATCAGAAAGTTGACAGGGGTAATCAGTAAACAATAACAATAGTGTAACATAACCTTATTTTTTGTGTCTGCAATTACCCAATTCTAATATGGACATCTACTGTTTCATTTACTACATAATCTTTCTCACTAAACAGAAAATAATGTTTCTTCTTCCATTTTAATTCTTTTAGTAATTATGGGTAATTTTTTAATTGAATTTTTTCATTCTTTTTAACCAACGTCACTTTTGACAAATGGGCTAAGCGATGCATCAATCGTATCCAGAAGAGTATGATCACTGATTAATAAGTGATTAGTAAGCACTCAATTCTACGGACAAGGCCATTTACTTGAGAAATGCATCAAATTTCTACTTGGTTGTCATAGTGACGACTTTTCTGCCTTGGAATTATTATAATAGACAAGGATGCCTACAGTTTAACGTAGTCTTCGAACCATCGAAATATAAAGACTACCGAAAAATATGCACTAGGGAAATATTGGTATCCAGTTGCCTTGAAAAAGGTGGAGTACACAAAGTGACAGACCTCAGCCTGGATACCAGGGCACCAGGAAATTGATGGCAACACAAAGGCAAACCAACTAGCCAAGCAGGGAGCGGAATATGCCATGATTGAACGAGAGCCGTCTTGCGGTATTGCTAAATGCCTCATTAAAGGATACATCCATCAATGGATCAAGAACAAGGCATTGCAACTGTGGCAGGAAACCATAAGTCAGAGACAAGCAAAATTATTCCTAAAAAAAGCCCCTCAGCCAAATGTCCCGCGAAATACTAAATCAAAGTCGGAAAACGACAGGGATGTTGGTAGGGATGCTGTAGGCTTAGGAGAAGCACATGAACAGTATGGGCCTGGACGAGGACGACCTATTTATATTCTGCCAGGAAGAGGAGGAAACCGCAGTTCACAAACTCTGCGAATATGAAGCCCTGGTAAGAGTTCGGTATCAATTAACTGAAGTCAAAGAGCTACGTGAAGGACTCGGTATCTAGACTGATAAGTCTACTAAAGAGGATAAATCTAGATCCTGAGCTATAAGATAATGGAGAACCACAAGAGACCAAAACTGGTCGCGGTAGGCTAGGACGGACAGCCACTCCAACTAATGTAATACAAAGTGACAGTCAGGTATTCGAATGCGCATGCGACTTATCACGTTAACCATCCAAAAGCTGTCGGAACTACGTATTCCTTAATAATCGACCAACTTCAAAAAAAGGAGGAGGTATACAAATCGGTTGTATATTAGCTTTTTTATGTAGGTATGTCTGTTCGAGCGTTTTGCTTAATAAACGTGCTCCGATTTTCATGATCTTTGATTCATTTGAAAGAGGAGCGTCGAGTTATGGTCCCATATTTAAAAAAACTCAAATCCAAAATCTTCTTCCCCCCCCCCTAAAAAGTACCCCCGAAGAGTGTGGAGGAGAATTTTATATCGAAAATCTGAGACGGTAGAATAGAAGATGAGACTCTATCCGGAAACGTTTGAATAGTTTTTCAAAAGAGGTGCTGTTTTTGAGTTAAAGCAGTGGTAAAGTCTGAAATATGTGTATTTCCGCCGCGATGTTATGGAATCTCTGAATAGTAGTAACAAGTGAAAGCAAGGCATACACATGGGTATAGGATCTTTGGTATTAGTGAACGTTCAACGATTTTGATGACTAATTAAACACTCAAAAGTTCATTTTTGTCAAAAATCTTTATTTCAGTTCATTTTCCAATAGAGTTTTTTTTTGTTATCCAGATCAATATTCAGAATGATTTAGATATTTTTCAAATAAATTAGGAATTTCTAAAAATTTCTGAGCAGTTCTCTTTCCAATGAAAAAAAAATTAATCTAAATCGGTGCATGAATATCTAGCTACGCAAAACAAGCAAACATAACAATCGAATAATATACCTCTCCTCTACTTTTTTTTTATAGTCGTACAAAAATTGTTTGTCACCTAATAGTATAATCCTCATCATTCATATTTACCTTCCACCTTCCCATATATTTATCTTCACTCTCGTACATCATCGCTAGTGACTTAATAGAATCGTAATGTGGATAACATTTATTAATCTTGCATATTATAGCGAGCGTTATTTATATACGAAATTACATGTTATTGCTCAAGACTCTTGTCTATCTGATTACCATCCAACTCGATGGTATAAAGGCATTGAAATGTCACAGACCATCTGCATCAATATTAGATAGGTTTACCTACAACAGTGGCGTTACAAGATACTCGATATAAGACAATATTTTAAGTCGAAATTCGACTGTAATTAGTTTAAGTTTGAACAATGCTGTTGTTCTTCTCTCATACCTCTATTATAATTATTAGATTTTTGAATTTCTTTAATCAACTTCAAATAAGAATTAACGATGTGGTGGAACAAGCTTTCTATGCATCAGAACTTTTGACTTGACAATCCAATGTTTGTGGTTTCTGTGATTATTTTCCATAATAAACTACAACTATGCCAAATCATATATTTATCATATAATTTTTTAAATATTCACGAAAACAATTTTAGTTATGAAAGTCAAAACATGAATATTTTGCCATAAAAAAAGTTGGCAGTCCTTTATCCTGCCAAATTTAGAGTTCTTAGAACAATTATAGAGTTTTTTGTCCAATCTATTGATTCATCAACCAAATTTCAATCATCAAAACTCACCAACTCATTGCTAATATAACCAGATATATTTAACAATCTTACAACTATACAATACTTCGGATTACCTACAATATAATACAAGTTGGAAAGCCAGCTGAGAGATACCGCTCCTGTGATGCCGTCCTTCTCACATTTATATTCAAAGTATTGCTCATATTTGTAAAAGCATTCAATACATTATCCAGTTCAGCTGTATCTTGATGCGGAAACTTTATAATGCTACTACCACGCTTTGATGTAATATCCATTTTATCTGTCGACTTCAATTTCAACATTATTTCCGCCCGTTGTGTTTCAATTTCCAATATTTTCTGTTGCAATTTGCAATACTCATTTGCAATGTCTTTACGTGAATTATCCAACACCAGTTGCAACTCATTCAACAGTTTACATCTTTGCTGTTCGAGTTCTGTCACTTTTTGTTGTAACTCTTGCAGCCTTTTCTCGGCAGCATCGTCCAGAACACGTGACAAGCATTTCTCCAGATTAGCTTTGATGAATTCTTTGGACTCGTCTTGTTCTTGCAAGCTCGATCTGGATACATCTTCGATGGCTAACAACAGCTCTGTTTTCCGCCTTTCCAATGTTATTATTCTGCGCTGCAATTTGTGTCGTTCTTGGAGCAATGGAAGGCTTGTATTCTTTGTTAAAGTATCCAATTGAAGGATATTCTTTAACCATTTCGTATCCATATTAGGTTGTGTTAGAAGAAATCGAAATTCAGATTGTTCAGCTTTCAGTTGTTGGATTTCTTTGGTCTGTTTGTGGGCATGACTGAGAAGAACATCGATTTTCTTTCTTAATTCTATATTTTCACTTTCCAGTTTTTTCAGATGCAATTCCGTGCTAATATTTTCAGATTCTGTTAGTATATTGAGTTCTTGTTGCATCCTTTGCTTTTCATCTTCAATTAATTTAATAGTTTCTTCCAAAAATTGATTTTCATCTCTTTGAAAACTTGTCTTTGAAGTCGTCACTTCCATTGCCGATTCCAGTAGAGATTTGAATCTAGCATTTTGTGTTTCTAATAATGCAATTCGTTTCAGCAGCCCCTCTGTTTCAATCTCAATTTCCATATTTCTTAACAAAAAATGAGATGCCTAAAACTTATTTATCCTATTAAAACTAAAACGTCATTAAGTTGACATGCATGTCTATCAATGATGTAGTAAGCAAGTAAACAGGAAAGTTAATTATTAATCAATAAATGATTCACAAAGACGTGCCTACTACACATCTACCTTAAATCAAGGGATATATTTCAGCCTATTAAGTAATTTGCCAAATAAATTAAACAAAGGAATTAAATAAATAATCTCATAAGGTTTTTAAAATTGTTCATCAAACAAACTTTTTAGCGAAACTCGTGCCAGACTGAAAGCTTCCATCTTTTTTCAAACCCACTTTATCTTTTATTTTATTTTGACACATTAACATTATCACCTTTATTGGTGAAACAGCTGGTCCTTAATAGGAAACAAATATTGAATCATTTGAATTCACGTGGTATTAGCATCGTTGGAATTCTTTTCACTAGTTCATAGGTCAACATTTCGTTACACGCAACTATTTTAAAGCTGACAATGAGCATGATCATCTTAAATAATAAGATGCTCTTTGTTCTCTTCCTCGTTTCTTTTGTTTGCTATTCAAAAAGAATGAACGAAGCCACCACCATCGACCTTAAGATCTAACCTCAAGCTAAAGGACTCGAACCTTTTTTGATGATGCCTACACTACTATTAGGTCGATTTTTAACTCGTTGTGATAATTCTCCGTATAAATATAATATATAATGTCCTAATGACCGTCGTACTTAATCACCCTGTAGTAGAGAGATATATAGCCCCCGGTGAGGTGGCATTTGTTCAGGTACGAATCATCATACAAACACATACAAGCACCATTCGGCCTACACACTCACAAATCCAAATATGGATATTTCCCTCGATGGCCTTTAGATCGAGTCATCGAGCCGGCCACAGAGACGTACCAAGGACGCGTACACAATCTATTTCTAGCAAAACTACAATAACAATATATCTTACAATATCTGCACTGCATTCCTCAACATATGATACCTACATTTGTTTAGATTTAAAAGTATGATTTTGATCATTCGTTTTAGCAAGAGCAAGAGGAGTACTGGGAGTTGGTCCCATAATAATATTATTTTTATTTCTTTTAGCATATCTTTACGATTGCTTGTCATCATTTAATGTAGTGATGATAGTGTGGACAATGAAGGTAGCAGCCTTCCTCCTAGTTCAATTTTTATATCACCATCCCCAACATCCTGTGTTAGCATACAAAATGTCACTGTCATTACCAAAATAACCTCACACATTTCGCTCAACATAAAAATCAAAATTCCAAGTATTCCACAATGTCCACAGATCAAACGGACTCAGTTGAAGTTCTTAAACGAATCAAGCAACTTGAAAATCAAAATCTCAAATTAAAGAAGATCCTCCAAACAGCTGTTGATATTGCAGAGGAAGACACTTCAGGGATGCCCAAGCTTCAATGCGAAGCAGAAGTTCTTTCACAACGCGTTGGCGATTTGGAAAAAGAGAAACTAAACTTGGAACAAGAGATAATTTCAGTTAGAGACGGAGATGTCTCAATGACAAAAATGGTAGGGTATCTGGAACGTGAACAGGTCATGTTGAGAATTCGACTCGATGACGTGCTGAATGAAATAAAGAAAGGTGATACAGAAATTGAAGATTTGAAGACTGAAGATGTTCAGCTGAAAAAGGCTCTGTATGATTTGGAACGTGAAAAGGCACAGTTAATTGAGAAGTTGGAGAAAATCGAGATTGTCAAAAGCTCCCTGTCACGTGAGAGCCTTATCCTGCGAAGTCAAATATCTCAAATTGATGAGAAAAAATCAAGCATAACAGAAACACTAAAAGGCGCCTCTTCAAAGGAAAACCATTCCGAAGAGGAGATCGTCTCCCATTTCAAATACATCGAACAAACTTACAAAGAGTACATAAAGGCCTTGGAAGAGCAAAACAACTTGGAAGAAAAAATCTCACAATTAGAAACTAAGCGTGAACAACTGTCCAATGAAGCAGCAACAACAAACAACTTGCAAGATTCCGATACGGCCAGATCACAATTGGAAATCAGCAATGCCATCGTCAGTTCCAACACAAATATGCTACATACCATACAAGATGTCCGATCAAAATTAGAGACCAGTCTCAATAATAAATTGATGAAAACACTCGAAGAACCCAACAACATTGCACAAATTGATGTGCAAATCTCCGAATTGGAAAATCAACGAGATATACTCTATGAACAGTTGGCACAATCACTGGAACATTCAACAAGAGAAATTGAAGAATTAACCATATTGGTTTCTGATCCGGAAATAAAGAGAATCGTCCATGAAATCGAAATACAAAAAGCCATACTGTTGTGCAATTTAAAACTGCTGAAACCGAACGCCACGGAAAATTACTCACCGGAAATCACAAACGTTTCAGCTTCGAGAGTTACAGTGCCTACCATATCACAGCTTGAGATGAGATACAACAAATTATCATCGTACGATGATTCTGATGCAAGTAAAATATCTCTTACAGCAGCAAATGAGCCAAAAGAATCATCACAACAGTTTGAATCAAGTTCATCCAAAGATGACCATCAGAAGCTGGAGGAAGAAGTTTGTAGATTAGAAAATGAAAGGAAAGTACTGTTGCAACAATTGCATTCCATTTCTGAAACGTCAGCTCAACGTTTCGAAGAGAGACAGCTGCAAACTCAGAGTGAGTTACATAGCACATTTATGAGGGAAGAGTCATCGCAAGAGTTGGTATTGACTCAAAGATATGATGACGATGCTACCAATCAGCTGTATCCAGGTGACGATGCTCGATTGCGGCAAAGAATTAGAGAGCTGGAGATTGAGAATCGACGCATTAAGAGTGAGCTGGATGTGTTGTTGCAAGAGCTGAATATGAAGAAGGAGCATCTGAAAGAAAAGATTGATGAGCTGGAGATGAAAGAGTCTCTATTGAAATCAGCCAAGCAAGGTGTAACGTTTGAACATTTTGAATAAATGACAATGTATATATTATATGAATAATCTATGAAAAATGTGATTGAAAATAGATTTATTTAGAACTAGATCAGAATTAAAGTTTCTCACTTACACCAATGTCCGTTCTATCTCCCCCTAACCTGCGAATGAACTGAAGTAAAAAAATAGGAGAAAGTTGTTATGATTTATTTTATTGCTGAACAAATAACATAAGGTAATACTAACTTCTCTATAGATTATATATATTTATGAATTCTTCTATATGAAATGTACTTTTTCTTCAATCCTTTACCATATTAAAAATGTTCGAAACCCATGAGAAGCATATTACTTATTTGCATAAATTCTTGTTTCAGATATCCCGAGTCCAGGTTAGCCAAACTTTTCAACGGAAGTATTCCGATCGTTTTGGACTCGTTGAAACAACATTATTTCATCGACAGAGATGGTGGTATGTTCAGACACATATTGAATTTTATGAGAAACTCCAGACTACTGATACCAGAGAACTTTCAAGACTTGGATTTGCTATTGGAAGAAGCTAAATATTTTGACATCACACGTAAGTCGAATTGAACTCAAAAGTATATTCTCAATCATACTCAGTGTTTCTTCTGTAACTACTTCACAATTTTCTATTACTTCCAGCAATGGTTCGGCACTTGGAACAGTTAAAAAAGGAACGAATAAAAAACGGCGTCCTCCACAACAAGTCCCACATACCAGGACAAGCACAACCAAAATCGGAGAATCCGAGATTAGGACAGGAGATGTTCGAATGTGTCGCATTGCACGTGAGTCCCGACTTGGGGGAGAGGATCATGCTCTCGGGGGACAGATCATTGCTGGACGAAGTGTTTCCCGAAACCAATCAGGCCGTCATGGATGCCAGATCGGGAGTGGCATGGAATCAACAGGACGCCCATCATGTCATAAGGTGAGTCGCGTTTATGGCTGGTCCTTTTTTCACAGTGAACGGGAGCTATGGCGTTCGAATTTACCGAGTAAGGTCTCAAATATCACTGAACGTCAGGTTGCATTGACATGAACTTCATTGTGACAACGTTTTTGACATAGAGATATGTAAATAGAAAAAAAATGACATTGGCAAAAATGACATCGATGTGAATCATAGACATAGTAACTATTATTGCGGATCAGATAACACTCCAATGATTGCTTTTTTTGTCTTTATCTAGCACGTGTTGTCAACTTATATGTCTATGATGTGAATGGAGAATAACCAGTTAAAGATTATCTAACCCAACCTAAAACTTTTGACAACAACAGTGACAGGAACTTACACTCCAGTGGCGACACTTCGGTATAGCCCTCATTTAACCTAAAAAAACTGAACATGATGCCCAATTAGACCAATTTGAGTATAGTTTAGGAGCTATGTCGCTGCTCTCCCCATTTATTTTTTTAGTTTAGGTAAAATGTATCATTTTATACCGAATTCCCTGACGAAGGAAGTATTCGATTCGCCAGTTTGCTTTCTTATGTTTGAACGCACATTTCGCATTGTAAAAATTGTCCTATTTCGATGATTTTTGTTTCATTTCAAAGAAGAAACCTGGTAAATGGTCTAATATTGAACAAATTCAAAGCCCAACATTTTATTCCCTCAAAAACGTTTCTCAAAGGGTGGAATATTTTTTTTTTCAAAAATCGAAAATTCTAGACGAAAAACTTGAAGAATAGACCATATGCAACACTTGTTGAAATTTGAATTATTTTCCAATACTTTCTGTTTGCAGATTTCCCTTGAACGGTTATTGCAAGCTGAACAGCATGCAGGTGATCACAAGGTTGCTTAATGCGGGCTTCAAAATAGCCGCCAGTAATGGAGGCGGAGTAGAGGGACAGCAATTTTCAGAGTACCTGTTCATCAGAAGAGTGCTGCCGGGCTGACGTGGTGCCATGGGCTACTACAACAGCAGCACCACCACTCTAGGCGACAATCACCAGCAAAATCATCAACAACAACTGCAAAAACAACAACAACATCAGAGGCGTCGTGCCCATCGCAAAAAGTCCAGCTCCATTTGAAGCTGCAGTATTCAATCATCGAGTTGGTGTATATATATAGATGTTATAAGAAATTATATTAGTTCTATTGAAGACTATCTAAACGAAGCGCTTCTAACGCTTGAAAATAAAGTTTTTTTGTACATAACTTGAATTATATAATATATATATATATATTAACAATTATTATATGATATATCGTTGTTAAGGTTTTCCGGTTCCAGCACATGTAGGCATTAACCCAAATAGGTACCTACCTACTTTTATCAAGCGATCAAAAAAAATCATCTACAAAATGCTGTGGAATATGAGAGTATATGGAATTTCTTACAGTCAATGAGGAATGGTCAAATGAGAGCGTTTGACATAAAAAGATCTACGCATATAATACCTCGGTAATTCTTCTGTATTAATGAACCGAAGATGATTCAAGGCAATATCTCAAATCCCATGGCACACTATGATTTTGTTTTTTGTATCACTCGATACATATACACATACATCGCTGATCTCATATTCTATCAGATCTTCATATTATTATTATTGTTATTATTATCATTATATAATAATCGGCTGTGATCCGTTTAACTCGTGGAAACTGGCGCCATCTGCCGGCGGATCGACCATATTGTTGTAAAATCAAAATCTCCTACATTGTACTTGTACACAATAAACGCTGAACTCTTTGATATGTGTGATTTTATTTAAGGAACCTTTTTCTGTTTCATCAGAATTTGACAGAAAAATTGAAAAATGATCAAGTGCTTATTGAATTTTTCTCAAGGCAATTAAAAATTAAATAGATTGGGTCAAATAGGTACTTGGGAAGGATTTCGTATAATTTATGGGTTTTCCTCGAAAATGTGAGTGGAGGCTTTTATTATAATGAGCGTTTTATACAAAATTCAGACAGACACGAGGTTGATCGTATAATAATTCCTTTTTTTTTCATCGAATATAGAGAGTCGTAAAAGTTCATATAGTCGCCTTCCATTTAACGAGGCGGTTGATAATTTCCGAATCAAATTACTAGCATCAGAGGTTCCAAACAATTGTAATGTAATAACCAATGTGGCGCATTGGGAACATCTGATTTTCTGTAAGGTTTAATAGCATAGGTTAAAGATTACTTCAAACTGACAAGCACCTAATGACAGATTGGCAACGAATAATCATTTTTTAAATATTAACTGACAGATCTGTCAAAGTATGTATGAAATTAATTCAAAAAGACAGTGACATATTTAAAAAACTCATTTTTTGGCAACCAGCTCATTTTTGTAGCCTCTGAAATGTTTATGTTTGTTTCTCTCTTATTCATCAAACACATCCTCTTATCGTTTTTAAAATACGGCTCTCTTTATGACGTTATCTTTTCCAGGATCCGAGTAACATAGTACAGATCAGTTTGTCGTAGATAAATTCACATTCCGCATCGTTAAGTGGAAGGCGACTATACCTATGCATTTTCTCTGTTATTGACAGGTCTCGTTATCTTTATCCTAGAATACCAAATATTTTTATTTACGGTAAATGTCACTCTATGCTATATAAGTAAGACGCAACATTTTTCGTTTAGTAATTCGAAAAAATATGGTATGACTTGAGGACAGACAGACAGACAGACAGACAGACAAACAGAAACCTTATAGGATTAAATTAAGAGCGTATCACATGATATACCCATTTGTGTTTTTTAGCACCAAGTATTCGAATTTTGTTTGTAGTTGATGCCTGAATTCGGGTTAGTAATACTCATAACTTATTTCTAATAAAAAGGACTAAAATGTTATAAATCGATTGAATGCGTCTCTCATTTTTCGCTTAGATAAACTATTCTATACTTTTTATATGATAAATGACAATCAAAAACATATGGTGCCCCTGGGCAAATTGCTATAGCTACGCCACTGCATTGGACCTGCGGGCGTCGCGCCGTCGATTGTCTGGACCGCCTGCGGCCGGCCGTCTCTGACACCGGCGGCGCTCGGGCCGCAGCTGGCCTGCGGCGCTACCGGAGCGCTCTTCGCAGCCCCAGGTCTCGCGCGCAGATCCAATTCGTTCTTTGTTGACGGTACCTACGCGGCTAGTTGGATTCGTAGTCGTCGTCTCCATGGCGACTCGTTTCCAAAAGGAAATTGTTTTCCCGTGTCGATCCACCCCGAGGCGGGGAAAAGACCTGCCTCGGGCCTCCGGATGAGTTGTGTGTTCGAATATCATCGAAGGTTATTGGAAAACAGAGGAGTAGGGACATCAGGGGGGGGGTGGTCCGAAGTTTAGTTAGATGAAAGTTTTGATAAAAAACAGTTTTAAGTTTGATTTAATCGATCGATAGTCTATTCTGATAGTTTTGTATTACTTTTGTATACTTCTGATTTTTTTTCCCAAATATTCGTATTTCTTTCGAGCGAAACCAAATAAAATCATCCTTACACGTAAATGACATTCTGTATTATTGTCGTTGAAAATGGAGTTTTCTAATGAACAAAAACGAGATATGATAAAACTTTTTTATTACAAGAATGATAGAAACAGTATGAATACATTGGAAGTATATTATCTTACAATGTAGGTATCCCGAGGGAGGACAACCCCACCGATTTTTATTCAACTTACTGGATACAAATTTAGCTGAGCATGGTTCCTTTAAAAACCCAGACAAAAATCTGGAGACAGGATTGATGAAGAAACTAAAGAAATAATTATTAATGAGGTATAATTAATCTTAAGTTTTTCAAACGAGCCAAACCCAAACAAAATTTGGACAAATTTGGTTGTGAATGACGTCTCTCGGGATACATCTTAGATACACTTCCATTGTATTTATTCACATTGTTTCCATCATTATTGTAATAAAGTTTTATCATATCTCGTTTTCTTTCATTCCTGCCAATAATACAGAATGTCATTTACGTTTCACCGATTGGAAAAATCAAAGCCAACTACTTTATAAAAGTAATTAATTCAATTTCTCGGATTTTTAGGAAAACAAGGCCAACTTATTCAAATTTGTGGAAGGCCAATATGGCTCCCATAAGAAAAATAAAGTTCATGATAGTAACACATAGACGAAACGTCAGGTTACAAAACTATTAACACCATTGGAAAAAGTGGCAATGTAAATGTACTATTTATTTAGAAATTCATTAAGAAATAAAGCCAGGAAAACAATAAAATGATTCTCCGAAAATTTGTTTTTTCCGGGATATCTCCGAACTACTTGAAATTTTCGAACTTTCTAAACGGCGTATTGTTGAGCACATAAATGCGCAACTTTGCCCTAATTTAACCATCTTCGTATTTCCTATAGTTTCCGAGATCCCAATGGTGAGAGTCGAATTTGAAACAGCCTGTATATTTTGCCCCAAACCAAAATCTGTTTACCCGTGAAAACCACATTAAAATTAATTCCGTAATTTCGGAAATTACCCTGAACAAATACATCGAGTTCTACTATGTTTGATTTAAATGAAATAGAGCGTAAATTCTTCTAAAAAGCAAGCTCTATCTACCATTGAAAACCGCATTGAAATCCTTTTAGTAATTGCCTACTTTTATTTTCTAGTGCAGTATTGAAGGCAGTAAGCCTTCATTGGCGTATATTCACACCGATTAGCATACTTTTTGACCGACTTCAAAAAAAGGAGAAGGTATACAATTCGGTTGTAAGATTGCTTTTCTTTTATTTTTTTTATGGCTGTTCGCGCGTTTTGCTTAGTAAACGTACTCCGATTTAGACGATTTTTATTTTATTTATAAGAGGAGAGTTGATAAATGGTCCCATATTGAGAAAAATCAAATCCGAAATATCCTTCCCTCCAAAAACATTTTTAAAAATAATCATACGTTTCCGCGCTACAGTTTGAAATATGTGTTTCAGCTATGTGGAAGGGGCAAATTTTTCCGAAAATCAAAAATTTTAGATTTGAAAATATCCGGAAACGTTTAAATTGAACATTCTTTCAAAAGAGTTACGGTTTCGCAATGGTAAAGTCTGAAATATGTGATATGCGTATTTCCGCTAGTACAAGCTAAACCTACCTATAACTTTTTGGGTATTAGTGAACGTTCAACAATTTCATGACTAATGTTACACTCAAAAATGTGAAATAAATATTTTTTACAAAAAATTGGACCGACTTTATCAGTTGTTGCACTGAAAAATACAAAATAATATTAATTCTATTGGTGCTGGTTCTTTCGGAGTTGGTGCCTACAACAACAAACTACAACGGCACAACTTCAAAATTACCAGCACCAATAGAATTAATATTATTTTTTATTTTTCAGTGCAACAACTGATAAAGTCGGTTCAATTTGTTGTAAAAAATAATTTCTGGGCGGACTGATTACAGTAGTATCCAGGTATCCAGTGATTTGCAATGGTCACTTGAAATTACATATAAATTTAAAACCTCAAATAAAATAAAGGAATAACAAGGGTAAATGAGCAAAATTTAGAACAAAAATCAGGAAAAGCCTTTTGATATTTTTTGCTCATAATTCCTTCGAAAATGTCTGTTTCCAGCATTTTATGACTAAATAAACAAAATTAACAAAATCTTTAAATCAGTAAATAAGATTATTTATATTTTTTGCTCATTATTGTTTAAAACTTTAAATCGAAAAATAAGATTATTTAAAATTTTTTGCTCATAATTCCTTCTAAAATCTCTGTTTTCGGCATTTTATGACTAAATAAGGTATATTATGACCAACCCACACATAAAAGTGCAGAAATTGAGAAAATTAATATTACCAGTTTTAAATTTTATCTGACGCAAATGTTATATTTAGTCTGATGTTGATATATTTAGCCAAATTATACCATTTCGACTTTCGTTTAGCCCAAAAAAATGAAGAAATTTAAGATTTTCGACGATTTTCCTTAGGAAATGGTCTAAAAAGCTATGTTTTTCGGCCATAACTCGACACCAGAGTATCTAAACTTCACCAAAAACAATAGGGCTCTTCGTTGGGCCGATACCAACTAAAAGCAAAATACCCTTGGTCGAAATTTGGTTCCGTTCTTGAGTTATCGTGCGGAACTTCCTTGCTTGCTTGCCTACAGACTCCTGTTTTTTGCGCATATCTCGAACGAGACTGACGTGATTTTTTTGGGTTTTCTACAAACAAAAGATAATTTCAGTCACAACATTGGGTATATTCAACACTTTTTGTGGGTCAAAATTCAAAAAAACGGATTTTTCAAAAAACCAAAAGTAATATATTCACATCGTGAAATATGATATATCCAAAATCTCCTTCTCCCCAATTTTTTTCTCCAAAATCGAAAATCTGACACGGGTTTCCGAGCAACAATAAAGGCTGAAATATGTGTCAGTTATGTTTTGAAATATTTGTCTACAACCGAAATGATTTTTTCAAACCTTAGAAAACTTTGGTAGTAACCTAATTTTTAATTTTCAATTCAATTGTTAATTACAGTAATCTCATTTTAAAATCACCCAAAAATAAAAAAATAATAATAATAAATTTGTGGCTTTTCTCTATTACTCTAAGTGAAATTACTTTTACGCTCCTCTGTGACATATTTGGAATAAAATTCTCACAAAATGTGTTCTACAATGAGCTAGAATATAAATTATATTCTAAAGTTCACGAAAACGTTAATAAATCGAATAAGAAAAATAAATAGTAAACAATACTAATTTTATGTAATTCAAATGAACTATTTTGCTGTAACAAACAATAGTCAAATCAGTAATTCAGAAATGTTCTCATTTATATGAGTAGATAATCTTCTCCCTCAATTCAATGAAAAAATGTTAACTCTCTCAAATTTTTGTATCTTGTTAAAACCAAATGTCCACAAAAATACGAGAAAGTTAATGAATTGTTGGAATAACCCGATTTTGGAAAAACTCTGAAGATATTTTATAGCGCTTAAAGAATGGACACAATGAAGAAAGTCTCCGGAAAACATTATTTCTGCCTGAGCCTAGTCCTAGTGAATCTTTTTTTTTGTTCGAAAGAAAAGGAAGGGGAAATGTTTCTACAGTTGTTTTAAATGAATTCTTGACTGTATATCACTGTAAAACCCATTTTGCGAATCTGTATAGAATGATAATCTTTGGCACATCGGTTCTGTCATTCGCATTGCCCAATGCCCTTCGTTTTAAGCCCCCAAAACACATAAAGATACATACAGCACAACACAACAGGAGAGTTATCTCCTGCATCCATCATCACATCGGGCGGCCATGGCCAATTATAATTTCATGCGGAGCAATAAACAAAAAGCACACGAAAGACAGCCGCGCACTCTGTCCGGATAAAGGGCCGGGGGCAGTGGTGGTGAGCGCCGCCCACGCACACACACACACATACAAGACTTGAACGACCTGAGTTCGGCCCTGCTGCAGGCCCTGATCGCAATAATAATAATAATAACAATGCGCTAATGAGTGTGTGTGAACCCCGGAGACAACACGAGTGGGCAGGACGACGGCGGGCCATCAATGATGTGTGGGCGACTCGAAAAGATTTCGAACCAGGGCAGATTTCACGGGATAAACAAGATGAAAAATGACTATATGACGACAGTATTATTAGGGTTCCGTGACAGATGACAAAAGGAACCCTTATATTTGATATTTCTTCTGATTTAAATAAAGAGCTTTTTAATCTTGAGAAGAATTTGATGCGGAAAATCCATTTTGACAAATATATGTCATCGTTATTATGCGTAAGAACGACCATTGTGCCATTATCACAAACGAAACAGAATCATATAGCACATAACAAAATATCTCATAAAGCTTCACAAGAGAAAGGCTTGTATCGAGCTATCCAAAAAATAATATTAATTGTGTCTTTAGTTGAGTCATCGGCAATTGCATTTATATTGATTGAAACATCACTTGTCACTTTTAGCTTCCTATCTGTGTTTAGCAAAGACATGTAATAATTAGATCAAATGTTAAAGAATCGAAATACAATTTACTATTATGGTAGTAGAAACATAAACTTATTTATTTGTTATTTCTTCTATAGAATCCTTAAGTTTACTATGCTTTACCTTAATATAAATGTACGGAACCTTTGAGGTAGGAACTCTACTCGAACTTTCTACAGAAAGCGAACAATATTTTCTTCTCATCACAAACTTATATATTTTATATATTAAGAAAGTTTAAAATGAAAATTTAAAAACATATTGTGTAAATAAATATTTTTTTTAGTTGACGCAATGAAAATTACAAAATAATATTAATTCTATTGGTGCTGGTACTTTTGAAGTTGTGCAGTATTAGATAGAAGACTTTTAGCACTAATAAGTTCCAGTACCAACAGAATTAATATTATTTTGTATTTTTAAGTGCAAAATAAAGTCTAATAAGGTCTGTCCAATTTTGATAAAAAATATTTATCTCACACTTTTGAGGGTAACATTAGTCACGAAAATCGTTGAACGTTCACTAATACCAAAGAAGATAATACTTATCTTATTACCCATGTATATTCTTTTCTTGTACTTGTTACTAAATATTTAGAAATCTCAAAACATCGTGACGGAAATACCTACACATATTTCAGACTTTACCATTGCTGTTACTCGAAAACATTAACTCGTTTAAAAATATCTTTAGTTCTGCCGTCTCAGACCAAAAAAAAATACATACGACCGTGTTGTATACCTCCTCCTTTTATTGAGGTCGTTCAAAAGTATCAAAAATTGATGCAAGAGAGAGTTTTCACATATAAGTAATATAAAAGATACAGATACAGATACAGAAACACCACAGCTTACCCACATCGAGATACCCCTAATTTTAATGGCGGAACCGAAATCCGATAAAGGTACCTACATCACAAAACACGGAATCCGAGAGCATCACAAAGAAATAGTTCGCGCTGTTGAAACTACATACTTCCAAAAGAACCTTTAGTTACAGAAAATCAGTAAGTACTGACTTTTTTGGTGAAATTTTTTTTATTATTTGCAGCGCATACATTTGCGCTGCAAATAATAAAAAATCTTTGCAATCCAGATCCTCTCTTCCTTCCACTTAACGAGGCGGAACATGAATTTATCTACGACAAACTAATCTGTGCTATGTTACCCGGATCGGATCGGAAAAATAACGTCATAAAGACATTGGTATTTTGATATGACATTCTTGTTTGTCACATTATTATCAGTTTGACAAGCCTCTTGAACATTATTTTATGCGTCTAGATAATCATAGAACATTCTCGATAAATGTCATGTCAAAATTTAAATATATAAAGCCGTGTCGATCTCGGGTCACAATCGGTCCATAGAGTAACAGTCAGTCTTATAAAGTCAGTTGATAACCGTCAGTTTGTGGAATCAGATGTTAATAGCAGTTCAGTCGGTAAAGACAGTGACAGTTTAGATTGTCACGGTGACAAGTGGTGACAGTTGTACTACAACAAAAGGTCGTGTACAGAGTGTTTGAAAATAAACCATTGGAAGCAATCTGCGAACTTTTGTATATTACCTACGCAAGTGAACTCACCCCACAACGTTTAGCACAGGGTTAAAAGTTACAGTATAAAATAATCCATATAAAACAGTATTTTTTAATATTAAATTATTGAAAGAAATATCTATAAAATATTTAACACCGAAAGGTCACCCACTAACTCATCACGAAATCTAAGAAATCTCAAATTTTGCATGGCGCCTTCTTTTAGAACATAGGTGCTCAAACATATGTGCTCACTAAGACGGGATTTTGCAAAATTCAACCCCTAAGGGGGTAAAAAGGGGTGTCAATGTTTGTATGAAATTTCTATAGTTTAAATAGTAGGGTTCTGGCTGTACATTAAAGATATTTAAGGGAAATAATACCTTTATTAGAGCAACAGAAGCCAAAACAACAGTTTTTTAGAGAATTTTTGTCTGTCTGTCTATATGTTTGTAGGATCATCACACAAAAACTACTGCATTCACCCATGTATTACTAGAGGTGTAACTTAAAAAAGTATCTGCTTAATTAAACAAATCACATGAATTTATTTCAATACACTTTTTATAGCATCAAATATTTACACACCTATTTTTCCCTTCAAGTACACACATGACGATGATGATGTAAAAACACCACAAAAAAAAAGGATTTATTCCGTTGCAAATGGCAAAAGAGTTTTTTTTGTGTCCTCCTCTTTTTTGCATCCAACAACCCCCAACTAGCTATATCTACATTTTTAGTCACATTGGTTCAAGGTAAGGTATACGTCATCACCCCTTTTTTTTCAACACCACCTTATTACGACAACGTTGCGGTCTATGTGCGAGCCGTTGGGCCCGAAGGCCCATCCGGCAAGCACAGAACAACGACGGCGAAGGCCCCTCCTGGCCCTGGGGCTCCTCTGCCATCATACCAAATATATATATATATATATATATATATATATATATATACCAGCGAGAAGAGAAGAAGAATTGTAAAGCACGCCGGGTTGACCTATTGATCTGGGCCCTGGGGCCACGTTGGGCGCGCCAACGTAGACAAAGAGTCCCGAGTTTTGGTCCCGGGGGCCCATCTGCATAGATAATGACGTCGCTGGAGGCGCGCCGCATCACGTCGCGTAAATATGCGCCGCCACGTACAGGGTGTCGCTCAGAAAGTGCACAAAAATTTCCAATATGGGAAATATTCCAAGCATGGAAGTTATTTGCCATGGGAAGCGACTCTCAGGCGTTATCTGGTGGTAGAAACGAGAAACTGTCTATGACAAGACATGCTTGTCAGTTATTTTTGGCCGACTCAAAAAAACAGGAGAAGGTATGCATTTCGGTTGTATGTTTATTTTTTAATGTATGGCTGTTCGCGCGTTTTGCATAATAAACGTGCTCCGATTTTGATAATTTTGGATTCATTTGAAAGAGGAGAGTTGAAAAATGGTCCCATATTTAGAAAAACGCAAATCCGAAATCTGCTTTTCCCTAAAAAAAACTGTGGGTGGAGGGGTCCATTTTTCTCGAAACTTGAAAGTGTGAGACGGCAGAATTAAAGATGAGACCATATCCGGAAACGTTTAAATTGAACACTTTTTTAAAAGAGTTTTCGAGTTACAGCCATGATAGAGACTGAAATATGTGTATTTCCGCTATGTAGAAGGAGCATTTTTTTCGAAAATTAAAAATATGAGATGGCCAAATTAAAGAAGAGATCATATGTAGCAACATTTAAATTGGAAATTCTTCAAAAAAAAACGAAATACATGTGTGTAAACAGAATGGGGCGAAGAGATAAAATAGGGCAAAACGTCACTATCAACACCTTCAATTTTGAAAGGGTAGAACGTTTGGAACACCTTGGAGCTACAATAACTGCTGATAATGAAGTTACTGAAGAAATCAAAGGTAGAATTCAATTATTCCATTATTATTATTAAATATACAATACAACAGAGGAGGCTTGGTAAATGGTCCCATACTCATAAAAACTCAAATCCGAAATCTCTGTCCCTCCGAAAACCGCCCCGAAGGAGGTGGAGGCAGCAAATTTTCTAGAAAATCCATGACGGCAGAATTATATACCTATAACAAAATATCCGGAAATGCTTGAACTGAAAATGTTTTCAGAAGAGCTACTATTTTCGAGTTTCTGTGATGTTAAAATTTGAAATATGTGTATTTTCGATATGTCGAGAATGGGAAATTAAAGAACAGATTATTTGTAGCAACATTTATATTGAACATTTTTTCCATATAGTTACGGCTTTCGAGTTACAGCAGTGGTAAAGTCTAATATTTGCGTATTTCTGCGACAATATTTTTAGATTCCTGAATAATAACAAATACAAGCAAAGTAGATATGGGTAATGAAGTATACATGGGTAATGAAGTATACATGGGTAATGGTATACGTGAACGTTCAACAATTTTCGTGACTAATGTAACACTCAAAAGATAGGGTCATGAAAATTACTAGAACACATCTTATTATACCTAGGTACTTATATTTATGAACAATAGACAATTCTAGTAATTTTATTACTAAGCTTTCTCGAAAAAGAGCGCAGTGAAAAATATAAAATAATATTTATTTTGAATCATACAAAATATAATTTCAAACAACATACTATACATATTATACTCAGTGCCCACAATACCGGGCAATGCAGCAATCGTATTAGGTGAGAAAGAACCCATAAAAGCCTTAAGTATTGAAAAAGTAAACGTAGAATCAAAGTGTAACTACTTTATGAAGTCGTTGATAAAAAATGGAGATTTCACAGTTAAAGGATAAGTTGTATATCAAATGCAATGAAACATTTATTATTTCTTCAAATTGAACATTATCGTCGAATCTTCAAGTCACATCGACTGTTATACTGCAACCAGCAAATAGATAGAATTACCTCAACACCAACAAGAAGCTAGAAAATTCTACACCAACAGGTGATACCTTCTACAGTGTCGGACGTTTTAAATAATGATTCACTATTGCTCAAAATATGAGCCCATTCCTCTATTAACTTGCACCTCTCTGAGATAATTTTAGAATCTCCATCATTTAAACTATCAATGATGTGGATCCCAGCACCTGCACAATAACATCTAGAGATCAATATCAGAATAATTCAATCTGATTTCACTGAGAATTGCGACTTGGAATATATTTATATAAAATTCAATTACTTTGAGATATTTTCTTTTGTTCCAGAAATCAATTCACTCATTGTGTAGGCAGAGCTCTGTTATCAGGAATAATTTATATGGAGAAATAATAGAATATTCTATACAATAGAGCAGAGTCAACACATCTGAACAGATCTGAATTGCAATAATACCATAATCTTCTCGTATGCTTCTATGAATGGATTATGTGAAACAAGTGAAATTTTTGAAAAAAAATTAAAAATAGTTTTTATTAGGCATTTAAGATTTAAACCGTACCGATAGTACCTACTATTGCTATCCGTTTCTCGATTCTAACTATACTTATGTATATGTGTTTGCCAGCAACAGCAATACTATAACAAATTAATGTTTGTCTACCACAACACAAAATTAAACTTTAAATTAACAATAACGTCTGACGTCTGACAATTGCGACATAACCATAGACGATCTTCCAGAAAGTACCTATATACCAGAGAACGAGACGTATATATAAGCTCCATGCTCGTGCGTAATTCCAATGACGGATCCCATTATCGTTCCATGTCGACAAAATAATGATCTTGGTTGAATGAGATTGAATGAGATAATTATAATTACCAATATTGGATCACACTTGGAGCTTAACAGGCGGCGAGATGTCTGCGATCTAAGTACGAATTCGAAATTTCAAGTCTCTAGACCGTATGGGGCCTGAGATATCGCTGCGGAGTCCATTGATATAAGAACCGAAAGTAATAAAAACTATTTAAAAAAGAAGAGTATAAAAATTAAGTATGCCAGAATACATAGTAAACTCATATAAATGATTATTGGCAAATCAGCAGAAAATATATGACTTATTATTTTCATTTCTTTGCGAGCCTTTTTTCTGGTATTATGATAAATTTTAGAATTCACATACCAAATAACAAATTCAAAATTTACATTTAAAACCTCGAAAAAACAGTAGGTTTACATTTTGTCGTGAAAAATTTGCTGTGTCCGAATGAATCACAGTCAATAGGTGAATAAATCATATATTTTACAATTGCCCCTCAAACAGAAATGAATCTGAAGCCCTTATCCAGAAATTGAAAATATTCCCTTTCCTTTGAATATTGCTTTTCTGCTCTCATTAAATCGTAAAAATATTTTTGTACTCATATATAGCTTCCCAAAGAAAATCAATTTCTCAATACAATTACTGAATACTAAATTTTCTGTAGCAAATGGATTAGATTCCTGCTAATTCCCATCCACATACAATACAATACAATAGAGAACTTGCCTATTTTTTTTTTTTCATTAATATGTTTGTTGATGTATAAACACACCCTATACCAAATATACACCCTTAAGTTTCAATCCTCGCTAAGCTAATTCAAACGAGGTCAAAAGCGCGGGAGCTGCTGTGACGTCACTCCTTGCATCGAGACGAGCCGAGCCGCCGCAGCCATGCTATTTGCCATTGTGTCATCGTGTCGTTCGGTAAGAAAGGTTTGACTTCAACTATTGGCAGCCCGTTTAAATCGGAGTTCAAAATAACAACATTTTCAACCCTTATATTTCAGTTAAAGATTTTTTTTCGACTTTCTTTCTTGACTATGGGGTTTTTGATGATAATAATTTACAATTTGGACTATTTTAACTAACTTTTATTTTTATGACAAGTTCGCTATACAGAGGCACTTCCTTTGATTAATACTACTACTGGAATGTACTAGGAATTAAACTAACCAGATGAATTCCTATTACCATAGTACCACAACCGTATACAAGTAAAATCAACGCGTGGCAATATTAATTCGATAATAAAAATAAACACAATAAACAACTCGACGAAAAGCAACGCCAGAAACATGGAATAGAAATGCTTGCATGTCAGCCCCTTCCAAGTAAATTTAAATCCAGATGTATAAAATCTTCCTTTTCTAACCAGTTTCCCATCCAAATATGCCACTAATCTTTTGTAACGATCCTCACAGTGCCGATAGAAGGGCGAATTTTTCGGAAACAAATACGCCCTAATGCCCGAAACTATCAACTCATCCATGATTTGATAACTGGAATATTTCCTGATCTGAAAAATCGTTTGTCCACTGATATAATCACTGTTCAACATGATATAAACATCTTTATGCCGACAATGTATACGTTCCTTGAAATGTTCATTATTTAAAAACGTAATTCTCTGAAGTAAGTTATTGGGAATTACATCGAAGTGTTCAACATTCGCATATATACGTAGATCACTGCCGATCAGTTTATCAATGGTATCTATATTATCAAAATATCTGGGTGTAATTAGAAAACGAACAAAGACAGTTTGAAATTTCACACCAACCAACAAACCAAACACACCCCAAAATAGATAGATGATCTTTGTACTTGTTGGTCTTGACGAGAACTTGGTCACCATAATACCATAGATCAATGAAGCATAGTATATGGCATAAGTGTAGGACATTGAATTACCCAGTTTAGCAATATAGGCTACGATGAATATGAGAACGAATAAACACAAGGTACATCTAAAATCAAATATGCGAAGGTAGTAGGTGTATTCCGGTATCTTTTCTTTTGGTATAACTGCTATTAATCTATCATATCTCAATGGATGCAGATAGTTGCAATCGTCTGGTATTTTGATGAGAAATTTATCCGAAAATTCAAAATCAATTTTGCCTTTTAACATGGCACCAGTATCGATAATTTTCAATGTTGCATTCATATCACCAACAATATAGTTGAGTGTCAGATGATCGTTTCCAAAGTAATGTACATTTTTATTTTTCTTGTAGAGATACAGTTTCTCAACTCCCACATTGAGCTGGTAGCCATTTAAATTTGCCAACTTATTTGGATACAAGTTGCTACCAAATGCTTTGGTGTGATTGAAATGGATGAACTTATCTTCCAAGAATTTATTGTAAGTCAACACATTCAGCTTACCATCAGCAGCATTTTCAAATACGATAACAAAATTGAAAATGCCCACATTCCAAATAAAGTCCATAACTGATTGTAACAATCGATTGTTGCGGATTTTTCCACAAATTATAAACTGATAAAAGTTATGGACACTGAAAAAGGGTTTTGATTGCATTTGTATGACAACACTCGTAATATCCCTAGTATGTTCCACCAGGATGAATATGTATTGATTTTTGGAACCTTGAAAATTTTGTATATATTTAATGGAGTTCACTGCAATCGGTACATGTCTATTTTGAACAGAAAATGTGTTAATACATTGTGAACATCTTCCATTGGAAATGTCTAAGAATAATACTAATTTGATTCCGTCCACCAGTTTTAATCTCATGAAATAATCTTCAATACAGTGGTCATGGTCTTCAACATGTTTCACTCTTGAATGTATCCCAATTGCATTTATCAGGAATACTAGAAGTAACACAAACTTATGCATCTTCACTTTAAATGAAAATACCTACTGAAAAAATCGATATCAGCTAAAATAGCATTAAGCATACGACTTAATCCAGTTTCATCAGTCTATCGAATGCTTTTTGAATTGAACCAACGTTCTGTTTATCAATCATTAGGTAGATCGAAATGATCAATAATTAATTATGAAAATATTTTCCTTTTTACCTTTTCAATGGTGATGTAAGAAAGATAATAGACAATGTTTATATTCCTAATTGATATTAATATGTCATTATAGGTATATATAAAATTCGACTGTCTGCTTTTTTTTGGTTTGTGCGCACGCTGTATATAGTAAACGTACTCTGATTTTGATGATTTTTGATTCATTTAAAAGAGGAGACCTAAGGAATGCTCCCATATTCACAAAAACTCCAATTCGAAATCCTCCTCTCTCCAAAAACCGACCCGAAGTGGGTGGACGGGGCAATTTCTCTTGAATATCGAACATCTGAGACGGAAGAATTAAAGATAAGACAATATCCGGAAACATGTGTATTTCCGCTGTGTGGAGGGGGAAATTTCTTTCGAAATTGGAAAACTGAAGAAGAGCAAATTAAAGATTAGACTATTTGTAGCAACATTTAAATTGAACTTTTTTCTATAGAGTTACAGTTTTCCTGACTAATATAACATTAATATTAATGCTATTGGTTGTGGTTCTTGTGAAGTTATTTCTTCTGTTTAACTACAATTGCACAACTTCAAAATTAGCAGTACCAATAGATTTAATATTATTTTGTAACTTTCAGTGCATCAACAAATAAAGACGATCCAATTATTTTGGAAAAAAATATTTATAGTCAGTATTAAAAAATTGCAAGAAATATATTAGAAATAATATTGATACCTATTTAGTTTACTACATTTTTTATTAGTTAAGTTATGTTAGGTTAGTTTTTGACCGACGAACCCCCTAAAGGAGGCAAGTTTTTTCGAAAATCGAAAACTTGAGACGACAAAATTAAAGAAGAGACCATAATCAGCAACGTTTAAAATGGACATTTTTCGCACCGGATTAAAACGTCGTAAGCAGAATCTACTTTCTGAAAAGTATGATGTACATCCTTACTCAGCAATGTCTATACTGAACGGAGCAAGCCGTGAGTCGTAAATGCCCTGACGCGAAAGGAAATCTGCAGCTTGGCGATTGTGCAAAGGGAAAATACAACGTGGATTTTAAATTTGGTGAAGTAAAGATGCATGCTTTAGTACGCATCTCTCGTATTTCTCAAAATAAACTTAGGATTGAGGTTATGACCAGAGATGCCTATCAAAAGTACCTGAAATTCTCAAAACGTTTCCATGACAGCTCAATAACAAAAACTATCACAGCAATCGAATGATAAAGAAGCAGCCCTTGGAAAATTACAAAGAAATGCTTGCATGTAAGCTGCTCCCAATGATATCCAATTCTATTTTGATAGAATCTTCCTATTCTAACTTTCTTGCCACTCAGATATGCAACCAACATCTCGAAACGATGTTCAAAGTGTCTAGAGTAGGGTGAGTTTTTCGGAAACACATGCGCCCTAATACCTGAAACAATCGTCTCATCCATGATGCGATAGTGCAATTGCTTCCTGCGCTGAAAATCCGTTCTTATACCCATATAATCACTATTCAGCAATATATAAGCGTCATAATGCAGATAAACCATTCGATCAATCAGCTGCTTTTCCTTTAGAAATATAATCCGGTGACGCAATCTATCCGGAATGATATCAAATAGTTCCACATCGGCGTATACATTTAGCCGACTGCTAATAAGTTCATCAATAGTATTGATAGAATCACAATATCTGGGTACCATCATGAAACGGACGAAAACAGTTTGTACCTTGACACCAACTAATAAACCAAATATACCCCAAAACAGGAAGATGATCATTGTACTGAGTGGTCTCGATGACAATCTGGGTACATTAATGGTAAAAATAAATGCTGCATGGTACCAGGCATAGGCGTAAGTCATTGATCCGCCCAGTTTTGCAATGTAAACTACAACAAAACTGACAAGAAATAGACAGATTGTCCATTTATAATCAAACAGTTTGAAATAGTAGGAATATTTTGGTAATTCTTGTTTTGGTATCACTGCTATCAGCTTATCCCAAATTAATGGATATAAATAATTGATATCCGGTTTGATTTCAGTTAGAAACTTCTCCAGAAACTCAAAATCTATTCTCCTTCTCATCATACTGTTTACATGGAAAATTCTCAATGTTGCATTCATATCTCCAACAATATAATTGAGTATTAGATGATCATCGTCAAAATAATGTCCATTCTTATTCCCTACATAGCGGTAAGGTTTATCTACCCCAACGTTCAGTTGATGACCGTGAAGATTACGCAATTTATTTGGATACAAATTATTGTTAGTTGAAATTTTTGAATTACTTAACCTGATGATTTTATGTTTAAGAAACTTATTGTAAGTTACAACATTTAACTTATTGTCATGATTTTTAAATACAATTACGAAATTGAAAATGCCCATCTCCCATATAAAATCCATAATTGATCTAAACCATAGTGCGTGTGCATTTTTTTCTTCACATATGATGAACTGATAACGGTTATGGACGTTGAAGAAGGATTTCCATTTCATTTTTTGCAAAACATTTAAAATATCAACCATACTTTCCAGCAAAACAAAAATGTATTGATTATCGGAGCGATGAAGAGTGTGCATAAACTCAGCCGAAACCACGATAATTGGTTGATCCAAATTCTGGACAGACAAAGTGTCAATAAAATGGGAACATTTTCCATTCGAAACATCTAAAAATATTAATAAATTTATATCTTCCATGATTTTTAGTTTCTTCAAATAATCTTCAATGTGATGGACATTTTTTTTATCTTCACGTATTGTCTTCCCTGTGTATACGCCATTTAGAACTGCCAAGTAAAAAAATGTCAGCGCAAACTTGTACATATTCACTCGGAAATGTTGTTGTAATGAAGACTTCAATACTTTGTATATTGGTAGTATTTTCGTAGATATTACATCAAAATAATCAATTGGTTAAGTGAATAAGTATATCCATTATTTTCCTGGGTATTTCACATAAAAGTAAACAATTTATCTAATTCTATCAATTGATCTCTAATCGCTATAAATGCTATTGGCTAAGTTTAATCTATTATAATATTCATTGTACTAACATTTTATAATTGTCAAGAAAACATATTCGTATTATTTTATTTTTTCATCCAATTTTCTTATTTTTTTTGACCCACGAACCAAAGATTGTTTGGGATATCTCGAATAGTGTAAGAGCCAATACGGCACACAAATACACAAACTTTCAGTTGGGCCAATCAAAACGAAACAGGGCCGATATGTCATATACCACTTGTTTTTTGAAATAATCGCTCTGACCCGTCGATTGTTATTTTCCAGAGGAAAGATTTCGCCCTTATCACCAACCTTGTCATTTTCACTCCATCGCGAGGGTCAGCTCCAACCCTAAAATCTTAAATGGGAATCGGAGTCGAGTGACATCTTATTTTAAAGAAACTTTTGTGTCTTTAAAATTCTTCGAATACTCGTACGGGGTAGTGGTAGTTGTCTGGGTCCATACTGTTGTGGGTTGTGGCCCAAAACATCAATTTCCATTGCATCGTTTCGCACTATCCTTCGATTTGGAGCGGTTGGTTGTTGATTTGCCACCAATCCCCTCTCCCTAAACTTGCTACTCATTCAAGTACGTATTTTCGGTGAACATGTTTATCTGGATTCATTTCATAAATACATGTGCTGCAATACTAGCACATTTTCACAATGCAGTTCAATCAGTAAGACTTTTTCTACATTAGATTAAACCATTGTTAATCAAAATAAAGTTATAAATTGTCACACATAAGCAGCATAATTTTTCTACCTTAATCAACAGCGGAAGTAAAGTTACTGTCATTAAGTAAGTATCGGTTTTTGATATAAATTCATAGATAAGAAGTTTTATGATGTCTTTTGTACAACTTTTACACCTTTTCTGAGACGCTCAGTTATTCTTTTTTAAATAAAACTTTCTTCCAGCGCTAATCAGTTTTATATTTGCTATTTTACATACATACTTGTTCAAATTGTTGAGTATATACCCATCTTAACAAGTTTAATGTAAACACCCTTTATATATATTCTGTTTAAAAATGTCATGTGTCAGTCTGTCTTTTGTTAGTTAGTTAAAAAAAAACAAATTGTTACATTGAGCTTTGTATATTTTGAAGAAAATATAAAAACTAATTTCGAAATCGGAATAAGTGTATAACTTCTTTTCTTCAAAGACTATATTTAAAAGGTTATGGGCCCAGAGTGCAGAGTGAAAACATTGTGTATTTGAGCGGATAGATTGAATAGACAGCTAAAAGGACAAGTTAGAAAACTGATTCGTTTTTAAGTTGTAATCGCGAAATTTAGAACAATGTCGAACGTGAGTCAATTCTCAGTGCCAATGTTGGAGGCCAATAACTACAATAATTGGGAGTTTAGAATGAAACTCATACTCAAAAGAGAGAGCTGCGTTGATGCCTTGAATGAGCCGCCAGACCTCGATAATGCAACAGAAGAGGTGAAAAATAAGTTCATCAAAGTCGATACAAAGGCACAGTCAATAATAGTCCAGGGAGTAAGCGACAAACATTTAGACTTGATTAAAGATTGCAATACTGCAAAAGCACAACTAGAAAAGCTAAAAAGTATATTTGTAAGAACAAGCTCTTTTACAAAACTGTCCCTGTGGAGAAAGTTAGTTAGTCTGAAGCATGGTGTGAACGAAAAAATGGAAGATCATTTTCTTAACTTCGAAACAATTATAAGGGAGTTAAAAGAACAAGGTTCAAGCATTGATGAGAGCGATCAAGTTTGTATTATGCTCTTATCACTACCATCAAAATATGATACGGTAGTAACAGCCATAGAAACGATAGCAGGTGTAAAAATGGACTTTGTTAAGTCGAGACTTTTAGATGAAGAGATAAAGCTAAGTACTAAGGTAGAAAACAGTGATAGTGAAATGATGTTTAAAGCAAGCACTTCAAAAGGATGTTTTACATGTGGTAGTATGTTACACATACAGATGTACTGCCCGAAAAGGATTAATAAGGGTCAACAAAGCTCAAGAGGATCTAACAGAGGTGGTTTTAGGTCAGGTTACAGAGGGCAAAGGAATAATAGTTCAAGAGGCAATCGTCATTATAAGCAGGAGACGAAACATGAAAAAAAACAAGAAGCTCACACGGCAGAAGAAGAGGGAGTAGCCTTATATGCAGCAAATATATGCAATGAGGATATGAGCAAGCTATTTTTTGTTTTAGATTCAGGAGCTAGCAACCATTTTGTCCAGGAACACTTGAAAAAATATATGTATGATATTAAGAAGCTCGAAACTTCTGTAGAGATACACATTGCTAACGGACAAATTTTGAAAGCAAATAAAGTTGGAAAACTAAAAGCTAAATGTCAAAAACAGGTGATAACAATAGAAGCACTTATAGTGCCAAAGATTAAGCACAACCTATTGTCAGCCTCAAAAATAACGAACAATGGCCATAAAATTATTTTAGAAAAGGAGAAGACTTCTATAGTTGGAAGAAATTTAGAATTAGTATGTTTGAGAAAGAATGGGTTGTATGTTATGATGTTAGATAATATCATAAATAAGGTTGAAAAATGCAATGTCACAACTACCGAGACGTGGCATAAACGATTGGGACATGCAAGCAAGGATGCTATGATGAAGCTGGGATTAAAACCGTTGGATAAAATATGCTCAACATGTGTCGAAGGAAAAGCCACTAGATCACCTTTTCCTAAAAATGAAAACAAAACAAAAACCATAGGAGAGCTAATCCATAGTGACATCTGTGGACCAATTACCCCAAACACACTTGAAGGTGAAAAATACTTTCAGGTAATATTAGATGATTTCTCTCACTTCCTGGTAGTTAGATTATTAAAATTCAAGAACGAAGCTGAAGAAAACTTGAAGCAATATGTCACAGATTTAGAAAGGCAGCTAAATGTTAAAGTGAAAAGGTTCAGGCTTGATAATGGAGGGGAATTCTCTTCAAAAGGTTTCCGAGAGTATTGTAGGCAAAATGGAATAAAATTGGAATATACAATGCCATATAGTCCACAAGCAAATGGAAAATCTGAAAGAATGAACCGAACACTCTTGAATATGATTAGAGCAAAGTTTATAGATTCCGGTATGGAAAAATTTTTATGGGGAGAAGCTATAAAATGTTCGGCATACGAACTTAACCGAACACCTACAACAACACTAGATAATGGAAATACTCCATCACAAATTTGGCATGGAAGAAATGACATTGATAAGCTTAGAATTTTTGGTGCTAGAACTTGGTACACTGTGATGCCTAAAGAAAATAAGTTGGAACCAAAAGCAAAGAAGGCAGTAATGGTTGGATACTGTGGAGGAGGATATAGACTGTGGTTACCAGATGAAAACAGAGTTATAAAATCAAGAGATGTACGTTTTGATGAGGATATTATGGAATACAAGACACAGACAGAAAAAGAAGAAAAAGTAGTGGAAAATAAGATAAGTAGTTTAGATGAGACAGAAAATGTTATAAATGAGCCAGAAATTGTTGAAGAAGAAGAGAATCAAGAAAACACAGAAAGCGAATATGAAGATATATCACCACTACCAGAAGTTACTAGATATGGAAGAACAATAACAAAGCCAAAGAATCTAAGTGATTATGAGATATATATAGCTTATTGTTTATTATCTGCATCAGATGAAGAGCCCAAAACATGTAAAGAGGCTAGAAAGTCACAAGAATGGAAACAGGCAATGGATAGGGAATTAGAGTCCCACAAACAGTTACAAACATGGACCCCAGCTGAGCTACCAGAAGGTCAAAAGGCTATTGACACTCGTTGGATATTTAAAATTAAAAATGATGGTCAGAAGAAAGCACGGTTAGTAGCTAAGGGATTTCAAGTTCCCAAAGAGGATGAAGAATTCAGCTATTCACCAGTATGTCGACTACCAACAATAAGAATTTTGTTGTCAGTCTCAGTGCAAAGAAATTGGAAATTGAGGCAAATAGACGTACCAACTGCTTTTTTAAATGGCATGCTAGATAATGAGGTGTATATTAAGAAACCAGAAGGTCTTGAGAGCAGTTCACAGTATTTCAAATTAAATCGAGCTTTGTACGGTCTACGTAATGCACCAAAATGCTGGAATGTGAAATTCACCGAAGTGATGTCAAAACTAAATTTCAGGAGATCAGAATATGATTATTGTCTTTATGTCAACAAAGATGTATACTTAGTCCTATTCGTGGATGACGCTTTAATTACCGGACCAGACATAAAAGTAGAAAGATTACTGCAAGAATTGTATCATGAATTTAAAGTCAAGAAAATGACTGAAGTTACGTCATTCTTAGGAATGGAAATTACAAAGATAGAAAATGGATTGAAAGTAAGTCAATCAAAAATGATTTTAAGATTGTTACAAGAATTTAACATGACAGAATGTCGTTCCATATCAACACCAATGGAGCAGAATTTTCAAGTAAATGAAAATGAACCAATTATGGAAAACGTTTCATATAGAAGACTTATTTGTAGCCTAATGTATTTGTCTATTGTCAGCAGGCCAGACATTGCATTTAGTGTATCCTATTTAAGTCGTTTCCTGGATAAACCGACAATGCAACTCTGGAAAGCTGGAAAAAGGATATTAAGATATCTTAGTACTACAAGAGACTATGGAATGAAATTCTCGAAAGGAGACAGTGGTTTAGAGGGAATGTGTGATGCAGACTGGGGTGGAGACAAGCAGACAAGAAAGAGTATCAGTGGATTTGTTGCATTTCATGCTGGCAATGTAATCGCCTGGCACTCCAGAAAGCAGAACTGTGTAGCCCTATCGTCGATGGAGGCTGAGTATGTAGCAGCAGGGGTAGCAGCCCAAGAGCTTGTGAATTTGAAAGGTATTCTACAAGAATTTCGTGAATCATTCAATCCAGTTGTTTTGAAAATTGACAATATCAGTGCTATTAATTTAGTTAAAAACTTCGAAAATGCTAAACGAAGTAAACACATAGAAATTAAATATCACTTTATTAAAGATTTATCGCTTAGAAAGGAGATAATTCTTAAATACGTTTGTTCAAATGAAAATTGTTCTGATATTTTCACAAAAGCTCTAGGTAGAGAGAAATTTTGTAAGTTTAGAAAGTTTTTGATAAATAACTAGAAAGAGCTTTAACAATTGAAATATTTTTTTATATATATTTAATTGAGGGGGGGTGTTGAGTATATACCCATCTTAACAAGTTTAATGTAAACACCCTTTATATATATTCTGTTTAAAAATGTCATGTGTCAGTCTGTCTTTTGTTAGTTAGTTAAAAAAAAACAAATTGTTACATTGAGCTTTGTATATTTTGAAGAAAATATAAAAACTAATTTCGAAATCGGAATAAGTGTATAACTTCTTTTCTTCAAAGACTATATTTAAAACAAATCATGTTTAGTTGGCGGATTATTTTGAATTCGAAGTCGTCACATACTAATAGTGCCCTCTGTTGTTTGATAGCGCAACGAATACTCAATGGGTGACAGGGTTGTCAGATTCCGGACCTTGGCTGGTAATTGCGGACTAATAATTTTCATCAATGATGATGATGACTTTCATCGACGCTCATCCTACGGATTAGAGACAAAAAAAGCAGGATGACAAATAACAAAAACAAATTAATACACCGAGATCTTACAGTAGAATCCCTCAAAAAGATTTGGCATGGTGACTACACACACATGTATCGCATGACACGTGACTCATATCTGACATGGCATGGAGTTGACAAACGACGTCAGAAAGTGACTGGCAGGCTAATGTCAGCTAAGCTAGTGTCGTCAAGCTGTCAATTCGTAGGAAATGTTTGGTAATTTGTGAGAGTGTTCGGTAGTGTTTCTAATTTTATTATCGTACACTTTGTTATTTGGATTATATCTGCAATGTGTGTGCGATGTGGCGCAGTGCAATAATTAGTTAAACAAGATAGAAAAATGGTAATTAGTAAAAATAATCCATGCAAAAACTTTCACTGTGGTGAAACATTTAAGACAATCCAGATCGTTGATAACAAGAGCAATATGCGTACTTGCACCATATCGTAAGGTATTTTATTTATAGGTCCTAATGTGAAAATGGAAAAATTTCCTTTGAAAAGAGCTGGCCCATCGATGCAACAGCCTCAGTCACCCACATCTTATCAGTCAGTTAACAAAAAAGTAAGTTTTTGCTCGGATTTGATAGAGCTTACTTGGGAATTTTATTAAGAAATGTACCTAACACGTATTCAATTTTCTCTTTAAATTGAGCAAAAATATGCTCTTTATTCATCAGCAGATATAAAAGAACGAAAAATATTCTCAGTATCTTTAATTTTACGGCTTTTGTTAAGTGTTAACTCCGTAAAAATGTACTTATCAAAATATACAATAATTAGATCCTAGATTTCATCTATCTTATTCCTAATCATTTATTTATCGCATCAGAGATAAGCTATCATAATAATATTGCAATTTAAAATGCCATTTCGAATGGAAAAATATTCTTTCCTGTCATAAGTATTTTTTAAAAAACTGAAATTTATCATCATTTTATATAAAAACAAAGTTTACGATACACAATTCTGACCACGACAGCAATATTAACTCACTTTCTGTTGCATTATTATCATTTTATATTTTATATAAACCTAGGTATGGTATAATGTTACAATCAGAATTCCTCGCAGAATTCATACAGATTGTTGAAACAAATTGTCTCGCTTATTTGTTTTTGTGACGCATGACTAGGTAGTTTGCTGACTATTATTACAAAATGCCGATTAAAAATGTCAAATGCTCAATAAAGAAACCGGAATATGCATTTTTTATGGACTACTAATATTGTTGATAGATTTCTTTACCAAAGCAGCGCATTATGTAACATTTTTTTTTAGTTTAGTATTATTTTTCTTGTAGATAAATGTTGTATTATGCAAGATAACAATCAAGTTAAATTTCTGCCGATAGCTTCGTGATTATTTTATAAAAAATGCATTTCAGAATATATCAGATGAAATTCTCTAACATGTTTATATACTTTGAATCAATATTGTAGCCGATAATAGTGGATTGGGTTTTCATTGGATTCAGTTGCATAGGGAAGCCTTACGTGACACATAGAATATACCGGCGCACCTTATGTAGTCTAATAACTTATACATAGGTACAATCAGGTGTATGCATTAGAAAATTACAAACAAATGACGCTCCTCCATAGAAGCAATCATTAATTTCAAACCATTAGGTACATCATGTATATTCAGAATGTAATAATTCAAATAGTCGTGGCTAAGTAAGGATTAAGGATACGTATATTTTTATTAAATACTTTATTCGGAATGGGCAAAGATTAAGAATGGGTATCATCTCTTAAAACGCAAAGAAATAATCGCTGTTTGTTTTATTATTCTTGAAAGATTATTTTTGTTTATCAAAACTGTGAGTTCATTGACTGAGGTATATAAATTCGATAATATTAGTTCGGTATACCTACCGTTTCACGCCTTTTTCATTCTTATAATACGAGAAGACTGAACATGTTTAGGTAAATTTATTATGCTCTGCGGCAGACTGAAGATAGGCAACATCCCTATAATCATGATATTTGTCTGAGTGGTGGTACTTAGTTTGGTAATCAATCTGATTGAATATTTATAGTGGTATTATGCAATATTGTGACAATTTAGTAATATCAAAAAAGGCCGTAGTGAATAAGAATATCATTAGAAATTATTTTGGATTATAGATATAATCAGTACTTACAACTTTTGTTCGAAGCAATTTTTCATAAAATACACAGAAAAAAATTAAATTAATAAAGTAAAAAATTATAAAAAAAGATCTATGGATGTTAAACTTTCAATTCAATGAATTTTGAGAAATTTACCATCCCGCTGGCTACAGGCCGTCGGGTCACGACGGTCGGGATGTTTTATTTCTTTAACAAATTAGGAAGCAATCTCTATCCATCCTTTACTCATGATTTTCTTGGTATAAGTACTTAGGTACTGGTAAATTTTCATATGGAATCAGAACAATTAGATAGGTGATCTCTAATTTATACACCTAGTCAAAAGACAAGTTCAAAAATATCTCGAAATATATTGATGTATTAACAGCATTGCAAAAGCTGAAGTTTTTGAATAATGAATCAAGTTAAATCAATGTATTACTTTAAAATTTTCTGGATGGATTATTAAGTAATCTGAAAAAATCTATTCAAATGAAATAATATTAGTTTTTTGTAAAAAGTTCTGTAAAAATAATTTTACAGATTAGGTAGAATACATATTTTTCTTGGTATGTAGGATATATGTTTATGCTGTTGTAATGATCATGAGCAAAATGAAAAGAAGACACACTCACAAGTTTGTAGGTGGTGGATTTTACCTTGCGCCGTCAGCCTTGTTCATTCATGAAAACCGCGAACTCGTGATGCTGCAGGTCTCTGGTATCTGGTAAGCTTCCATCACTAGGTGGTAGCGGCACTCTCTGGAGGGGGTCATTCTTAGGTTCGCCTCAATAGACTAAATAGTGTTAAGTACTGTTAAGTCGCCATGCCAAACAAAACAATAGAAGTAAGAACATTTGATTTGAAGGGAGATTGTTTTTTCGTTTCCATACATCCGATGAAATAATGGAACTTATATAAAGTCACTGTGGTGTCTGTCTGTCAAAAGGCAAATATGTTACCACTACACATGATTCTGTATATCGATAAATAGAAACGGTTTTGTCAACGTAAATTTATTTAATTCGATATATATTTCGAAAAATCCTGACAGCTCGTAGCCAGGAGAAGGTAAACAACATGTTTTTTTTTATTTATATTACTTTTCTTATCACGAAGAATGTTTTAAACAAAAGTTGTAGATACAAATCATCTATAGGTAGATCTGAAATATTTTTGATGAATTTTATCCAATAGCCACTTTTTGAGTTGAAATTGTCCTTATTTTAAAAGTATTTTTTCGATCATGCTCATTAACTAACACAACTGAGATATTCACAACTGATTTTACTTTTATAAATGTGCGTATTACTAAATTTCTTACCACATTTTAATTTTTATTATTTTTGGAAAAAGATTTATACAAAACTTGAAGTTATATACTATATCTATAAACCAGAAATACTTTAGATCACTCTCACTATTTCTTTCAAGAAATTGGTACGTAGAATGAGTTTTGATGTAGAAATATGATGCTCAAACATAAATTAGGGCAAGGGAAACCATTATATATGAAAATATGGCCAAAAAGTAGTAAAATTACTATTCAGGTGTAACGGAAGACACCAAGAAAGCACAAGCAGACAACGTCGCGCTCGTAAGATACGATTCTCATGTGTGAATGGTGAATAAATAATAATTTATAAAATTTCTTAATTGATTGATTAATTTTGCCCACCCAGTTTTATTCTCAGTACTTATTCTAGAATGGTTTGGTACCATAACAATATAATTATAGATTCTGTAAACATTGGTAGAATTGACATTTTTCAGGCTACGATTCGTAGTGTGGTGACTTATTTTCGAATCTCGATTCGATTTTCTATTCGGTCCACCAAAATCTCCAATCCCAAAAGCGTTGATGGAAAACAAAAGACACTTTCTGTGAAATGGATTGTTTTTGTCTCTTCTTTTTTTTTTTCGATCCTAGTTAGTTCCTATTAAATCCACTATCATGTCGGCACTGACTGGATTGTTTCTGAACTCGATACAATCGGATATAAGCCCTCAGGCTGGTTATTTAGCTCCGTGAACTTGGAACCCCACTTGAAAATAAAATTAATTAAAAATTATACTCATAAACTACAAACAACGTAGATGTTTCAAGTTTATTTATTTGTAGTTTTACAAAAAACCTTGAAAATTTAAAAAAAATTACTATTAATTCAATTTTTGATGTTTTTTTCGAGGAATGTGTTAAAAAACGTTTGTAGTTTTTTGTAGTGATTATAGTATCTTTTTGTTATTTTTTCAAAATTATTAATCGTTTACACAAATTTACTCTAAATAAATTTAATATTTTTTTGTAAGTATAAAGAACCACAAACGATTATGAAAACATGCCCGGGAAAGTGACAGAATATAATAAAAAATTGTAGCAGTAAATATTTTTTTTATTTCTAAGGTTTTTTGAAAAGCTACAGACAAATAAATTTCACTATAAACATCTACATCGTTTGAAGGTTCTTTAAGCGTGCAAATTTTATTAAATTTATTTTACGTAAATTTGTGTAAACGATTAATATTGTTGAAAAAAATAAAAAATATATTATCACTACAAAAAACTACAAATGAATGAAGTGAATCATTTTTTTTATTTTCAAGCTTTTTTAACAAACTACAAACAAACATCTACGCCGTTTGTAGTTTACGAGTATAATTTTTAATTAATTTTATTTTCAAGTCGAGTTCTAAGTTCACGGAGCTTGGTATTTATCTGCTGCACATCTTTCTTGTCAAATAAATACCCTACCCGTTGTTGCCTGTACCTTCACAATGACCATAAATTTCATTGCCATATTATATATTCCTGCACTCCTGCTTCTCTCCTGCTCTACTCTGCTCGTCCAGTGATAGCAGCAGTACACACTCAAAACATGTTATCGATCCTCCTGGATGAGAGAGAGAGACAAGGAGAGAAAATGCCGCGCATATACCCACATGCCGCAGCCAGGACGATCATATGAAAAAAGGAGACATTGAGATGTTGAGTGAGCATCGTCGTCGAAGACATCGTCGGTTCATTATTCGTCTTTGAGATAGCGCCAAATTATGATAAAACTCTACTCGTTCAACTAAATACTACTCGCGTAATATTGTCGTTTTTGGAATAAATACAACATCTATATAAATGCAGTGTTATTGACCTGGTGCATTCTTTGCAGTACGCCTCCAACGGCCATCCATCATCTTCTTCATCATCGGCAGCCTTTGTCAATTCTCCAGATGAAGATATGATCGACATCAACACGTCCTCCGGTGGTGGCCAGAATGCCGGAAGTGGTGGTCTCGGTGATCGAACGACCAGATTGAGTGAAGATGAAGATGGTATCTCACATTGTAAGTATATTTTTATTTTATTAATATACCTGCAGTATTCTTATAAATGTATCTGATAACGTTATTTTTTTATTGTAAAGCAGAACCTCTCTTATCAATCATTACATGTATATTTTTTTGACTTGACAATTATTATTCTAGCAAAAGAAGAAACTGTATCATTATAAACTTATTCTAATAGAATGTCCATGATACTGAAAAAAATATTTTACTTGGTATATGAAATCATCTCTCGCATTTCAAATCAAAAACAAAACTTGGAGGAACAGAGACCTACGTTTGGCGTGGCCTACATTTTCCTCTCGATTGATTTTCAACGAAATCTTAAAAAAAGCACCACTCACTCTTTCCTTTAATTTCAATCGTACAAAGAGATAAAACAAATGCAAACATACAAACGAATTGTATACCTCCTCTTTTTTTTTGAAGTCGGTCAGTTAAAATATGAACATCAATTTATTATCTGTGAGTGTAAAGCATTCATTTAATATTAGATAAACAGAAACAGAAATTCGATCCTACTTCCTCATTATATTATAATACGTAAGTAAATGCTGGTTTTATCAGTAACGATATTATTTTTTTGTGGATTTCCCGCTAGTACCTATATACCTAGTATATAGGAATGTTAAAAAAAATAATATTTGTGGTTGCAAATGTCGTGAAACGAATATGTTGATGTACAAAAAAATCACTTTTGTCGTTCTCGTCAAAGTTTACAAATTTGTAAACTTTTTTCACGTCCTCAAGTGAGGGGAATTTCAGTACGTATTGTTCCATTTGTGCCTAATACAGTAATTTGTTTGTATCTCTCATGATTTACCACCATACATTTTCGTAAAACCGCTAGGATTTTCAAATTTACAAAAAATAAACTTTCTATCGAGTATCTGATCCAACAAATTCTTTTAGAAACATTCAGTTCTCATCTAATAACAACACTAAATAGAACTAAAAAATACCAAAAAGTCAGAGCCATGTTGAATCACACCTGAATTACGCTAATAATGCCTGGAGTATCATAATTTTATTTTGAGTTTCTCTAGAGATACATTTTCTTTATGATATAAAGTATTTTCATTATTCATTGCAAAGTCAAGGTCTGGAATAACTAACGTATTGTTGCGTATGCGGGTTCGCAGATAAGTGAGACTAATTTATAATTGGTAAATAGACTTTATTTACACTTGAAATAATATAAATTACAACTTAACTTTACTATATTCTCTCTAACTTACTCGGACTATTCTATTTATTTACACTGTCTTTTACATTCTGTCTTCTTGCCGACAATTCTCCCATATATATATCCGACAAAGGATCCAGATCATTCGAGCAGCTTCTGGTCTTTGATGCGAAAGCCGCCACCAGACGTTTCTCGAAATTCCTTTGTCGGCATTTTAGCAGTAGATGCCGACCGCTGCCGTCGCTCTCTTTGTCAACGCCGCTTTCGATATTTCCAACCACAGCATATATCTCGCGCTTACTTCAAACGGATGCCGCCACTTTGTAGCCAATACCGGCGGCTGTTCCCCTTGCACGTTACAGTATGTTAATAAAACTGTTGAGGGTGTTTTCGATGTTCGGGCATTACATACGAAATAATTCATATATGTATTTTGTTTAGTGATCACTTTCAACTACCCGATAATACGTGAATAGTTAATATATAACAATTTGGACTATTAAATTGACAGAAAGAATATGCGTGGACGAAGTCACAGGCATCTTCTAGTATGCACTATATTCAGCTATGCCATTTAATCTATCGGGGGTACTACTCCTGATCATGCCAGTTGCTGGCCGAACATAATATAATATGGTTTTTCAAAATTCCTACTTATTGGTGTTTTGTGAAGTTCATGGATAAGTTTTTGTTTACATAGTGAATGAAAAATCTAATTAACTGTGTAAGATATTCAAATTATCATATATATTTTTATAGGTTCGTTTGAATAAATTATATAATAAGTCTATACCGGGTGTCAGTTGATTTATTACACAAACAATATTTTCTAAATTGTGTTGAAATTATATTTCAAATTTATTTTAATGGGTGTCTCCACATCTTGTAGTGTTCTGTCACTTTTGGTTTAACCAGAAGTTACCCCAAATTTTGGATTCCAAATGTAACATTTAAGGTTAAATGTATTTCCGGTCAAAACTGAATACATATTTCTATTACGCTTGTATTTCAAAGTATGGTCTGCATAAAAATATTTTTTACAAAAAACTGGACCGACCGTATAGTTGGTGCACTGAAAAATACAAAATAATATTAGTTATGTTGGTGCTGGTACTTTTAAAGTTGAGCAATTGTAGTTCAATAGAAGACTTTTGCCACCAACTTCACAAGTACTAGCACCAATAGAATTAATATTTTGTATTTTTCAGTGCCCCAACTGATATAGTCGGTCCAATTTTTTGTAAAAAAAAATTATTTCACACTTTTGAGTGTAACATTAGTCACGAAAATCGTTAAACGTTCACCTTATATTCTTTGCTTGTACTTGTTATTATTTAGTAAACTAAAAACATCGTTGCGGAAATACCCATATTTTAGACTTTACCACTGCTGTAACTCGAAAACCGTAACTCTATGGAAAAAATGTTCAATATAAATGTTGTTACAAATCATCTGGTCTTTAATTTGGTTGCTTCAGATTTTCAATTTTTGAATGAAATTTCCCCCTCCATATAGCAAAAATACACATATTTAAGGTTTTAACATCGCTGTTTCTCGAAAACCGTAACTCTTTTGAAAAAATGTTCAATCTAAACGTTCCCGGATATTGTCCTATCTTCTGCCGTTTGAGATTTTCGATTTTCGAGAAAAATTGACACCTCCACCCCGTTTTTGATGGGAAGGAGATTTCAAATTTGAGTTCTTACGAATATGGGACCATTTGTCAAGTATCCTGTTTCAAATGAATCAAAAATCATCAACATCTGAGTTCGTTCAAAAAGAGTTTTTTTTTAACGGTAATAGCTTCTCTAATAATCGGCTCGTAAATCGGTTAACACCCGGTATTTTTGACATCATACCTACGCTTCATTGATAACTACTGTACCTGGTACGATAAACATTTTTTTTATTATTTATTATGCATTTAAATTAATTTCAATGATTGTTAACAGTTGATAATCTCTATCAGTAAACGAAAAATAATTATATTCACTACATTATGTTTCTTTTCTGGATAACGATAAAATATACTGTGCTTCAAAACATCAAACCACTGAAAAAAACTATTATCGACTTCGAAATTTGTAGACAGTAGTTCCAAGAAATCTGAAAGCGTTAAAAGGACGACATTGTTGTCTGATAGTGATGCTAGAGACCTTTTATTTTTTGAAATATCGGACACTAAAATATGCCTGTGACTTTGTCCCCGCACACTGTTTGTAGCACTTGACGCTTGTGTACGAATTTGTTCTGTCAATTTCATCGCATCAATGCATGTGTAATATGTGAACTTACTTAATAATAATTCATGGTGTAAACTCTATCTTAGCTGCGCCATATTGTTTTTTGAGCTGAGACATTTTCCACCCAACTCGGCAAAAAATGTCAAGGAACTAAACATCATTAAATAACAGATAATAAAACTGAAATATCTATAGTCATTGTTGAGTTATTCATAGCTTCCAAGATGTCGAAAGATCGGTTTAGTTTTTTCGATTTTATTATATCGAAAATATAATATCTTTGGAAAATTATTTTTTGAAAAATCCTATATCCTAATGAATATTTCGAGACCAAAAAAACTAGATGGTTAGCTACAATAATCAACAAAGTCGATACGCTATTATCCGGAAATAAAATATCGCATGATTAATTTTATCAGTAAAAGTATTTTGTCATTCTCATATATTAACCATAATAAACAGAGTACTACTATAATATATAGTACCTAGTATTCAAATACACAGGGTGTTTCATAATATATGCGCAGGACATGAGGATGTGATATATCATCCAAAAATATGAAAAAAAGTTTATATTAACTTACCCTCTAAAATGCACCATTACTGAAAAAAAAAATCATTTTTTGTGAAAATCTCCGGAACCGTTTATCGTTCATAAAACAGCTTTTGTAAGCATTTTCCACTCAGAATATGCTAAGTTTTGAGTCAGAATTTTTTTTGTCAAGTCATAATTGGTGAAGATTTTGAAGGAGTAGTGATTGTTTTCCTCCCCAATTTCTACGCCAATGGAAAAAGTACGGTTTGGAGCCGCCCATTTGAACCACCAATGCTTTCTACACAAAAAAGGTACCTACTGTTGGTCGTGCGCTCTAAAGTCGACCGTTTTCGAGAAAAATCAACTTTTATGTTGCAAAAGCTCGGTCAATTCTAATTAGTAGTGGGTAAGTGGGTATTGTCTGAACCCCAAATGCGGCAATCAAGGCAAAAATGAGCTTCCTTTCTTGTGATGATTTTGCATTCTTGCTATGTTCAATAATCCATTGTTCCACAATAAAAACGAGATTTTATCTTGTGTGATGCTCCATTTTTATTAATCCCAATCTGTCAGCTGTCAAAATGTTTTTTGTTTTGCTTTTTTGTCAAAATGTTATTTAAACAAGTGAAGTTTTTGAAAAAAAATTAAAAATAGTTTTTATTAGGCATTTAAGATTTAAACCGTACCGATAGTACCTACTATTGCTATCCGTTTCTCGATTCTAACTATACTTATGTATATGTGTTTGCCAGCAACAGCAATACTATAACAAATTAATGTTTGTCTACCACAACACAAAATTAAACTTTAAATTAACAATAACGTCTGACGTCTGACAATTGCGACATAACCATAGACGATCTTCCAGAAAGTACCTATATACCAGAGAACGAGACGTATATATACGCTCCATGCTCGTGCGTAATTCCAGTGACAGATCCCATTGTCGTTCCATGTCGACAAAATAATGATCTTGGTTGAATGAGATTGAATGAGATAATTATAATTACCAATATTGGATCACACTTGGAGCTTAACAGGCGGCGAGATGTCTGCGATCTAAGTACGAATTCGAAATTTCAAGTCTTTAGACCGTATGGGGCCGGAGAAATCGCTGCGGAGTCAATTGATACAAGAACCGATAGTAATAAAAACTATTTAAAAATGGTGACAAATTCAAATCTTTCGTGAATTTTGCGACACCCTTTGCAAATCATCAGCTCTTGAAACATCTGTCAGGTACTACTAGGTACTACGATCCAATGAAATACAAATAGCAGACAGTTTGTAATATAATTTATATTCGCTGTAAATATTTGTGTGAATGAGTTTTATTTTGATTCTGTTTGATATAATTTAAATTTTATAACAGTGGATATATTATATTTGTTTAACTATAAGTCAAGGTTATCATGATTATTTGTTGAAAATTGTTTTTTATCTAAGCCTGTAAGCGACTTCGTGGCCATCTAACTTTAACCTCAGGGTCCTTGTCAGATTTTTTTTATCCTCATTTTTCATATTGTAATGGAATACAGTAATTTGGTCATTTATTCATTTTGTCTAATATCAACTAATTACTAGTTGAGTACCTAATGGATATTTTTATATAACTAATCTATTTTTTTTTAATTTCAGATTCAGTATCATTCTCAGGTTCACATGGTAAATATTCTTAATTATATTTCTCTAGTCATTGATATCGTGAATTATTGCTGCTTCTCTGAGAAACCATTATTAAATCACTTATTACTTATGCATACTATTGTATCACCCAGTAACAGCTTTTATTAATTTCAGAACGAGATTTACCTACTTCCGGGATTAATATAATTTTTACCCTTGAATGATTATTTTTAATTCTATACAAAATACTATTTCTTGGCAAAATACTCGGATAGGACATTAAAGCCAATAAAGCCATTATTTTCATTGGTATTAAAGATGAAACGGATATCCGGTACTCGATTGGATTCCGAATATCTAACCCAATATTTGATCAGTCACAAGATATTTATTCAAAAACAACTTCCTAAAATGAGCTACAATTATTTGTAATAAATATCATATAATAATGTATTAAATTGGTATATTTTGTATTTATTTGCATTAAATCAGTAATTCCTGCATAGATAAATTAATAACTGTGCGCAGGAACTGGTATATCTTGTATCAGTATAAACTTACATACTAAAAAATAAAAATAAACTTAAGAATTAATCTATGTGAATTCTAAATATAAAATAAACAATAAATTCCATCAGAAAAAAATTCTCAATATATTATTTTTCTTGTAGTATTTTTCTATGGATTCAAATATTTAAATAGTGAAAATGAAATGATTTTTTGTAAAATTTGATTAAATAAAGTCACAAAAATATAGCAAATATCTAGTAGAATATTAAAAAAAATATTTGCTAACAAAAAGTAATTCGAAGCTCGCCGAATATCCGATATTTTGAGAGCGTTTCTGGCAAATATGGTATTCTCACTCATACTCTAATTGAATTTTTCTCATTTTAATAGAAACAGCCGATATCCCAGGCATTGGCCAATATGAGGATTTCCATACGATCGATTGGCAAAGAGACATCGCCAGAGACCGTATGCGACACAGGTTGGTGATATTAATTCTCTTTTTTTCTATTATTGAATGTAAAACACCGGAGCGCCATATATTATTTATGAGCGTTTTATTTCCCACTACTTTTTCCAATATCAAGGCGACCATAAAGAAATAAAAACATTCGCCATTATTCAATATTTCATATACGAGCATTGGGAATGTTCTATTTTCTTCAAAAAGAAATAAACGAGTAGAATAACATAGGTTGTTCCTACGGAATTTTAACAGTCTCTAGAACTCTCGAAAGTCTAACAAAAATGCATGTAAATAAAATATCTCATTAATAAAAAAAATATAGTACTAGTCCACAATGCTATCCTTGTGGAATACCAGAAGTTACTTTATAATTCATCCGAAATGTGCCCGTTGACGTTTATTTTTAAGTATCTATATTTTACGTAGTAATGATTTAGTAGTATGTGAGGCTCTATTTTCATTTATATTTCTGAAATTGTTAGAGCGAGTCTAAACTAGACAGTGTCTGATTAATATTAAAAACTCACATATTAGAAATTCAAATTATTCTCCGTAAGCGGAAGGGTAGATTTGGGTTTCTATTCAATAAAAAAATCCTTTCAAGTTCTTACAATTACATACACCAAATTTGATGATAAAATAGTTGTTTTTAAAAAGTACAATAAACATTTGCTTGTAATATTACTTTCCTTTCTAAACTTACATGACATCCTTATTTTTTATGTATATTACAGGTACATTGTCAAAAAGAAACAGGACTCGATATGGAATCTTATAGAGGGCGCTCACGACGCTTGGTCGGGATGGTTGTGCGTCCTTTTGGTCGGTCTCTTCACCGGTGTTATTGCCGGTGTCATTGACATTGGTGCCAGCTGGATGACCGATCTTAAATTTGGCATATGTCCACAAGCCTTTTGGCTCAATCAGGAACAGTGTTGCTGGTCATCGAATGAGACCAGCTTCGAAGCGGGAAATTGCTCGCAGGTGAGAAAGTTTCAATTGTTTTTTTATTTATAACATTTGTCTCGCATTGAACACAAGAGTTGCACAGTTTCATTTGACGTTTTCAGTAATTTAATTTTAATTTATACAGGGTGTCCCAAAAATGCGCTAATATGTCATTGCGCATTTTCGAGACAACCTGTGTAAATTAAAATTAGATTAAAAAGGTCAAATGAAACTGTACAACTTTTGTACTCAACTTTTTTTTGTATTTTGTAAAATAAAGAAGTTACATGGAGGAGGGGGTCGGACTTTTGGTCCTCACTGTACATACATATTTCGATTTTTATAAACACTTACTTTCACTGACCTTATCATCTTACGTGCTGCTAGAGTAAAAACTCGAAAAAATTATTTAAGGGAAGAATATTCCAAAAGGTTTCCCTCTCGCTAATTTATGAAACAATCTAACTAATGACACTGCCTTTAATGTCTGTCTTGTATAATGAACATTATGCTGCTACATGTATATTCAAGTGCTGATATTGTCCCATAAACCTCCCACTCTTGGTTAATTGGTAAATATACAGGGTGATGATATTCACGGTCAATGTTACCATAGAAGTTTTAAGGCGAACGGTCCATAAGATCATTTTGACGATTTTGTTACTTAAATGATTTATGATGATGATGATAATAGCTTCTAGTCTATCAATTGAAAATATTTCTATACTTGCGTCGTTGCCGCTTATACCGAAAAGTATTAGAAACTTTGTTTTTGTTTCAATATACAAAGTGTCTTATTTGGAAAATCAGCATTGGTTTCGGGTATGGTATAAGATTGATTAGCAGGTATCATTTGAGTTATAAAATGATCAATCTACGTATGTGAATCACCCTGTATAATATCGAGTAGTAACAGTAGTAGAGTGTTGTGTACGTTTCGTTAGAACGCAAACACTTGATAAACTATAATGATGATGTAAACCTATCCTATACATAATTTAAGCAGCCGTGCCTTTGCGATTTATGTACGAAAATAAAATCCCGTCTAACCCTTAGGCGTAGTAATAACAATGAATGATGTTGTTGTTGTCGTTTGTTTTTTTTTTATTCAAACACATTGATAATATAGTAGCGAGATCGATAATATAAAAATAGAGTATTACATCGATGTAAGAATTCAAAGTAATTTGTAGGCACATGTAATTGGTGATTGTTCTATCAAAAATAAATAATGTCATCATTACAGGTTACGATGAGAGACGTATACTTGCCTTCAAGGTTTTGTCGCTTAAAATTATCTGTTCTATTAATGGGTGCGCAGCTGTAGAGCTATTTAGTAACGTGTATAACGTATAACGCTATAATTTGAATTCTACAATAGTCTTGGGTGAAAAAAAGTCAGTTTTTACTACTCCTACCCTAAGTAATCTAGCAATCTTGCAAAATTGCAAGACCAAGACCAATACTGCGATGCAAGACCAATAGCCAGAATAAGCTGGGGTCTTGGTCTTGCTGCAAGACTTTCGCAGTTTCGAAAGAAAACAGCAAATTGATAGGAAACTTTTTTTTGTTGGTCAATGATTAGAGAAGAAACGCCGGAAAATTTCCTAATCAATTTAACCATTGAACTCCGTTATTATGGATCTTTGTTCTACAGATTATAAAAATATTTAATTAAAAGTTTTTGAGTAAAAAACGAGTTCATTTCACCCATCTAGGATTTCCTGATTTCAATAAATTCTGGAGCACCCTATTTAGGTTTTTCTGTACTAAATACATAATTAGTTTATGATATTTATATATATATATATATATATATATATATATATATATATATATATATATATATATATAAAATGAATTGTGAATTCTTGACTGTCTAATTAATGATGAATTTTTAATGATTGGGGTTGCAGTCAAAATGCCAATAAAATTAAAACTCTTTAATCGAAGTTAAATGCATAATAACAAATGTTTGTAGCTGGTAAATTTCATTAATCTCACGATTTTTGTCCCGATGAAGGTAACAAGCGTTACCGAAAGCTCGACTTTGATTAAAGAGTTTTAATTTTATTGGCGTTTTGACTGCAACCCCAATCATTAAATATATATATATATATATATATATATATATATATATATATATATATATATATATATATATATATATATATATAACGAAGGGGATCTTTATAAAACATAAATTTTATCCTAATCATATTTTTTCTGTATTCTCAGTGGCTGACATGGGCAGAAGTACTGGGCCAATCAAGGGCTGGTGCTGGAGCCTACATAATCTCATATCTCTTCTACATTGTTTGGGCACTACTGTTTGCTGCCCTTTCGGCGTCTTTGGTGCGCATGTTTGCCCCCTACGCCTGTGGTTCTGGTATACCAGAGGTAAGAATTTCCAATTATCTTTCCATTATAAATAAAATTAATGAAATTATTTATGCACAAGTAAATTTAAATAGCTGTTCATTCATTCGTTACTCAGTATAATTCAGGTGACTTCGAAAACCCCATAAGGGTGGATCCATTCGATAAATTTCCATTTAATAAATAATATTTTGTAGCGGTATTTTTTTTGTTTATGTACCAAAAAAATATAAATTGTTTTATTCAAGTACCCAATTTTTGTAGATTTTTCATCCAACAAAAACAATTCACTTTTCAATGTAAATATTTTCTATTGTTATACAATTCGATTCGATAAACAAATTGGTATTTCCAATTCATTTGAACAAATACTCACACAATAAACACATACCAACTAATTAAATTTCGATTACAGTCATTCACGCTACCAAATCTACTATATAGTTAGTTTGAAAAAAAACTTAAATTACTCATTGTAGCGCGCACTTGTTCATTTACCTAGTATAAACATCAAATTCAAGTGCTCCACAATATTCCGTTTTAATTACATACTGTACATTTGTTTAGGAAATAGTTAATTATAAACAAACATTTAGTTAGTATCAGTTAAAAATATAAATTAATTTGTACGGATTTTCTCTCTAGGAACATCGATTAAAATAATTTGTGAAATAAAAGTTTAATATCGGGCAGAAACGTGGCATCCATGCCTTTTTTTTAATGTGACAACGTCCTACTTGAAGGGTGGCATGTTCATGAAGTTATGCCAAACGTGACCTGTCTATCGTCACCTTTTTATTGGAAACTATAATTGATATTATAGTTTGTTTCACGAATGATGGCTATACAGGGTGGTCCGAATTATGATGGAGAAACTGTAACAGCGTATTCAGCAGATAAAAATAATTAAAAAAGTTCATATAAACGTATCTCCATAAACACTTCGTTTTGGAGATACGGGGTGTTGAAATATTGCGAAGAAAATCGTTCTTTCTTATTTAAAAAAAAACATTACTAGATTTTGCTTTCAAACTTAGTAGGTATTATTGCCCCTTAAAAATTAATTCATAGCATGATAAACACGTTTTTGTTTTACCAGTTGCGTTCGTGAGAGCGTTTTAATTAATTTAAATAATAAAAAAATTTTAGACCAATGGTTTATCGCAATTTTGTTAACAAATTTAGATATCGTGATCAATTCTAAATAAAAATGGTCTCTTTAGTCTTTTCGCTAAAACGAACCATTTTGGAGAAAAAAAAATGTTTGCATGTGCACCAAATATCTTAGGTTTGCAAATGTTGATGTAAATAAAAACGAATTGAAATAGCGCGAATTATCTTAATTTAATTTGTTGAGAGACCATTTTTGTTTAGAAATGATCAGTATATCTAAATTTATTAACAAAATTGTGATAAACCATTGGCGTATATTTCTTTTTATTATTTAAAATAATTAAAACGGTCTCATGAATGCCACTGGTAAAACAAAAACAAGTTAGTGTTTATTATGCTATAAATTTGTTTTAAGTAGCAATAATACCTAAGTTTGAAAGCAAAATCTAGAAGAGTTTCTTTAAAAATAAGAAAAAACGATTTTTTTTGAACTTTTTTAATTATTTTTATCTGCTCAATACGCTGTTAAAATTTCTCCATTATAATTCGGACCACCCTGTATAAGCTATGTAATCATGCACTGTATTGTTGGTAAAGGAAATAGACAATCTTTTGTTTTTTATTATTATTATTAATTAAAAAAATATAAACATACGAATAAAATTTATACTGATTAAGTAATGATCCACTTGAATACCATCCACTCTGGGCTAAGAAGCCTATCCTGCGGGCTATGATCCTCCTTTTACTTATATATTCAACCTTAAGACTAGAAAAGTAGACAGAAAAATAATAATAATAGGATGAAGAGTTCGCTTGAATATATATAAAAGGATTAGTGATTAAGTTCCATAAATTTTATAGAATGTAATTTGGATGTTCTTGTATATATTTCGATAGAATGAATAATATGAAGAAATGGATTATTTTAAAAGCAAATATTATGAACTTTCAGTGAACACAGATCATAGATGTTATCACGCCCAACACCCCCCGAGCCGTGTAGATGATATAGCTAACCTCTTTTTTAATATTAAAATATTCAAACTTTAATTTAGTCATACTGCATTAGTAGTGGCCTAAAAAAAGTAGGGCATGCAAATATATGTATAGTTTGAATACCCATCGAATGGAGTTTCGTCATACCTTGTCTATCTCTTTTTTTTTTTCGTTTGTAAACTAGGTGAAATAAAATTTTAGCGTCATAAACATATGTCTTCGATCAGATCGGCTGATTGTTATTTTGACGTTGGTTCTTGTTCTCTTTGACGTTTAATGTCATGCCATTTCTTTCTGAAAGTGATTTAGCTCCTTTACAAATATGTCAGTGTCAGTGTTTTGGGGTTAGGAATTAAAATTTAATTTAAATTATTTACGACATGCGTAAAATGGCAGATGCCGTCAGGAATCGTGACGAAACACCACTCGATGGGTATTCAAACTATACTTCCTACTCTACTAATTACAAGTTTTCATAGTGATTTCAGGCTTTTGGTTACTGAAATCACAAATTTCACAATTTTTTCTCTTACAGATAAAAACCATCCTCAGTGGATTCATCATACGCGGTTATTTGGGCAAATGGACACTGATAATAAAATGCGTCGGTCTGATATTATCGGTATCGGCTGGTCTCAGCCTTGGAAAGGAAGGTCCAATGGTACACATAGCATGTGCTATAGGTAAGTTCATTGTTTCTTCCCTATAATGAGCCCCATTTCCCGTTTAATCTAAACAGGAGGGCGTCAGTCAGATAGACATAATATAGACTCGTTGCCGATAATATATTATGAGATCACGCCATAAATGGGAGTGTTCCATAATGATTTGATATTAATATCTTGATAATGAATGTGAAATCGATATTGGTAATGTTACAACCAACAACATAATATGATAAGCATTGAAGTTGATACAATTTATTGATTGGGGACATTACAAAAAGATACTTTACTTTTGCAGTAAAGTAAATACTTGCGTTCATAGAAAACGAGCAATTCCATAGAAAATGTATTAGATCAGAATTATTTCGGTAAAACTCGAAAACAGTTTGTTTGAAAATATGATTATCATGCTCTGATAATATACCATCAATGTTGAAATTTAATGATAAAACTGAGTATCCTATTGAAATTGAAAGAAACAAAAGATGACAGGTGTATTTATCTTCGATTGTATCGAATTACTATATTCAAAGACTATCAAAGAAGGATGCTTGTTATTATTGTTTCTCATAAAATGGATAATACATATTTTATATATAACAATTTAACACAAGATTACCACGATGAAAATTGTAGGTAATATTTTATCATATCTATTTCCCAAGTACGGGAGGAATGAGGCTAAGAAGAGAGAAATCTTGTCTGCATCTGCTGCGGCTGGTGTATCGGTGGCTTTCGGTGCTCCTATTGGTGGAGTGCTCTTCAGTTTAGAAGAGGTAAATATATCTGTATATTAATACTAGCAGTATAGATGTGATCGCTATCAACATCATAGTATATTTTGACATAAAACTAATGAATAATCCAAGGAAGCTATGACTGGAACTCCTACCTTATTACTTTCACTGTTGTACATCGTAATTTTCGAATAATTGAGTATATTCTGAGCTATCAGGAAGAAATGGTCATGTCCACAGCAGCGTCTACTAGTCGCTTAGTAATCAAAAAGTTGACGTCTTTAATATAACAGCTATCAGTGTAAACAACAGTGCAACATAACCTATATTTGTTTCTGCTACTTCTACTTCTAAATTCGATTATGGACAACTAACGTTTCAATTACCACATAATCTTTTTCAATATAAATAGATTGAACAGAATTTACTGTTTCTTCTTCCATTTTCAATTTCTCTAATATGTGTACTTGTCGAATAATTTTTTTTTGACAAATGAGCTTATCATCTTATCATACTCTTGTGGACACGACTGATACATCGCCTAGCTCATTTGTCACACTAACGTTTATCAAAAGAATATAAATAATTTAATTGGTCAATTACACATATTAGAGGAATTGAAAATGGAAGAAGAAACAGTATTTTCTGTTCAGTATATTTATAATAAAAATATTATGTAGTAAACGAAACGATAAATGTCCATAATAGAATTGGGAAATAGCAGAAACAAAAGATGGGTTATGTTTGTAATATTTACTAATCCGACATTGCTGTGGACACAACAATTGAAAACATAAAAAAATATTTGATTATTTCTTTTTCTTCTTCAACTTTCTAATTTACGGTTTTAAAAGGAATATATATTATAATAAACGAAATTTCCAACCAAAGTTCTGATAAATAAGATCAGAGCTTTATATTCTGTGTTATTATTGTGTTCTGTGTTATTTTATTACATATTTAATTTAAAAAATATTGCATTCTTGTTCAAATATCTCAAAAAATACATTATCAAGATGGAGTTCCAGAACTGCTTAATGTTTTTAATCACAATTTCTAATAAATCTATTTAAATTGTAAAACTGTTTTAGTTCGATCCAATCAATATGTATGTTGAATTTATTTTTATAGGTCAGCTATTATTTCCCACTTAAAACATTGTGGCGATCCTTCTTTTGTGCCCTTATAGCTGCATTCGTTCTAAGATCCATCAATCCATTCGGCAATGAGCATTCGGTGCTCTTCTATGTCGAATACAACAAACCATGGATATTTGTTGAGCTTATACCCTTCATTGGACTCGGTATTATTGGGGTAAGAATTTCTTTTAGTTAGGAATAACGTATTCAATACAATATTCAGAAAACAATTATTAAAAGTTATGCTAAAATACAACTATTTTTGTAAATACATTTGTACAGTTTAATTCAGAGAGACATTGGTTTACGCAAATGCTAAAAGATAAAAATAAATATATTTATTAATATTTCAAACAAAACTTACTAATTCCCATCTTTTTGTGTGTCTTTATTATAGGGTGTAATTGCCACAGTATTCATCAAAGCAAATCTGTACTGGTGTCAGTATCGAAAATTCTCCAAATTAGGGCAATATCCTGTAACTGAAGTCCTCCTTGTCACGGTTATGACTGCAATAATAGCCTACCCCAATCCGTATACGCGAATGAATACAAGTCAACTGATTTATTTATTATTCAGCCAGTGTGGTATATCGAACAACGATGACCTATGGTAAGAAATGACAGAAAGCTAATTTACTGAATTAGAAACTTTCTAATTCACAAAATTTGTTTGATTTTCTAGTGATTATGATCGTAACTTTACTGACGTCAACTCGGCGATTGAAATAGCCGCCGCTGGGCCAGGAGTGTATAGAGCCATATGGCTGCTCATTCTTGCCCTTATTTTGAAATTAATCATGACCATATTCACCTTTGGCATGAAGGTAAATATCAAAATAAAAGCGTCCGAAAATTGTATGCTTTAACCATTTTTGTTTTTTTTTTCTCCTCAGGTACCTTGTGGTCTTTTTATTCCATCCTTGTGTTTGGGCGCCATCGTTGGTCGCATTGTCGGCATCGGTATGGAACAGCTGGCATTCAAATATTCCAAAAATTGGATATTTAGCGGTGAATGCTCCACCGGTGATGATTGCATAACACCGGGGCTGTACGCCATGGTGGGGGCGGCTGCCGTCTTGGGCGGTGTCACCAGAATGACAGTGAGTATTGTTATTTTTATTGTAACGTCGTATGAAATTAAAAAAAATCATGTACAGCATCGTACACGTGGTAGAAGTGTGTGTGAGAGAGAGAAAGAGAGAGGGGTCTTTGCAAAAGAAATATAACAATATAAAATCTGTATTCAAAAAAAATAGTAAAAATACTTGTAGAAAGTTGAGTACCCAGAGGTATGGAACCCTCAACTAATGTGTCCTAGTCGCACTTGAAAATCCCAAAAATATTCGGCCGTTCTCGAACCATAGTAGAAAACAGAAAAATCCAAGATAGCGGCCAGATCAAAAAATGGTGGAACCCACAACAAGAGGGTTCCATGTATACTTAGACCCCATTATATAATATTCCCTAACCGCATCCACAACGCAAGTTCCAATAACAGGCATCCCCGGCGCTCAAAGGGGTGTACGTATGGAACCCACATCCAGTGAGTCCCAATCGCACTTAAAACTTCACTACTCCACCAAAGAACACCCATACCACAATAACCATCCCCACCATCTATGACTTGCACAAAAATAACATCTAATTAAAGCATATATAAGCGTGCCAGGTACGGAACCCTCACCTGATAAGTCCTAGTCGCACTTAAAACTTCACTACTCCACCACAGAACACCCATACCCATTGAAAATACCATCCATACACTCAAGAGATACTTAAGCATACAACATGTCGGAAGTATGGAACTCACACCTAATCAGTCCCACGCGCTCTAACACTCCTTCCCTTAAATCCCTACAAATGCCCAACTCTATAGCCATCGAAATATTCTCTTGCTATTCCTCCTTCAAGCAACTTGAACCTTGGAAGTAGTTTGTGAGTGGGGTTCAAGACCAAGGACCACACAAAAGGGAGACGCAGATAGCCAAAACTGATGTAAATGATGTATAGCTTTCTTTTTCTTTCTCTCTATGTTATATATCTGTCTACTCTCTCTTGTAACGAAGCCTTTGTTTTAGGTATACAAAATGAGCTCTCTTTCTCCATCTCTCTATGTTATATCTTTTTTCTCTTTCTTGCAACGAAATCTCGAAACGTTACATTTGTTCCAATTCACTCTCCATTCTTGTCAAATATCAGAACGCCACCAAAGAAGTTTCACTTCAAAAAATGAGAATGAAAGTTAACTCAAACGCAGATCAATTGACACAGTTAAAAACTGCTACACTGAAATAATGTAATAAAAAAAGAAGAAAATATTAGGAAATCATATATGGCAAGTAACATGCTTTTTTGTCTTCATTCTAGGTATCCCTAGTTGTAATAATGTTTGAGCTCACCGGTGGCGTACGGTACATAGTGCCTCTAATGGCGGCAGCTATGGCCAGCAAATGGGTGGGTGATGCCCTTGGAAGACAAGGTATCTACGATGCCCATATCGCCTTGAATGGGTATCCATTCCTCGATTCGAAAGATGAATTCCAGCACACATCCCTGGCGGCGGATGTGATGCAACCAAAGTAAGAATATAGTCTGTTCAAAAGTTTAAATAATAGGGTAAAAAATACATTTAATTACAAAAAAGAGGGCAATTTAATTTTTATTTAAGAAAAACTTAAGGCACTCTCTTTCACCATTTTCAGGCGTAACGAAACATTGAATGTTCTCACACAAGATTCGATGACAGTCGACGATATAGAAGCACTACTAAAAGAAACTGAACATAATGGTTATCCTGTAGTTGTATCGAGAGAATCGCAGTATCTAGTTGGATTCGTATTGAGGCGAGATTTAAATTTAGCAATAGGTAAGTTTACTCGTACCATAGAATGCAATCAATCAAATAGAAAAAGCAAGCTAGTTACAGGCGCAATTTAAAAAATACAGTATAACCTCTATCATCCGGATAATTAATAGTAAGGGGGTAGCCCGGATAAGTGATATATCCGGATTGCTGAATATTAATTTATATAATATATATATATAATAATAATAATAATTCTCATTAAAAAATATCAAAAACTTAAAACAGTTGGGATACATATTAACGATAAACACTTACCACTGCACTTGACTCGAATGTAAATGATGTAAGATTGCGTAAACTCCGACTGCCAAAGACGCTCAAACAGGGTTAAAAGAATTCCGAACGCATAGCGAGCGTCCGGATTAAATAGATGTGAACGTCCGTATTAAAGAGATGCGTCCGTATTAAAGAGATGCGTCGGGATTATGACTTTTACACATTAGTGTCCGGATTATGACTTTTACGAATTAGTGACCGGATTATAGAGGTTACACTGTAGTTGTACAGTTGGAGAACTGACAGTATGTTCTTTGCATTGTAATATGCAAAATATTATCCAAAGGTTATTTAAATAAGGAATCTACGTCATCTTGACATTTTTTATGACTTTCTCATAGACATTCTAGGAACATAATCATTTGACAACCAATAAATACTTTATATAAACTTTAACGGAAAATCTTGACTGCCCCTGTATAAAATAAATATACTGAACAGAAGTTTGTGTTACGAAAACAAGCATTATTATGAGCTAATTCAATTGTCTAAATTTTATTGTTACCATCTCAACCGTTTAAAAGATTTAATCTCAAATTCTCACTTTCAAAATGAATAATCCATAACGTCTGAAATATTTGCTTCCTCTATAAGTCCTATCATTTTCGAGACACCCTGTTTATATCATGTGAATTACTTCATGAAAAATTAATTTCCTATTGTGTGTCCAATTCAAGCTAACGCGAAACGTATGGTGGACGGTATTTGTGGTCAATCCTTGGTCCTCTTCACAGCTGGCAATGGTCCACAAACATTAGGGCCACCACCATTGAAGCTAAAGAAAATCCTAGACATGGCACCAATTACAATTACCGATCAAACACCAATGGAGACGGTAGTTGATATGTTTAGAAAATTGGGTCTTAGGCAAACACTAGTCACACATAACGGGTAGGTAGACATTTTAATAAATGAAATCTTATAAAATAAATATACAGTATATCCAGTATGATAAAGGGACTATAATAGATACAAATATACAATTGAAATTTCACCAACTCCCAGCACAGCCTTTACATTCAGTAGCTAGCTCTCCTGCAAACTTAAAAAAAATCAAAAATCTAGTTTTCTTCAAGATCTCTAGAACGAAAAGAATTATTGCTCTTTTTTTATCTAACCAATAACGTATGTATTACAGTTATTGAGGTCTTGATGGTATCCCATCCTTATCGTGGACACACTGTATAATGCTTGTTGATTTTTCTATGGTGTGAGAATTTTTTATGTTTTTTTTTTTCAGTCGCCTCCTGGGCGTTATAACGAAAAAAGACGTTCTTAGGCATATTAAACAAATGGATAACGAAGATCCCAATTCAGTTTTATTTAATTAATTATATTTTTTATATATATTTAAGACTCAAATTATCCTTCTTCAAACCAACCCCCCCCTAATAATGTATAAATTTCGAACCAATTGTATAGTATTTAATTATTTGATGTAATAACTATTCAATATATTTATTTGTGTTTCATTATAAATACTACCAATATACAACCACTATCACCACCTTTATTTTGCCACAACGTTAGATAATATTATATTTTAACGTGAATTTGTCTTCCCCCCTATCCACCTTAATATTATGCAATTCCTTTTACAATAATTATTATTATTCTTGAGATTTTATTTAATTTTTCAGATTTATATATTTATGTAAGCGATTTGTAATAATGCTCAGAATTATAATGATATAGGTACATATTTATAAAAACATGATGTAATAAATTTGATTTTTATAAGCAGTTTTTTTCTCTCTTATTCTTACTATTATTTCTGGTAAGTTTACTTATAGCAGCAAAAAAAGGTTTTTGTTATATTAAATCAAAATACGAGTTTATTCCAGACAAAGGTCAAGGTTAGTTGAGTACTTGAAACTAATTGATATTGATCAATCAAAAAATAGGACCGACTTTATTAGCTGGTGTACTGAAAAATACAAAATAAAATTAATCCATCAAATTCCTAGCATCAGAGGTTCCAAACAATTATGCAATGTAATAACCAGTACGGCGCGTTGGGAACATCTGATTTTCTGTAAGGTTTTATAAAATAGGTTAAAGATTACCTCAAACTGACAAGCACCTAATGACAGATTGGCAAAAAATAACCAATTTTTAACATTAACTGACAGATCTGTCAAAATATGTATGAAATTATTTCAAGATGACAGTGACATATTAAAAACTATTTTTTTGGCAACCAGCACATTTTTGTAGCCTCTGGAATTTTTATGTTTGTCTCTCACTTATACATCAAACACGAATGTCCTATCGTTTTCACGGCTGTCTTTATGACGTTATTTTTCCATGTTCCGAGTAACATAGCACAGATTATAAATCTACTATCTTCTATGATATTAGCAGAATATTAGTAAACTTTCAGCGATTTTCATGACGAATGTTACAGTCAAAACGGTGAAATAAATATATTTTTTTTAAAATTGGACCGACTTTATTAGTTGGTGCATTGAAAAATACAAAAGAAATCAATTCTATTGGTGCTAGTACTTTTGAAATTGGTGCCAAAAGTCTTCTTTCTATCTAACTACAATTGCACAACTTCAAAATTTGCGGCACCAAAAGAATTTATATTATTTTGTATTTTTCAGTGCACCAACTAATAAAGACGGTCCAATTTTTGTTAAAAAATATTTATTATATAACTTCTATTACTGCTTTTTATACGCCTCGATGAGAATATTCAAGGAATTCCAGGAGAATATTCTAGGCAAGTTTGATCAAAATAATTTGAGCTGGTCTCCCACTAGAGTTCTTCGGCTATTGCGAGTTAATTTTGTTGGGTTAATCAATAATCAAAAGAAAATACTTTTTCAAATAAATCTTCTTTAATTATTCTTATACTCGTATTCGTGGATTCCGAATCATCGATATGTCCAACCGAATTGGCTAGTTTCAAAAACAAAATAATTAAATTTAAATTTAAAATAACTTCCTACTAAGAAAAAATATTTCTCTTATAGCAAATACTGTGAATATGTAATATTTTTTTGTAGACAGTACCAATTTTCAACTAAATTGTTTTGTCTGTAGTAATTCTTATCAGCCCAACAATGTACATATATTATGTATTCTAATCTCATTTTATAGATAGATTGATTCATTGTCAATATTGTAATTATTGTGAAATCCAAATGAATCAAATTCCACTTTTCTTTTTCCCAAACACAAAGAAAGAGGTCATCATTCTTTATGGGTCATTGAGAAAAAACAATATTCTAAATTTGATATAGGTAGTAAAAAAATATATATACAAGGACAAGGGTTCAAGAAATTTGATTAGATAACACTTAAGTATATCATGATTTGTACAATTTTGAATCATAACGATAAGAATACTTTGAGTTCTAGGTTAATAAATCGGTAGATTATTCAACAGAAATGAAAATATGTGTCCAAGGTGTAATGCACTTTTACGTCTACAATAAAATGATTTTCAGTATATACTTCAATAGATATTGAAGTCAAATTTGAGTTATAACGATAAGATTGCTTTGGATCATTATTTTTCGAAAATTTAAAATTTTCGTGACAGGATTAGAGAAAAGATAATTTCCAGTAACCTTCAAATTAAACATTTTTCAAAAAAATACAGATTTTTCGAGATACAGCACTAGGAATATGCAAGATTCTTACCGTCGTATTTTCAAGTCACTCAAAAATGTGAAATAAATATTTTTTTTTACAAAAAGGGTCAAAAAACTTCAGAGCAAGGTTAATTACTGGTGTTGAAAGTATTCTATTGACTCACAACAACTGCACCACTTCAAAATAACCAGTAGCAATAGAATTAACAAAGATTAATAATCTTTGGAATTAACTTTGTTTGGTATTTTTCAGTACACGGGCTAATAAATTCGGTCCCATATATTTTCGTGGCTACGCTCAGCGGGACTTCCTTTGGTAGACCGCTCCCGAAGGGGGTGGATGGAGCAAATTTTCTCAAAAATGGAAAATCCGAAAAACGTTTAAATTGAACAGTTTTCGAAAGAGCCACGATTTTCGAGTTTCAGCAATGTTAAAATTTCAAATATGTATATTTTCGCATGTGGAAGAGGCAATTTTTTTCGAAAATTGAAGATCTAAAAATGGAAAATCAATGACCAAGATTATTAGCAATATTTCTATTGACCATTTTTTCCATGGAGTTACGGTTTTGGAGTTAAAAGAGGTAAAGTTTATAAAATGCGTATTTCCGCGAGGATGTTCTTAGATTTCTGAATAATAGCAAATAAAAGCAAAGCATACGTGGACAATGGTGAACGTTCAACGTTTTTGTGACAAATGTAACACTCAAAAGTGTGAAATAAATATTTCTTATAAAAAAATTGGACCGACGTTATCAGTTGGTGCAATGAAAAGTTCAAAATAATATTAATTCTATTGGTGCTCGTACTCGTGAAGTTGGTGCCAAAAGTTTTCAATCTAACTGCAACTGCACAACTTCAAAAGTACCAGCACCAATAGAATTAATATTATTTTGTACTTTTCAGTGCACTGCGAATGATAACGTCGGTTCAATTTTTGGTAAAAAAATATTTATATTCGACTGTTTTTGCATGTTTTTTACAAATTATTTCCGATATAAACTGATTTTTCGTAAATAAAATTAACATATTCTCTGAAACTACTGAAAAAAATGCAATTCTAGCTAGGTATTAAGTGTGATACTGGCGATAGTTTAATGGAGCAAAAAAAATGTTTTCAAGTGCGTTATATGACTCATAAATTGAGGGTTCATTATGAAGTATCAAAATACGACCTGCACTTGATCACTTTTTTTATTTTTCAAACAAATTTCAAAAGATAGAATTGGATGAAAATATTTCCTTACACATTGTAAAATGCTTACAAAGTTCTGATAAAATTTGATTGGTAGTGTGACCTCTTATGATAAATTAAGTTACATGCGGAAAAATCACATCACATTTTGTGCTTCATAATCGAATTTTCTTATCGATACGAAGAAGCAGGCATCTAATATAACCACAGAAAAAACACCAATTCGCTGATTTAGATAACGTTACACATTCGCGATAAATTAATCTAGCTAGAACCGATTTTATCCGGTTAGGAATACTTTTGTTCGATTAGTCGGCTCGAGAGAAACATTTGTTTGGAATTTTTGTAAATACGTATCTAACACCTTCTAAGGGCCAGTTTTTTAAAGGACATTTCAACCTCCAAAATCTATGGTTGAAATGTTTGAGAAAACTGTCAGTTGTCATTTCAACCTTGGGTTGAAGGTTTATAATACAGAAAGTCCCGGTTGAGTTTCAACCTTCGGTCAACCGGAAATTATAAAACCGGCCCTAAGACATGGCATGGATATATAAGCCGATCTTTCGAGAATATTTATTTTCTTCTTCAGGGCAAAAGTCGTAAATTTAGAATAAATTAGCTACAAACAGAAAACATGTCATAGCCATCAATTAAATAATAACATAATCCCCATAGGTGATGAACAAATATCTCCAAAAACCTTGTATGTATGTAAGGGTTTGTAACTACAACCTATTAGTATGATTAATCAAGTGCTTTCAAATGGCGGCCATGGAAAATTTAGAAAAAGCATTAAAACATTAGAATTATATAACCCTTTGAGTAGAAATCCCAATAGTAATAGGTATATTTTTCTCATATGCTATTAATTGTATTATTAATTTAAAATGCAATAATTAACTATTGGAAATCGGCTGGTTAAAATGTTGTCCAACTTATATTTTTCCTGAAAATTTAAATTACGGATACACAAATGAATGTATTGTCGGTACCTACTGGATTATTATAAACAGTCAAAATGTAAACAACTCTCGACTTTAACTCTGCTGCCTTATCTTTAAAACACACTTTTAATTGGCAAGTGTCCCGCTGGAACATTTGACCGAAAATAATATTTATTTTTGACCTTTTATATCACACGAACTTTGCTTGTGGTTGGTTCTACTTTTATATCAATCGGTAGTATTATATAGTATATACATATTTATTTTAATGCATTGATAACGTTTATCTTCTAATGAAGAAGAAGAGAAGAAAAAAAATGATATGATAATTTGCTCCCCATAGTCTGTCTGTGTTTACGAGACTTTTGATTAGTGTGTGAAAAGATCACAGATTTATAGAATGTTGACTCTTATTAATATATTAATATTCGTCTCGGCGTGGTGTACAACTTCATAAGTAATATCTTTTTTTGCGTTCAAGATTAGTTTATGAATAATAAAATTAAAATTATTGTTCATATTGGTTGTGAGTGCATTTTATAATATTGTTTCATAGTGACAAAGTGATAGAACACCTTAATCCTAATAAGATACTCTGAATTGCTATGTTGGTAAGATTATTTTGCTATATATAAAACTTTAAAAGGAATAATTATTGTTGCTAATGATTGTAGAAAATAATTAAGTGATCACGTTCGTTCGTTGAATATAGACTAGATAATTCTAATAAAAGTTTTGATGATTCATAATTGTTTTACGTAGAGAATTAAAGTCAAGGTATCCATCTATAATAATAATCTATAACAATTATTTTTTTAAACATCAATGCTAGACCTTGTATAATGGTATATTTTTTCTTTGTTTGTTCTTATTTTTTTCGGTCATTTGTTCAGATCATCGAATTCGTGTATAATTAAAGTAATTATAGGTTTTTATTATTATTTTTCAATACCATCAATATATGATTCAAATTATTTATTAATATTCTTATGTAGAAAATATCTATTAATTGTGCGTAAACATAATAAAAGATTGCTTCAAATACGAATAGATCTCGTACTCCGTGTGTTCTAAACGTAGGTACATGTTATTGGCGATTCTCTTACATTTACAGGGTGACTCAGGAGTGCGGGAAAGTACATAACTTTTTTTATAAGCTACCGATTCAAATAAATTTTGCTTTTTTTAATGGCGCTCCTCTACGAACTATAGTTTTAATTTACCCAGGTAGACATTCATTTATATTTCTCCTGTAATATGGTTGACTGGTACGGATAACTTCTAACTTATTTAATTAATCATACACCTTTACCGATTGCTTAATTTATCACTCATACTAGTCTCCACCGTCACCTGTATGCTGAAGATTGGTACAAGTAGTGGTACAACAAGAGATCTAAATTAGAACTGATTATCAAATATGGCTCTTCATCCTGCAACATACTGATGAGAGGCAACAACATCGAAATCATGATATGGAGTGAGACTGATGCTATTTTTGGTAATCAATCTGCTAACTCCTAATTTAAAAGGTGCTGGTGCGGTGCTAAAATCTGAACAGCAACAGTCAATCAAAATAACTCAATTTCAACATGCTTTGTTCTTGCGCATACGGTTTGGACGATTCTTTTTTGTCTTGTGTTGACTCGGGGGGTTGAAAGCAAGAAATGTCTTGATTAGAAATCAATATATTGATAAAATTTTTCAATATCAATAAATTTAGCAGAACATCGAATATTCTAGTATTAAATCAGATCCTGATAATCGATACCTGAGATCTGATCATGAACGTATTTCTTGTATGTAATATACAAATATATTTTGTACGACGACTTGTTTGTCGTTTTTTTTTTCATTTTACCAACGATAAAATCGCGATTGTTTATATTGTTTACATAATATATTATGTTCTGTGAACTTTTGCTCTAGACACTGCCTGGCTCTGATTTAAATCAGCAACATCTTTTTGTTATTCCACAGAAACATCGTTCAACTTATATAAAATCCCCTTTGGAAGATAAACGGTTATGAAACTACACAAATTCACCAAAAATAATGCATATAATATGTAAGGATAATTTCAAGAATTTTATTGACCCAATTTTCTCGGAATCTGTTTCAAAAGTTGGTCAATCAGATAACACGATCAACCGCATAGAGTCTCTTTTATTTTTGACCCACTTCAAAAACAGCAGAAGATATGTACAATTCAATTTTGTTTGCTTTTTTTTATTTATGTATGTTCGCTCGTTTGATATGGCAATATTGAAAAAAAATCTGACGGCTCGTAGTCAACGGATAGGTAAATTTAAAGGTTTTAACTTTTTTATAACTTTTCTGAAAAAAAATTTCAAACAAAAGTTGTTAACAAAGATCATGTTTATAGCTCAAAAATATGTTTTGATGAAATTTAGTGAATTGCTACTTTTAAAGGAGTTTGATCAGCCGTCATTTTGAAACTACTTCTCCTATCATTTAAGTTAACGAACTCGACCTATCGAAGATATTAATACGATCGATTTTTACAGTAAATTTGAAGCGGATACCTTTCGAGATTTGTTGTCACTCAAAAATTAGAACTAATCAACTTTTTACAGAAACTAGGACCGTCTTCGTTAGCTGGTGCACTGAAAAATACAAATGTGACACTGGTAATTTTGAAGTACATATATAGTAGCTATAACAGATTCTGTTACAAAACTTCAAAATTAGCAGTAGAATAAAATATTCAAATATTAGTCGGTCTCAGTTTTGTAAAAAGTTAACTATTTTCCAAATTTTCAATATCTCCAGTGTGTTTCTATCATTTTTGACCTATGAAAAATGTTTAGAAACTTTCAAATGATACCGGAAACAGAAGCTGAATGAATACCTATTCTCTAAATCATAAATATATACCTACATTTACATTTACTAAATGGTAATGTTATCAATATTTTTAGTAAATCAGATAATTGCTAAACAATTATGCATCGAATGTAACCAGTTCGTTGTCGATATCAACTTCAGTTCTCGAGATTTTCGAGGGGTAAATTCGCCGGAATTTTAAGATTCTGTACTCGCTTCAGAAAGTTCTTATAGGTATCTTCCGCAATTTTAACCTACATAAAGTTACAACGCAAACAATTAAATAAATAATCATCATTACAAACAAACTTGAAGCCTCACCTTACAATATGATCGTTGTTAGTTTTATCACTGATTTGTTCATATTAAAATATTTAAACATCATAACGCAGGAGGTCGACTTCATAATATTACTTCCTAGTTTTTGTTGTTAATAAAAAAAAATGTTGGCTCCGATTACTTTTAATAAAATAAATCATTTAGTATTCAACAAATCAAGCGCCGTGGCAATATACAGTGTGCGGCGAATGTAAGGAATAAATAAATATTTCTGACATAAAACTGGGCCGACTTTATTTGTTGGTGCACTGGAAAATACAAAATAATATTAATTCTATTGGTACTGGTGATTTTGAAATTATGCAATTATAGTTACATAGAAAACTTCAAACACTAACTTGAAAAGTACCAGATCCAATAGAATTAATTTTATTTTGTATTTTTCAGTGCACCAGCTAATAAAGACGGTCAATTTTTTGAGAAAATATATTTATCCAACATTTATATCACCTAGGTATTTAGAAACAGGTAAAATTTTAGCACCGGCAACACTGTAGAGTCTTAAAATTAATTAATTGTAAAATCCGTGTATTTAGTTTTACATATATTGATAATTTAAATATTACAGCCTTTTACGAGTTGAAAACATTTTCAAATGATTACTTATCATTGTAGAAATGTATTATATACAATATCTCGTTCATTTCAAGCCTTATTTTTAAATTAATCAGGAAAAACTATTACGTGACCTTGAAAATCCAACATTTTTCTGTAAAGAATTTTTCTGTTGGCAGAAGTTCGAAGTCCACAAGGTACAACTCACATCTCTACAAACTACAGTTTGCATTGAATATTACATTATACTTTTCAGTGTAACAACCAAAATGATTCAACGGTCACCTAAGAAATTAATACGTTGCTTATACTTATTCAAATTTCAAAACATTGCGGAAATAGACATATTTCGAACTCGGAAACCGTATTTTTTCAAATGTCCAATTTAAATGTTGCTAAATATAATCTCTTATTTAATTTAACAATCTAATATTTTCGATTATCAAAAAAAATGCTCACACCACAAAGCGGGGACACAAATATTTCAGTCTTTACAATCTAAACGTTACCGGATATGGTCTCTTCTTTAATTATGTCGTCTCGAATTTTCAAGGGAAAGGACTTGTTGAATGTCAATTTTTTCTCTCATTGAATGAAAAAAAGAATAATGGTTTATGATTTGTATTAAATTTTCAAATTTTGATTTCAAGATCCATATAAAGTATTTTCAGTTATTAATGAAACACCCGGTATAATACAACTCTATGAAGTGCGATGAATACAAAGCAGGACCGGCATGCGGGGGCAATTTTACGGGGCATTTAATAAAACGTGATCTCAGCTGTCTGTCTCTTCCGGTTCAACGCACTTCCTTGATGGTGATGTCAATATAATATGATGAGCATGCGATCGCCTCGAGCTTGCTCAAGCGAATCCGCTATCAATCTGTGTGCTCTCTTCTTTTGCAACAAACTCAAGGTCAACTTTATAATAAGAATGCAAATTTGATAACGTGTTTTATTATTATAATATGAATATGAAATAACAATAAAATGTCCAGTTGTTGAATAAATTATTGTAGATCGGATTAGAAGGTGCTGATAAGGTGCATATCGGAAGTGAACAATATGTTCCTCGTGATACAAGATAAATGAAATAATTGCAGATAGTTGTTTTGGTTAGATTTCCTAAAGGAATCCTTTATTTTAATTAATTTATAAATTTTCGAAAACAAATATTTGAAACTTTGAAAAAATATATACAGGATGTTGTCAATAAGCGACTGCCAAACATTTTGTTATATGTTTCTTTGAAGAATCATAATATTATAGTTAATCCATTATGAACGAAAATATTCTCGTTTCACAGATATGATTTTTGTCTGCAATTTTCTTGTAAAGAGTAATTTTTGTATAAAGTGCGTAAAATGAGTGTTTTTTAATAATTTTTAATATGCTGTCTCGGCCAACAATTCTCTCGAATGTGCCATGAAAACACAAATTTTATACACGAAATACAAATAACATTTTTTGAACAACTGTCAAAAAACATTTCTGCATCTCTAATGATGCAAAAAACGTCACGGTGGCTGGAAATCTGCCTTCGTAGCAGAAGCATATATAGAAGATAGTTTGAATAACAAAACTGAGATATGTAACAAAATATTGCATTGTCCATCTTCTTCCAAACAAATTAAAATATCTGATAAAATTGTGGAATCAACTCTTCAAGAAATATCTAACGTTTCTGATCAGCAGCAACATGGAACATATTCGGAAGTTTATGTTGGAAGTAACTGTTCAAACTTTACTAGATATCAATTATTATTCCAATAAATGAAATTGTTTTATGATGATGAATAATTGACTCTGTTGAAAATAAATCCTTCAAAAAGTAATATTTCATCTTTATTTTGTGAATTATTTTGACATTGAAAAAAGTAAACATTTACGCATCAATAGAGATTCAGAAATGTCAAGTTTTTTTGACAGTTGTACAAAAAATATTCATAAAATTCGCTCTATCACTGGCATAGGTATTTTTTTATGTTTATTGATTTTCCCAATATTTAACGATAGGTTTCGTCTGGTTCATCGAAAGTTTTTGAAAATGTATGCAAAAGTAAATTGCAAGTAGTTAGGTATAATTCTCTGGAAAAGATAGTTCAGACTTGAACTCACAGAAAAGCTCGCATTTTCACAAAAACCAGCAGAGTATGCGCAAGCATAAATCGATGTCTTAGTTCAGTTTTTTGAGCAAATAATAATACTTTCTTTGCTGTTTTTAATACAAGTTTTATAAAATAATTCTGATCTCTGTTTACAGTTTCCTTAATATCCTCGGTTAGTTCAAAATCTATTTGTACCGATCAGAAAGATTAATAAAAACGTGTTTAAAAAGGTCTACTGAGAAATGGTCCCATAAAATTTAATGCATATCTTTAAATATGAATGAGGATGATCAACAATAGATAAATAGTACTATTAACGTGCCTACAAACGATGAAAATAACTAGCAGCTGAGCAAATACTCCAACCCGCATTGCATTAAATCATCGTTGGTAGCTGCAATATTTCTATTGAATAAAGTTTCAATATTTTTTTTTTCAAAAATCGAAACTTTGATTGGGCAGAATTGAAGAAGAGATAATTTCAGCAAACCTTTAGATTGGCAATTTTAAAAATCTTCAGCGGTTCCCAAATTAAAGTCATTTGGAAGTAGAAGATTTAAAAAAATGTCTTCGATCATTGTACATACCTATTGAAATTATAGTAGAAGGCTTTGGGCTATAAGGGCATAGGAGTTGTCATATAATTAAACATTAAGTGCATTTAGTATAATATGGGCGAGAAATAGCTTTTTTTAATAGAAACCTAGGACCGACTTTATTAAAGGACTTACTGAAAAAAGCAAAATAAAAAAAAATATTCATTTCACCAGTGGGTACCCATAGAAAACTGAATAAATATATATTGTGTTTTTCAAGTGCCTCATCTAGTAAAGTCCATCTTAGTTTTTGAGAAAAGTTATTATTCTTTTTGACCGACGATCCCAAACGGAGGATGTATAGAATACGACTACAGTCTGCTTCTTTTTGTTTTGTACGCTCGTTGTATAGAGTAAACGTTCTCCGATGATTTTTGATTTATTTGGAAGAAGAGAGTTGAGAAATGGTACAATATTCGTAAAAACTCAAATTCGAAATCTCCAAGGCGTGGAGTTGACAATTTTTCTAGAAAGTCGAAAATCGTAGACAACAGAATTAAAGATAGGACAATATCCGGAAACGTTTGTGTTTGATTTTTTTTTTGAAGAATTACGCTATTCGAGTTAGCGCTATGTTACACATGTGTAGGTATTTTCGCTATGTGAAGAGGGCAATTTCTTTCGAAAATTGAAAATCTGAGGGAACTACTTGAAAGACCAGAATAATTGCAGCAACAGCAACATTTAGATATATTGAACAGTTTTTCCATAGAGTTGCGGTTTTCGAGTTACACGTAAAGTCTTAAAGATGCGTATTTCCACGACAATGTTTTTAGATTTCTGAATAATAACAAGTACGAGCAAAGAATATAAATGGGTAATGGTATTAGTGAACGTTCAACAATTTTCGTGACTAATAATGTAACACTTCAAAGTGTAGTTAGTGCTAAAAGTTTTCAATCTAACTGCAACTGCACGACTTCAAAAGTACCAGCTCCAATATATTAATATTATTTTGTATTTTTAGTGCAGCAACTAATACGTCGGTCCTTTTTTTTGTAAAAAATATTTATTAGAGTCTAAATATTGCTTTATTTATACATATTCAAAATTTTATCGGAGACATTATTCATAATTTATTTTGAAATTTTGATTAGTTAGAACTTACCTGAAATATATTTTCTTATACACAAGAAAATTGTATCAATATCATAAACGACAATATTAATATTATCTCCAAAATCCATTTCCTATGGATAAATAGACTCGATTATCCGGACTTCGATTATGCGACTTCTCCATTATCGTATGACAACAATCAGTCCAGATAATCGGGTATCTATTCGTTAAATCTTCAATGCACCTTAAATCCTTCTCTCATATACAAGAAAATGCATTAATAGAGTAAATTTTAATATCGTTAAAGACTTTATAGGGGCCTGTATTGTAGGTACCTAAATAAATAGAACCGCCTCTGCACCAGGTGGGATCTTCTCCAGTTCGGGGGTTGCTTACGGTTGCTAAACCGCTTAACAACACAGTAAACAAACGATAGAATAAAAAGCGATTTCAAGTCCCAGTTCAGCTTCAGTCTTTTATTATTCAGCCAACGCTAGCGTCTGTCTCATTCTCCAATCACTTCGAGCTAGCGCGCACTGAAATACATTATTTTCATTTCCTATCTATTCGACTTTCACGCATACACTTATTATAATACTTCGTGTTCCAAAAACGAAAACAGAATAAACTAAACAATCACAGGGTGTAGTAAAACAACAAACAGTAGAAAATAACAATGGGTGATACCCTGTTTGATGATGGATGTACTATCGACTTGCATAACTTTCGCGAAAAATTTGCACTTGCTGAGAGATTGTCGCGAGTGACAAAAGCCACTTCACCTACATCGAGGAAGAGGATATTCCTGAGGAATGTACAGCCGAAATTTGGATACTTGGATGAGGCATCCGGTGAGTTTGTACCACCGAGGCAGCTGCTCATGTTTTTGGCAAGGTAAATTGGTGGAATATTTTTTTTGTTTTTGTTTAAAAAATCGGAATATGGTTTGAAAAAAAATGTTTGTGTATTTTTTATGGGAATAATTATTCAGGGTGTAATTCAAATTGAAATAGTTCTGAAGTTATAATATTAAATTATTTTTTGTCTAAATTTTCAAACGGGTCTTGAGGTTTTGCTAAAATTTGGTACGGTAGGTGATATATTTAAATAGAGCAAATAAACTTATTCCAAAATTACGAAAAAATTGAGTCATTAGATATTAAATAGAATTTTTTGATACTTTCATATTTTTATTTTTGGCAAAAAAGTTATGCAAAAGATATTATAGTTCATTTGCTTCCTGATTTAGAAAAAAAATTTAAATCAAAATTTTTGAAAACCTTAAGAGTTATTATAAAATATAAAATTCAAATATTTTTTTCATAATTATTTTGATATGTGTAGGTAATTTGCTCAATTTAATAGAATCTCTTCGTACCAAATTACAGAAATTACAGGAAAATCTCATAAGTTATTAGAAATGTTTTTAACTTTGTACTAAGTTAAGTTTATTTGAATCAACATTTTATAATCTTAGGAATGAATTGTAGCATTTTTAGACACCCTATATAGCAATAAAAATTACCAAATTTTTTTTATTCAATAAACTTTTTGCAACGGGTATAAAGATCGTATTCATGAAGATTAGGCAAATAAATTTGCTTTACATATCAAACAAGTTCAATAATAAACTTAATTTACTAACAATTTTAAGAAAAAAGCATAATGTCAAGAACACCATAAAACAAAAATATTAATTCTTCCATTTTAATACTTTTAGATCCGTTTAATTGTGTTCAGTTGGAGTATTAAAACCTTTGAATTGAAACGTCTTCATTGAACACCCAGAGTATTTACTATCAAATTCTTTTAAATGGATTTTTGATTTGTTTTCTATGAATTACATAAATTTGAGAAGAAAATATCGTAACAATTGTTTTGCTATACCTGTGTGAGCAAAGGAGTATGAAATTTTTCGCAATTTTCGCCGATACAATAGCATAAAGGAATTTCTAAAAGTAAACTCGTTTATATATAAAAAAAATGCTCATTTCGCTGGACTATATAATCAACGATTGATATGGCAATAATGAGTCAGTAATGATTATTAAATAATGCATAAAAATTGGGAAAAGTATTTTACGTTATAATTGATTTCAAGATCAATAAATAACATTTACTTATGTAGGTTACTTGTAACATTCCATCTTGTTGTAAATAGAAATTATAAATATTTTTCAAACTATATCCTCTAATCCTAATCCTAATCTCTGAGTCAAAGTACTTATATAATAAAGTCTCATATAAAATTCCCAAAATGAACTTTCCATATTACTCAAAAATACCACTAATAATGGGAATATTGTTAATCTAATGACTATCTATAGCTGAAAGCTTCAGTTCCAAGAACTGACCAGGAACTGACTAAAAGATTTTGAAATATCCGTCAACGAATCCTCACTGTATTCTACTTTCTCCATTATTGATGCCTATTCAAAGTAATTTGAATCTAAATTTAACATTTTTGAGGATGTCTAAATATATAAATATTTTAAAAAGATCCAGAGCAAATAGAGTTAATATTATTTTGTACTTTTCAGTGCACCAACTGGTGAAGTCGGTTCATTTTTTAAAATATTTATTTCATTTGGTTAATTTTTAATAGATATCAATATTGTTGAACTTTCACAGATATTTTGGCGGTTAATTTTTTTTATCCTTGTTAGATAAATTTTTCTATTTTGAAGAAAATACCTCCTCCACCCATCTAGGGGTATTTTCTTGGGGAGCATGAGGCATTGGATCTTGGGAAAACAATATAGGACAATTTCTCAACGAAAAAATAATCAATCAAAATCAGTGGAGCTATACAATCGAATTGTATACCTCCTCCGTTTGGGAATTTTATACTTTGAAGATGAAGAGTTTGTGGTTTATTACAGTGACATATAAACCAAATTGAACATATATCAGTTTATCATAGTATAAATGTAAAGTTGTTTGTCAAAATTATTTGCCTTGATTAAATTTAAAAAGTATCTGTATCATTGAACTGATTTGTATTCAAATTCATAATCCTTGCTCTGAAATAAATAAGGTAAATAAGATTCGACTAATTACATTAATTAGTTATCAATGTTTAATGCATTAAGGTGACTCTGATACTCCATAGTCAAAAAAATATTAAAATTCAAGTAACAATTGAATCGCGGGAATAATTCGTATAGAAAATATAACTCGACATTGAAACTAATACGGCCAAGTACGAGTATTAGGTGTAAGTAATACCTATGTTTTCATAGGGCTACTTTGTTGACAAAATGAATATGGTAGTATTTAATGGTCCTCAGACATGTTTAACTAAGATTAACATGACCCGTAAATGTTTAAAATGTGCCATGTTAAATACTAATCGTAGAGTTTAAGTAGTCTGTTTCAGCTGTGAAATCAACTAAAATAATCACTACAATGATATGGAATAATTCCTAAAATGTTCAATCTACCTACAATTGTTTTTATGTAACATGAAACACGAACACTATGATACCAAAAATAATAGTTTAAAAAACTAAAAAACACGCTTTAATAGTAAACCAAACTAAAACTTAATAAATAAATATCATTTTAATGTAAAAAAGCGTTGAGTGCTTAATGTCCATTGATGTAAATATTTTATGTTCATAGATACTGATATAAGTAGTCAATATAGATAAAATAAACTTAGAAAGCACCCCATGCTTTTTTACATTAAAATGATATCTTATTTATTTACTAATTTTTAGTTTGGTTGGCTATTAAAGTGTTTTTTTTTAGTTTTTGAAACTATTATTTATTTTCTACTTTTTAGTTCGGTTTTCTATTATGGCGATGCACGAATGTAGGGAGTGAGATATAAACAATCACAGTCATATATACGAGGAAGGTATGGAACCCTCCACCAAACAGTCCCACTCTTAAACTCCATCGCAAATAATTCAACACACATTCATATCGAAAATTCCACAAAAATCCATCCATAAAGCTCCCAAAAGTATAGATATGAAACCCTTCATCAAAAAGTCCCACCCGCACGTACACAACTATAAGTATGAAACCTTTCATCGAAAAGCCCCACACAACATCACAAAACCTCCCAACCCACATACAGATAGAAAGTTCCACGAAAATTCATCCAGAAATAAAAAACACCCATAGATGTGGAACCCTCCACCATAGAGTCCCACTCGCACTCACACATCATCACATATCCTACCAACCCACAAGCATATCGAAAATTTCACGAGAATCCATCCATAGAGCTCAGATATATATAGGTATGGAACCCCCCATCAAGGAGTCCCATTCGCACCTACACCACATGAAATTATTGTATTGTCATCGGTCCTTTAGAAGTATACAAAGTTGCAAGCCGATCCGATGTTTTTAAGTGGGTGAAAATCGTGTCCAAAGATTCCGTTACAAATCATTTTAAAACAGAATGAAATCTCCCTTGAATGAAAAACTATTTTGATAAAAATAGAATCAAATATTTTTGCGAATGGTCTGAAAATATTTCTGTGCTGGAATTCTTGAGAACAGGAAGATTGTGGCAATGTTCCAATATAATTTAGCCCAAAATATTCCTAGTTTTTTTTTTAATAGAGACTTCCTAATTCCTCAGAAAATCTCATCTTTTACGCTCCAGTTAGCAGCAGCAATACACGTATTTCTTTAGCATTCTCGTTCACCACATTAATAATAATTAATGTTGAAGGTGCAAAGGCGTTCGCGTTCCTGAGATTCCAAATTCTATAAATATAGCTAAAATTATGTAAACTTTCACATACTTTGAATATGGAACATTATCTATTACTCCTAACTGTTTAATTGAAACTGTATTTATAAGATTATATTGATCAATTATTCCAACAAGTAATTTCGATCGCATTCTCTGTTGTAATGAAAAATAATATTAAACTTCTTTACAATAAGCTGGGGATTCACAAAATCGAACACACAAAATTAACTTCCTATGGGAAGTTAAGAATTTGCATACATTCCTTATTCCAAAATTAACGGATGTAATTACAAATATATCTTAGTTAATGGTATGAATTTTTAATGGAAATACTGTCAAGAAATCGTGCCCATCAAAATATGCGAATTTTAATATGATTTTTTCAAATTCGGCCATGTTTTTTCTTTTTTTATATTAAAGTATCTATTTCATACAAAAGAAAAAAGCGACTTGATTAGTTGGTGCACTGAAAAATACAAAATAATATTAATTCTATTGGTGCTGGTACTTTTCAAGTTGTGCAGTTATAGTTAGATGGAAAACTTTTGGCGCCAATAGAATTGATATGGGTCAATTTTGTTGTAAGTTTTTTTTTAAATATTTTTCATAGTAAAATTAAAATGTATTGAACATTTTAAAAGCAAATAACTCAAAAACTGATCGACTTAAACAAATCAGACAAGAGTGACTTTTCTAGTGGAATTGAATGTTCTTTTATATTTTTTGAATGCTTTCCTAATAATTCACTCAAGAAAAAAATATATTTTGATTTATTAAAGCAACAAGGTGTGTGGTTTGGATATTGGACATTCTTAATGAATCACCTTGTATAAATATTTTTTAACACGCTTTTATTAGCTTGGTATGTATGTATGTAACGGAATCTTTGGACACGATTTTCACCCACTTAAAAACATCGGATCGACTTGAAACTTTGTATACTTTCAAAGAACCGACGACAATACAATAATTTCATGATGTGTATGTGCGAGTGGGACTCCTTAATGGGGGGTACCATACGTATATCTCTGAGCTCTATGGATGGATTCTCGTGGAATTTTTGATATAAATGTGAGTTGATAGGTTATGTTATGTAAGTGCGAGTGGGACTCTTTGGTGGAGGGTTCCGTACCTATAGGTGTATTTGATTTCTGGATGAATTTTCGTGGAACTTTCTATCTGTATGTGGGTTGAGAGGTTTTGTGATGTTGTGTAAGTGCGAGTGAGATTTTTCGATGGAAGGTTTCATACTTATAGTTGTGTACGTGCGAGTAGGACTTTTTGATGAAAGGTTTCATACCTATACCTCTCGGAGCTTTATTGATGGATTTTTGTGGAATTTTCGATATGAATGTGTGTTGGAGGATTTGCGATGGAGTTTAAGAGTGGGACTATTTGGTGGAGGGTTCCATACTGTCCATGTATACCTATACAACTATGATTGTTTATATCTCACTCCCTACATTCGTGCATCGCTTTAATAGCAAACCGTACTAAAAATTAGAAAATAAATATCATTTCAATGTAAAAAAGAGTGGGGTGCCTTCTAAGTTAATTTTATAATGACTTTACTTATATCAGTATCTATCACCTTTCACCAAACACTACTTTCATGGGGTTATCTCAGCACAATGTTCATATTATTGGATCGCATGATCATCAGGAAATCATGTCATGGCACGTTTTTGAACCGCGAATAATTATAGTTCAACATTTAAATTATTATTAATAATTCTTTTTATCCTTCGATGGATGATTGTCAAAGAGAGAGTTCATTGTGCCTACTGGCATATAACCTTTTTCATAATCCTTATCTTTCGAGGAGACATTCATCCTACTTATTCCGTATTCTGACGCTGTCTCGCAGATTATATATATATATATATATATATATATATATATATATATATATATATATATATATATATATATATATATATTATATTATGTAACACAATGTTGCTGCGGCTACACGGGCACACAAGATGCAATTCACCCAAGCAACAAATAAAGTCTGATCTTTCTTTTTTTGTTCGTGTTCTATAATAAAGGTTATAATCTGTGACGTGATATTTTTATGGAATACACATATGGTCGTCTGTATTTTATTAAAGGTAGTCGTAATCGTCTTATAGTGTACAATGTGTAAGGACTTTGAATTTATTTAATGTAAGTAGGAGGCTTTCAAAAAATAGGGCTAACTTCATCAGATGATGCGTGGAGGAGTACAGAGAGAGAGAAAACATACCCCCAAAGTACAGATCATTTTTGTTCGGCGAACCCCGAACAAAGGAGGTATACAATTCGACTGTCTGCTTTTTTTTTGGTTCGTGCGCGCCTAAGCGTACTCCGATTTTGTTTATTTTTGATTCATTTGAAAGAGGAGACTTTAGCAAAGGTTCCGTATTCATAAAATCAAAAATTCAAAATCTCCTTCCCTCCGAAAACCGCTCCCGATGAGGGTGGAGGGGTAAAATTTTCTCGAAAATCGAAAATCCGAGATGGCAAAATTAAAGATAACAAGATTTCCGGAAACATTTGAATTGAACTTTTGTTCAAAAGAGCTACGATTTTCGAGTTACTGCGATGTTAAAATTTGAAATATGTATATGTTCGCTATGTGGAAGAGGCAATTTCTTTCGAAAATTGAAATTCTGAGAATGGAAAATTAATGACCAGATTAATTGTAGCAACATTTATATTGAACATTTTTTCCATAGACTCACAGTTTTCGAGTTAACAGCAGTGATATAGTTTATAATATGCGTATTTCTTAGATTTTTGAATAATAGTAAATACAAGCAAAGCATACATGGATAATGGTGAACGTTCAACGATTTCCGTGACATATATAACACTCAAAAGTGTGGAATAAATATTTTCTACAAAAAAATGGGCCGACGTTATCAGTTGGTGAAAAATACAAAATAATATTAATTCTATTGGTGCTGGTACTTGTGAAGTTGGTGCCAAAAGTTATCAATCTAACTGCACAACTTCAAAAGGACCGGCACCAACAGAATTAAGATTATTTTGTACTTTTCATTGCAGCAACTAATAACGTCGGTCCAATTTTTTTGTAAAAAAATATTTATTTATTAATCTGCTACTTGAATAATTAGAAAAATATGAGTTTCGCATTTTCCAGCGCTATAACTCTTGAATAAACACTTGAATTGTTTGAAAAGTGTTTCGACGTTACCACATATGATTTTTGTTTCTATTTTCCTTATTCAGTCAAATAGAATTCTGCCAGCATTTCCCCCTCCACCATTCTGGGTGAAGATTGTCGGAGAGGGATATATTGGATTTTAAAAAGTTCAATATAGCTCTATCTCTCAGCACCTTTCGAAAAAAATCAAAAAACATTGCTCCCTCCACTCCACAAATACCGCGTGATTCATTGAGAGTGTCCAATATCCAAACCATAGATTCAAGATCCCAGAATATGATGATTTAGCTCAATAGTTCCTATAAAAATATTGCAGATTTCCCCGATACAGGGTGTTCAAAGTTGAAATTTATTTGTTGAATTTTGCAATATTTTTTTAATGTTTTAATAGTTTCTGCTAGAAAATTTGCAGTTTTATAATTGAAGGTATGGTGATTACGATTCTGACTTCTACTTTAGCATTTCATATACAGGGTGTTAGTTACATCCTGTTGCTTTAGTAAATCAAAACATATTTTATTTCTATGTTGAATTATTACGAAAGCAATCAAATAATATGAAAGAAGTTATTTATTTGCTTTTAAAAAGTTCAATACATTTTAATTTTACTATGAAAAAAATAAAAAATAATTAATAACTAACACCCTGTATAAGAAATGCTAAATTAGAAGTCAAATTCATAAGCACCATGCCAAAAAACATAAAACTAAATATTTTCTAGCAGAAACTATTAAAACAAAAAAAAAATATTGCAAAATTCAACAAACAAATTTCAACTTTAAACACCCTGTATCTCGGAAACCTGCAATATTTGTATAATTACTTTTGAGCTAAATCATCATATTTTGGGGTCTATAATCTATAGTTTGGAGATTGGACATTCTTAATGAATGACCTTTTGTATATGTATATATAAATTAATTAGATATCAAACAAGTGAAATTTTTTAAAAAAAATTAAAAATAGTTTTTATTAGGCATTTAAGATTTGAACCGTGTTGATGATTACTATTGCTATCTATCCCTTTCTTGATTTGAACGATACTTATGTATATCTATTTGCCAGAAACAGCAACTCCATAACAAATTACTGTTTATCTACCACAACACAAAATTAAATTTGAAATTAGTATTATATCAACGTCTGACAATTGCGACAGCTGATATTGAAAAGCGCCACATAACCATAGAGTAATATATACTACGATCTGCCAGATATGTATATATACGCTCCATGGACAAGCCACTAACATGCTCCATGCTCGTACGTAATTCCAGTGACGGATCCCAGTGTCGTTCCATGTCGAAGTAATCTTGCTTGAATAAGATAATATAATTAATAATTAATCAATATTGAATCCCACTTGGAGCTTAACAGGCGGCGAGATGTCTGCGATCTAAGTACGAATTCGAAATTTCAAGTCTCTAGATCGTATGGGGCCTGAGAAATCGCTGCGGAGTCCATTGACACACGAACCGAAAGTAATAAAAACTATTTAAAAACGTATCATATTTGTTACCCTCGGTTTCAGTATAATTAAAAACAATTTATTAATCATTAATTATAGTAAACACAGTGAAAATGTGGAAATAATTAAGTTGGTCAATTGTTTCTTTGAACTGAAATTAATAATTCCTTATAATAACTTAACTAATATTAACTTAACTAAACTTAACTAATATTATTGGAAAAGCATAATTATAGATAGTTAGAAGAACTTTTGAAAAACCACGCAACAGAATTAGCTTGTCTTGATTTTTTCATCATGGCATCGAAGAATAAATATTTATTCAATTTATTTTTAAGTGTCAAATGGAAGTTTAAACTTATGACGATTATATCGTTAGATATAATAGATAGTTTAAATATTTTTTACAAAAAATTGGACCGACGTTATTAGTTGGTATACTGAAAAATATAGAATAATATGTTAATTCTATTGGTGCTGTTACTTATGAAGTTGTGCAGCTGCAGTTAGATTGATAACTTTTGGCACCAACTTCACAAGTATCAGCACCAATTAATATTATATTATATTTTTCAGTGCACCAACTAATAACGTCGGTCCAAATTTTTGTAAAAAATATTTATGTGTGTAATATTATTCAGTGTAACATTAGTCACGAAAATAGTTGAACGTTCACTAATACCAAAGATAGAGTCCATAGTTCCATTATCTTTGCTAATACCAATGAAGATAGTAGGTATCCTATGACCCTCGTATATTCTTTGCTTGTAGTTGTTATTATGAGATCTCAAAACGTCGCTGCGGAAATACGCTCAAGTATTTTAGATGTTACCATTTTAATACCGATTTAACACGAAAACCGTAACTCCCAGGAAAAAATGTTCATTATAAATGTTGCTACAAATAATTATGTCTTTCATGTAGTATCGAAAGATTTTCAATTTTTGAAGGAAATCGCCCTCTCCACATAGCAAAAAGACATAGGCTTGAGAATTTAACAGGCCTCTATCTCGAGAACCGTAACTCTTTAAAAAAAATCAATTTAAATGTTTCCGGATATTATCCTATCTTTAATTATACCACCTCAGATTTTCGATTTTCGAGAAAATTTGCCCCCTCCACCACTTCGAGAGCAGTTTTCGGAGGGTAGGAGATTTCGGATTTGCGTTTTTATGAATATGGGACCATATTTCTCAAGCCTCCTTTTTCAAATTAATCAAAAATCATCAAAATAGGAGTACGATTACTATATAAAACACGCGAACGAACCAAAAAAAAGCTGACAGTCGAATTACCTCCTCCGTTCGAGGTTTGTCGGTCAAAAAAAGCAGACAGTCGAATTGTATACCTTCTCCGTCCAGAGTTCGTCGGTCAAAAAAATGCTCAAAGGCTTTAGGGTTCAACAAATCTTAAACTTAAAAAGTAATATTAAGCTATTTATCAATTTATTATTACATATCAAAATTATACCATAAGACATGCAACTGTAATTACATTAAATTACTTCAAATCAGTCAAATGAGTCTAGGTAAATTGAATTACATGGCCTTAATCCCTACATAAACTTGGAAAAAGACTCATAATCATAAAAGGACTAAAAAAAAATCTGGATCAAATTTAAGAAACATTATCGAGTACATCTAATCATTTTTACGAATATTAGATGTTTTGTTTAATTGCCGCAAATTTATTCTCAATAACTGTCTAAGAACTCTCTTGTTTTGCATTAGAAATAAAAATTGTTTGTTGACTCTTCTTGGAAAGGGTGCAGCTACTTTAAGGATTCCCTTCTTTCACCAATCATTGATTAACTCTGGAAATAGCTGAGTGCAAAACCGCATCGACAACCTACGCAAGAATAATTTCTATGGTTTCTTTCTATCTGCAACAAGGTTATTGTGTTGGCTGCTGAGAAAAAAAAAACAGCGTCGTTTTTTGTATAATTTGGTGCAATTATCATAAGCATTGTTGCAACAAGCAGTACTCGAGTATCATCACAAACACAAAATAAGTGTCAGACAGTGACGTTGTTTCTTCAAACGAAATATCTATAGTGTGTTCCTACATACAAAACATTAGCCTGGCCAGGCTTAAATTATGTCATCAGTCAATGTCATATTCCTATATTAAGTCCATATATCTGTCAATATTCGACGGCCATTTTAACCCTGGCCAGGCTAATGTTTTGAATTTTGGAACAGCCAGCTAATAAGACTAAAATTTTGTGTTGTATATTAGCTGAGAAAATGGAATTGCAATAACGACTAGAAAACTCGAATTTATTTCCTGTCTCACATATAATTTGGTCAAAATAATTAGTAATGGTGATTATATAATTTCCGAAACAGTTTTATTAAATACATGATTAATAAATCAAACGTATATTAACAGTCATTTTTTTTAAATTTAATTCTAGGTTCTTTTAAACATGGAGATATGTAGAAATTTTAATTTAGGAAAATCAGAACCATGACATTAACCTTCTACTATGGAAAAATATAAACCTTCTTTGGTATAAAGCAGAATAATTATGAATTTATTGAATAATGAACTTTAGTAGCAGGGGCCATTTTTCTAGAAAATCGAAAATCTGTGACGGCAGAATTAAAGATGAGACCATATCCGGAATCGTTTAAATTGAACATTTTTTCGAAAGAGAGTGGTAAATTCTGAAATATGTGTATGTTTTCAGATCTCTGAAAAAGGACAAGTACAAGCAAACAATATAATAAGTACTATCATCTTAAAACTTTATTAGTTGGTGCACTGAAAATTACAAAAATAATATTAATTCTATTGGTGCTGGTACTTCTGAAGTTGGTACCAAAAGTCTTCTATCTAACTACAATTGCACAACATCAAAAGTATCAGCATCAATAAATAGAATTACCTTTCTTTCATTTTTCATTATGTTCCCTTAATAGGTCTGAAATATTGTTCATTATTTTTTTATTAACGTCAGAGTTTTCTTGCCAGCAAAAAAGAAGGTATCCGATATTTTATATTCTATCATGAAATCATTAATAGAATTTTAATTTTCAAAATTCTGTACATTTTTTCCCTTTTCCATTTATTATTTATTGCCATAGGTATCCAACATAACTGTTTTAGAATTAAACTGAAAACTATCATTAATAAGAAGAAATAAAGATTTTCCCATATATACACACCCATATTATTAGAGCGGCCCAGAGTGGTGAGACCTAGAGAAAATGCGCTCGACCTTTTAATTAAAGTAAAGCGGAAAAGCAATGTCATCCAACTCGCCTCGATATTATTATACATGGTGTCTCAAATATGAGCTGAATATATTGGAACTATTTAAAAAAAAATAATTAAAATAATTTTGATTAACTCGGGTGAGCAAATTCAAAGAAAAAAATGATCTCATTTATATCATTTGGAAAATAATGATAATTAATTATTCTTTTCACCAATTAAAGGCAAGTTATGAAGGATTTTATTACCCATCGGAAATATGGAGTGCGTTCAACGGCATTGGGGACGGTGAAGGTCGAGTTAGCAGATAGTCGGTGAGTGAGGAAAATTGTAAAAAAAGAATTTCCGAAATACGAATTTTATTATGTAAATTTGCAGAGCCATTTTCGAAATAGTCAATGTAGTCTATGAATACATACACTAACCACCGAAATTTCAATTCAACGAAATGATATGACATAAATAATTCAGTTATGTAAGCTCAAAAAAGTGAGTACCTATTTAAAAAAGTTAAACATTGTTTAAGTATATTGAAAAAGCTTTTTATTTAAATTTCAGCCAAGTTTTATTTCAAAGTCGTATTAAAATGTTGAAAAATACAACATGGTGCCGGACCGGTCTTTAACATTTCATAAGACACAGCACGCTGACAGACGGACGGACAGCGGAAGAGAATGATGAGTTCTGTTGGCATCCTTTAGGTGTGGAATCCCATGAAATGAAGCCAACGTTTAATACTCCTCAAAAAAGTGCTTTGATTTGTAGTTTACTTTATTATAATTTTCAAAGAAAAATCCAAAAAAAAAAACGTTAACTTAATTCGGAATCGATATTCAGTTACATGAATAAATTCTGAACAACTATTTCCATCTAACTAATATATTCAACAAGATACCAATACTCCCAACTCGGATTTAAGATACATACTGTAGGATATTTATAATAATTATCCTTCAAGAAGAAGAAAATCCATAAATAAAACAGACTTACGGATATAAATAAACACAACTATTTGATCTCCCAAATAAACCATCAGAGATCATTCACAATATTTTCACTTCGAAGGAAAGTAATAAAAGTTTCGAAAGATAGATCTGGATCGCGTTCAAGAGACGACCTTCAAACAGTACAGAAGATGCAATGAAAATAGTAAACATAAACATTAATTATTTATTTGAACCTGGATTTTGAGATCTCTATAGTCTGGAGCTTTCGAAGTTATTTTTGTGGTTTAATTTAGAACTATACCTTCCGACTTTCTACTCTGTTTACTATCTTTATTTGTATTTTTCATTTCTGTCAAATTTCAAAGTCAACAAATTATGTATATTAGTAAAAGCTTGGCATCAATGGAGTATATTTCATTTTTAAGTAGATTTCATATACCTACCTATGTAGAACTTATATCTACTGCGATCGTTCGCAGTTTAGAATTTTGAAAAAAATTCAACGACATGGAGTTAGTTATTTGTCAATAAAGAAGTCTAGAATGATTTATTATTTTTCGAAAATGTATATGGGTATGGGATTATGGGATATTACGAAATTATTTAAAAACATGGTAAAGGTGGCATTTATGGAACTGTTGAGTTCAAATTTGTTACAAAAATCAATCGTATAAATATCTCGGTCGAGTTCTTTAATGGGCATGATCGGAATAATAGTTTCAAAATGGCGGCGAACCAAATTTTATACGAGTAACAAAAAATCGAGAAAAAGAAAACAAATATCGAAAAAATATAGAAATATTCTATTCAAATTTTGAATTTGTTTTAATTTCTGGTTAACCCGGAAGAAATATAGAAAAATTTATGATAAGCAAAAATCGGAATCTACGGAATCAGACCAGAAGAATTAGCTTCTCTAATAAATATGTTGACACTCGGTATATTTATATCGTATTAGTTATAGAAATGGAGCTTACCTTGAAAATCAATGTATTATCTGAATTTGATTGAATTGATTTATAACAAGTCTTAAAAAAGGTGACTAAAATTGATCCTACCTGAAAAATAGATAGTAGTTATTTTTATTTCGAACTTATAAAACCAAAAATGAAATTTATTAGATACATGTATTATGTTATACTTTCAGACTTCAGCCAATATATAATTTATGTGATGTCTTAATAATTCTTATCATTTTATGTCCTTGACCGTAACCTCAACTTATCTAGCAGTTCCATAAAAATGCTTTTCATGGTTCAGGAATAAATAATGATAGCAATAAATCGTATTTTTTTACCAACAACCCAACCGGAGGAGAGATTATACAATTAGACTGTTTGCATGTTTTTATAGATAAATAGGTGGTAATATGGTCTAAATATCACTTAACGTTCAACTTCAATTGGGCAACATGCAATATTTTTATTTTCGCTTTCGTTTCAAAGAATTCCATGTAGAATAGACCACAAGTATTAAAAAAAATATTTGAACTTATTGCAGAAAATTCGGTTTTAAACTGACTGGTTCAAATTTCGCGCCAAAATGGAGCTACAGTTCCGATGACGTCACTCATGTCTGTCAGTGACAGTGTATTTGTTCGTAGCTGGCTTTCATAAGTAAAACAGTGCAATTATTTGTATAAGTACATTAAGAAACTGTAAAGTATTTAAAATTAATCCATTTTACAGTGATCAATCAACATCAGGTAGTTAAAATAATGTTAATAATGTTCTTATAAAAAACCGTGTTGATTCATGTTTTGTGCCATTGTGTCCATCTACGTCAGCAAAGTTTCCAAATAAATTGTTTTTAACTGGACCTTCTGATCTAAAATTGAGAAAAAATGGTTTCAAGCTGCAAAAAAGAATGAGAGAAATATTCTTCAATGCTGTGTTGACCTCTTTGTCTAAGTCAGCATAAATATACTTGTACGCAAATAGTTACCTACTTACTTATTAAACTTGTTTGAGACAATATACAGAACAAGTTGTCGTTATCATAAGGAATAGGGAGGTAATATGAATGACAGACATGAGTGACGTTATCGGAACTGTAAGTTTGTTTTCGCGCGAGAATTGTAATAGTCAGTTTAAAATCGCATTCTTTTGCAATAAATTATATAAATTTGATTTTTTAATACATTTGTGGTCTATTCTACAACGGAATACTTTAAAATTAAATGAAAAATAATTATATTGCATGTTGTCTATTATTAATGTCAAGTACCCAAAATTATAAATACTTTTACTCATTATATCTTACAATAATTCACTTATCGAAGCTACATAAAATCACAAATATCAACAACAATCATTAGCAACAATAATAAAAATATAGGTCATTACGGTGTTGTTAGTATAATATATAGACTCAACAATGTTATGAAGATATATAATTTACTTTTACGCAATTTTTATTCTTATTTCTTTTATCATCAATGCACATACACAGGCTATTACTGGAAGATTGATACTACATCACCCTCCAGCAAACAACGGCAACTTCACGAATAACGATGATATTACTACTACTACGCTGCTTTGTTTTCATCAAGTATATTGTTTAATCGGTCATAGAACTTGAAGTGATACTATTATATATATATACTACAATACATTAGATTTCTCAGTGTATCGGTTAGTTGGTGTAATTATTGTGGACGTTTATTTAGAACAAAAAAAAAGAAAGTAGTTATATAGTGTCTTCTGCGTGCAAAAAGGTACCTATATCAACAAAATGGCCGGCAGCGGTAGCAGCACCAGGCGATTCCTGCTGATGATGATACCAGCCAGGAGATTACATAGAATGCACATCTTGCCAAGGTAAGCAAGATGTCGAAATATGCATACAGTGTGGTATCTGGCAATTTATTATAGACAGTGTCTCCAAGATAATGTTGAAATAGTATCAGGATAACGAAAGAGGCAATAGATACGCGCAGTCGGTTGAATGTGGTAAAATGTGCCATTTCGATGGCCTTCTGTTATACTGTGTATGCAAAAAGTCCTATACCTATCTCAAAGTAACAGATTTTTAGTATTTTTGGCCGAAGAAGCCCGAACAGAGGAGGTATACAATTCGAATGTCAGCTTTTTTTGGTTCGTTCGCGCGTTTTATATAGTAATCGTACTCCTATTTTGATGATTATGGATTCATTTAAAAGAGTAGGCTTGAGAAATGGTCCCATATTCATAAAAACACAAATCTGAAATCTCCTTCCCTTCGAAAATCACTCCCGAAGAGGGTGGAGGGGCAACTTTTCTCGAAAATCTGTGGTGGCATAATTAAATATAGGATAATATCCGGAAACGTTCAAATTGAACATTTTTTCAAAAGAGTTACGGTTTTCGAGATAGAGGCATGTTAAATTCTCAAATAAGTGTATTTTTGCTATGTGGAGAGGGCGATTTCTTTCGAAAATTTAAAATCTGTGGGTACTATATGAAAGACCTAATTATTTGTAGCAACATTTATAATGAACGTTTCTCGAGATAAGCGGTGGTAAATTGGTTAAATCTAAAATACTTCGTATTTCCGCAGCGATGTTTTGAAATCTCAATATTAACAACTACAAGTACTCATTGGTATTAGTAGAGCGCTGTATAGATGAGTATTATCGCCGCTCGCGGAAATACTCATATTTCAGACTTTCCCACTGCTGTAACTCGGAAATATATTTTTTGACAAATGTACAATTTAAACGTTGCCGGCTATGGTCTCTGCTTTAATTTCCGATCTCGGATGTTTTTAATGTGGATTTTTTAGTGGGACCAATTCTCAAAAATCAAGAAAATCGGAGCTCGTTTAGGTACAATTTAACAGTCGCAAACATCCATTAAAAAAATGCAAACAAACAGTCGAATTGTATACCTCCTACGTTGGGTTCGTCGGTCGAACAAAATTTAAACAAATACCTACCTACTCAAGCCAAAGATTACAGAATACTCAAGCCAAAGTTTACAGAATACTGAAGCCAAAGTTTACAGAATGGTATTGTGTACCTATAAGCTTTGCTCAAGCTTTCATTGTTGAATAACACTGAACATAGACTAATAAAGAACCTTGGAGATCAAAAATTAGTAAATCAAAGCGAATGTCTGAACTTGAAAGTCATTAATAGTATCCAGTATCTTGAATGGCACCGTTAATCGATAATGGATTCTGAGGTATTTAACATAAATGTATGCTACCCACTGCTGCAGCAATCTTCCACCGAGTACCTTCAACTTGACCTTGACTAAGTCGAGCACACTTCAATGACACAGATCCGGACTTTGAGTGCAATGAAAAATTCTTAATTTACTATTATTTAATACATCCAAATAAATAATTTGTTGTGCCTTCCAAGACCACATCGTCTGACGTCAGCTGCATCGGCAGCTTATTAAAAATAATAATTTCAAATGTCAAAATAAGAAGTTCCTACCTATGTAGGAAATGTTCTCGATATGTTTACCCGACGATGAGTGTATTTACCTATCTTTCTTGACAACATAACGAAATGCCTGTCAATTGATAATAAAACGAGTAACATTTAGATGAAACATAGGACAAGCTTTCTATTCAAATTATCTTTAAAACTGACTACTAAAACAATTTGATTAGGTATAACATTATATAATCAGTATCTTATAATTGTAACGGAATCTTTCGACGTAATTTTCAACAATTTCAAGACCTCTGATTACCTTGAAAATGTGCAGACATATCAAGGTTAGATGACACTACAATATTAAATAAAAAAATAAATTTAAAAATGTTGAAAAAATATTTTAAAAATTCTAAAAGTCACTGAATGGTATCGAAATATCCAAACAACTTGATTGCTTAAAGTTAACAGAATGAAAACATAAATTAAATTATTTTAGATCTATTATCATTTGTCACACATACGAAATAAAATCGTGTCTCTTGATTATAATTATTTTGGATTCCGTTTTGATACTAAAAAATAATAAAATAAATTATGGTTATAAAAAAGACGCTTTAATAGCAAAACCGAACAAAAAGTAGAAATAGTTTGTAATAAAATTAAAATAATAGTTAAGTTATAAACAACATAATTAATTTTATTGTAAAAAGCGTGGGGTGCATCTTACTAATTTAATACCTAACTTTTTTAATTTTTGACCGATTTCATACAAAGGATTCAATTCAATTTATATTTTTGTTTTTTTTTATAAATTTGAGCGTTTTTCATTAAAAATTCACTGATTTTGATTATATTTTCTTCATACGATCAATATAGGTATTATATACCCATCCCTAACACTCACATGAAAGAGGATAAGCAGGATTTCGTTCATACTTTGTGTAACGGAAGTACTATATCCTCAAATTGTGGTATTTTTTAGGGTATTTTTCTTCAAAACTTACTCCAGAGCTTTGTAATAAATAATTACATAGATAAGGATTTATTCGAGACCAAATTTTAAAATACAATAATTTGAAAATTGGAAATCTGCAAAAATTTTAATCTGAACTTTTTCAAAAATCTTTAAAGAAAACTACAGAAATATATACATATTCCAGATTTTTTTATAGGTATATAAAAATGTTACAATCCCTTTAAAAAATCATTTTTTATTTTTAATTAAAAAAAATGTCATCAATATTGACAGTAAAATGCGGTGTTCCCCAGGGTTCGGTACTCGGCCCTATTGAGAAATTGAGAAAAATACAAAATTATATTGATATATTTTTTTTATTTTTCATAATGAGAGCTTTGTATGACAGACGGGCTAACATACGCCAGAGTGATCTTACAAGGGTTCTGATTTTTAATAAATTCCGCTACTATCAATTTTATGTAGATAAAACGTTCATTCACTTAATTAAAAATACATTTCCAAAATAATTTGCATTGAAGTGCCCTCATGTTAATCCCGATATTCCGCAAATTCAAAATTATAAACCTAAATATTCTGAACACAAAAAATCCTGTAAAAATAGCACCACAGTCACACGCGAACAGCTCTTTTTGTTACATCAATAAAATTTCTATTTATAAATTCGCACAACCTTAATATTATACCACCAAAATAACAAACAGAAAAAACTGAATTAGCTTATAGTTGTCTATTTTCATTATGTAACATTTGCGGCAATGAATAATAAATAAATAATTAATTGTGGTTGTGTGAATGTTGTTACATCACACGTCTATGATCGCAATTTACTCTACCATAGACACATCTATTTACTTTACTATCACTAAACACAAATGATGGCAAAGGAAGTTCAGTAGTGACGTTAACACAGAGTTGGTGACGTTTGTAAACATGGTGATAAAACATGTGCAGAAATTATTGTTGCGCGTGAGATTGAAGTAAGTGAAGGACAGACTCTTCTACTACATCTACATCATTAGAATAATATACTCAAAATTATCAATTTCAGTGTTTAATCAGCTTGCATATTCATATTTAACCAATGCGGTATTTTGAAAGTGCGCGACACATCAAACGTTATGCTGCGAAATTTGTAAGTTTAGCCTATTATATAATAATTATGATCGTAAATTTTTGTATTTCCCGCAATTATCTCAATACAAAGGAACATTTTATTGTATTTAGAAGCTTCACTTGGTTTTAAAATTAAATGGGTACGTTAGTGAAAATTTAAACTTTCTATGAAATTCTAAGTGTCATTTATTTATGACAAATTATCATAACTAAACAAAATCTTTAATTTTATAAAAAAAGAAGTGAATGAATTGCATATTTTGAGTCGAGGGGATTTGTAACCTGCAGCTCCACTAACTTATTTGTCTGTTAGGTCAGTTTATTTGTCGGTTTGAAACAGATATAAAATTCAAGGTTAAGGAAAAAAAGTTGTTTTTTTGTGTTGAAATTTTATACTGTTCTATTTTGTCGTAAGTGGTGCTTTACAAAATACAGTAGACACGCGATAGTGGCAACACAAAAAAATATATTTTCGGGTTATTCACGTTAACGAAGGTTATTTTATTTTATATGAAATAAACATTTATAATTAACAATATAAACATTAATATTATATGATCAATAGTAAAATACAAAATGATTTTTTTAAATAGTTAGAAATTACTTGCACTACAAAAATTATATTAAAAACAAGGAAGAAACTGAGTTCCTGAAAACAAAATAAGTGGAAGATATTTCCAATACCAACCAATACTACGTCCGGGAAGTAACAAATATTTATCCGGATATATATATATACAACGTTTGAATACCAATTTGCAGGCCGATAAAGTTTGTTTCCATTAAAATGCCGTGTGTTCACAGTATACGGTGGTCTAGCAGTCTAGAATAATTATTATTATTAATAGTTTCAGAGAAATGAGCGAAAATACTCAATTACAGGTGCTCAAGTTTTTTTAATCGGATGTTCTTGACTCCAAAAACAATTGCAAGTATCTTGTATCCTGAAACAACCACCTATAATATACTAGGTCGAACTTAGAGTCACCAACGTCGTAAACTTACAGTAGGTACATATTTCTGAGGAACAATAGAAATCAAATCATAAACGTATAAATAAGGGTTCCATTCATTCTTAAACATCAACATCACTTTTACGCTATTAATAAATCATTGTTTTTAAACTCCGAAATATAAAGGAAATACAATAATTATCATAATTTATTACTTCCTGTATCATTCAAATATAACAGCTGCATAGCAACAGAATTACAAAATCTCTCATAGGCATTAAAGAATTAATGCAATATAATAATAATATATATCAATAAATTATTCGAAGGGGTCAAAATTAATGATTTGAAAAAGGTAAGTATAAGTATATAAAGGTTTGCACAATTCAGTTTTAAACAATTGACTTTGTTTACCCAAAACATACTCGGTACTCCAGATATATTACTGTAGTAAAGCGAGACGTTGGAATTCAAATCTTGTCGACGTGAAGGTCATAGGTTCATTCTTGATTCCTGATACGATATTTATTTTTCTCATTCTCATTCACATATAAATAAGCTAGTACAACACTTCCGCATACTTCTTATCTTTGTTGGTTACTTATAGCTCCTATTTTTTTATTTAACATCTAATTAGCACCTAAATACCCCGTAATTCACCGATTTGAATGAGCTTTGGAACGAGCACATTTATAGAATTGATATATTACGTGAAAAAATTGTCACTACATACTATATATACTCGAATAAAAGGACTTCTGCTTTTAATCACTGACATAATGACTTGGACCTCTAGATAATAACACAAGATTAATAATTATATATCCCAAACAACTTCAAGATGTTTGTTATCATTTCACGCAGTACACGTTTATTATTTACAACATTTCACCTCAACAGAACATTTAATATTATGTATATTACCTCTGACCTCTCTCCAATATAGCCCGTAAGATAACGGAGACCTAGGACTAGGAATAAATTTCGCAACAAAAAAATATAATTCTATTACAATTAGTAGTATGATGTATAGATTACAACGCGTGATTTACATTCTACCCACATAAATATTTACGATCAAGTAGAACCAACACGTTTTCATGTTTCATTTTTTTTGCATTTGCATTGTATCACCATTTTATAAACTATAAATGTCGATGGTGTGTGTCTTTCAGAATGGGCAGCTTCACATCGGCCCCAAAAATTCTAAACAACGACGTTTTGGATCATGATGTCAACTTTGCCAAACAAATTAGCAGAACAGAGTTGTTGCAGCATTGTCAACGGCAACCCAAAGTGCATCCGATGGTGAAGAGGGCGTTCCGCAAGGCCAAATTTCCCGACTCAAACTACGGCTTGAAAGTCAGGAAACTCAACACAGTGACAAAAGGTAGGTATATAATATTACCCTTAAGGTAGTCAGCAAGAAAAGTGAAATAGACAGTAGTAAATCCAAAATAATCTGAGTTTAGAACAAAACTTCACCGAAAGGTACTCCTAAACCTTTGGAGAATACATTCTGTCAATTTACAGGTTGTAGTGAGTACATCTCAAACCCGTACTGTTTAAGAATTCTCCAATGGAATATATTATCGCAAGGTATGTTATTGGTCATCGAGCCGTAGAAACTATAAGAAATTGTAAGTTGATTTGTATTTTCTTCAGCTCTAGGTCAAATGAATGATAACTTTGCTAAATGTCCCGACGAAGCACTCGAGTGGAATTCCAGAAGATTCCTTATTGTTGAAGAACTTATCGAATATTGCCCTGACATTATCTGTTTACAGGTAAATTAAATTTAATAAAAAATTGTAACAAATCCCTCCAAAACAATTGAAGTAAATAAGAAAATATGTGCTCATCTTGAAAAGAAACGTACCTCTAAATTCCTAACCTGCTAACTGCTTTAGATCCCAGCTAATGCTTGAGCAATCCTGTATCTAGAAAATTGTGGTATCAGCTATCGATTTAATTGATAAATTTGTTGGTATTTTCAGGAAGTGGATCATTTCAATTTTTTGAGTCATATTCTTTCGACGCAAGGTTACACTGGCATGTTCTTCCCGAAACCTGATTCACCTTGCATCTACATCAATGGTAACAATGGTCCCGATGGTTGTGCCATCTTTTACAGGAAAGATAAATTTGAATTGCTGATGGCTGAGACAAGAATCTTGGAAATTTGGCGAGTGCAGAGTAATCAGGTAAAAATTCTACTGATATATAGATGTTGTCAATAACATTTACCAAACTCGTCCTTAGTTGTTGCATAATAAACGACTAGTATTTTATTTCAAACTCATTCGACAGGTTGCCTTGCTGATGATACTGAAGATAAAAGAGACTGGTCAAGAGATATGCGTCACGACAACCCATTTCAAAGCTAGGAACGGTGCCCTTTTATCAACTTTACGTAATGAACAAGGCAAAGATCTGCTGACATTTGTCGCCAAGCATTGTAAAGATAGACCGCTGGTTATTTGTGGTGATTTTAATGCCGAACCCATTGAATCTGTTTATAGTACAATGCTAGAAAATCCCCTTGAATTAGGTAGTGCTTATGCTGACTGTGATACTACAAACTTAAATGTGAATTCGGCACTTAGAGAGCCCTCATATACCACATGGAAAATTAGAGATGAGGGTGAGATATGTCATACGATAGATTACATCTTCTATACCAAGAGTAATTTAGAAGTGGATGCGGTTTTGGAATTTCCGACTGGTGAGGAGATTGGTGAATATAGAGTGCCTTCGCTATCATATCCATCTGATCACTTTTCGTTGGTGTGTGATTTCAAAATTGGACAAAGTTGTGAAAATTCCAAAATGTAATAAATATTTAATTTTAGATATGCATTAATAATTTTGTGATACTTGTATTTAAATGTAGGTTAAGGTTTTTCTGTTTGTACAATAACAATTTAAATTATATATAAATATTTGTAACTTGTTACATTTTTGTGGTTTCATCCGTGCTGGTAAAAATAACAATATTCTAAGTTATTGTAATGATTTGACTCAATAAACAGTATGGTGATTACAAATAATTCATTATTCCTATTTATTAAATAAAATATAGGTATAAATTATCGCTGAAAGTGACGAAAAAATAGCACTGCGGGAATGGCGGCGCTAGTGTTCCTGGTCTACGATCAATGGGCGATATCCTTAGACTAGGAAAGCCTAGTCTAAAGCGATATCCAACATGTCCCTGAAGAATATTAATGAATATAGTAACTAATGGACGTCTTCTGCAAAGATAACTTTTAAACTCAACAGAATAACCTGCGGTCAAGGTAATTCCAATATTCTAAGTTATTGTAATGATTTGACTCAATAAACAGTATGGTGATTACAAATAATTCATTATTCCTTTTTATTAAATAACATATATAAATTATCGCTGAAAGTGACGAAAAAACAGCACTGCGGGAATGGCGGCGCTAGTGTTCCTGGTCTACGATCAATGGGCGATATCCTTAGACTAGGAAAGCCTAGTCTAAAGCGATATCCAACATGTCCCTAAAGAATATTAATGAATATAGTAACTAATGGACGTCTTCAGCAAAGATAACTTTTGAACTCAACAGAATAACCTGCGGTCAAGGTAATTCCAATGAAATCTCTGCTGGGTGTTCTTCGCATCATCAATGAACAACCTAGAAACTCTGATGAATAACAATATTACATTATATAAGGCATGATTAAAATAAGATCTAAGCACTTACCTTTTATGTTTTAGCGACTTTTTCTGCCACTAGTTTATACACTTTTAAATAAATCTCCACACTATTTATAATTCACCTCACTATAACCGTTTGTTTCCGATAGCGGTATGATGACGTACCGTGGAAAAAATGAAAAAAACGTGGTTGTCCGCGCAGAAATTTCCCTTATAAACTATTCCTACCTTTCGTAGCTTGAATGAAAGGAGTATCTATAGAAAGTCACGAAGCCCTGAATATCTTGAAGATGCAAAATAAATTTCGCTTCAAGTGAATTTTGTTGATAAACCTGAAAAAAACCTCTGGGAAAACGGGCGGGGGTTCAATAACGCGGTCCCGAGTCCCTAAACTAAATAGCCCTAACACCTTCAAAATCAAAATCAATTTATTAATGTTATCATCAAGTGATTTACACAGGTCAAAGTAATGAGCAGTAAAACTGCGCTAAAGTATAGGATATCAAAAATATATATATATATATATATATATATATATATTTAAAATACAGTCAACACACCAAAATCATCAAACATTATACAACATAGAATACATAAAAGATTCAAGAGTTAAAAAGTGCATTCAAAAAACTCCTTTATACTATACAATACTCTCCAAAGGAGTATCATTTTTATTTTATTTTTAAATTTGTTCTATGGTACTTCCATAATGCCTTTCGGTAATACGTTAAAGAATTTTATTCCAAACCTTACAAACTAGTCCTACATTTTTGTTTAATTCTTCTTTCAGCTTGAAGAATGCGACTTTCTATAGAAACTCATTACGAATAACTGGGATAAAAGATAAGAAAAATAATCATCACTTTCAATAACAAAAGTGTAGAACTAAAAAAATAATAATTGAAAAATCTATGACAAAAAAAATGACACAGCTACGATCAAAAATGATGGCCCCCTTACATTCTAATCCTACCTGGAAGGACATTTGCACTCTGCATACCTAAAACAAATGATTCAGATGATTAATAAGCAAGTTTATAAGTACTAATCAGAGAGAACATATAGTACGCTCTGTCTGCTACTAATACATTTATTGCAAAAACTGGGACCGACCGACATTATTATTTGGCACCAACTTCGCATAAGTACCAACACCAGCGGAATAAAATATTAGTTTGTATTTTTCAGTGCACCAACTAATGAAGTCTGTCCTAGGTTTTGTATAGGTATTATAGCTCTTACTACTGTTGTAACTCGAATTCTGAATAACTTGCCCCCTTCATCCAACGCATTTAGGGGCAGGAAATGTTTTTGGATATAAAATTTTATCGATATATGGAACCATTTTTCAGAACTCCAGTTTCAAATAAAAAAAATCATCAAAATCGGAACACGTTTGCTACGCAAATAATGCAAATTAACATAAAAAGTGCACAGTTTGATTGTATATTTAAGTACCGACCTCCTCCGTTTTGGGATGTCGGCCTAAAAAATAAACCTCCATTATAGATTATCGAATTTATTATTGATTTAACTAAGGAAAAACCTTTTCTATAGCTGAATTGAAGATTCCCTAAACAGAACTGAATCATCACTTTTCCAGTTTTTACCGACTTAAAAAAGTGGAGGTATTCGATTGTATCTTAAATTTTAATTTACCGATATTTATGTACGTGCTTTTTTGTAGCAAAGTTGCTCCGATTTTGATGATTCTTCTTTCATTTGAAAAAAGTACTTTTCAACGTAGAAATAGATAAAAAATAAAAATATTATTCATTTGAAACATAACACAAAATAAATTCAATTATTATCGAAGAATAATACACATTTCACACATGTCACTTGTGTTTGTAATCTACCTCTGTGTAGAGTCTATAGAATAATTAACTTTGTTCGTATAATATCTGTCATTTCATATTTATTATCAATAATATTATTTTTCATTAAAGAATCACACATCCCTAAATATTTGCTAATAATTATAAGGCACAACTCGGTGCCCTTTCGAAGTGCATTTAATGCGAAACAGGTGTATTAGCAAATACCTATGTCCTATATAAATATATAATATATGGAAAAATAAACTGGGATGGGAAAATACCAGGAAATATGAAAATTAAATTCTATAACCAACAATCAATAATGGTTATCCAATTCAAGGAATAATATTGTACTACTTAGGTATAAAAGAACTTTTATTTTATTGAGCATGGAATTTATTTGAGAAACATCAGAAAAAATATACACAAAGATCTTAGTATGACTCAAAAAACTATATTATGATTGAGGTTGTCGAAACTGAAAATTATTTGACATGAAATATTAAATTCTAATAAATCCGCCTAAGTGAGTCATTCTTCCTTAATCCACGACATAAATAAATATGCTTAGGAAAATAAAAACCACAATAAGGTACCTTGTACTTACATTTGTATCGCCCTTTTTAAAGCACGATCGCTTTATCCTGCCATCAAAGGGGAGAAGAGAATCCTGGAAATACACACAAAATTTGTCACTTCCAAAAAATAAGCGTCCCACCGATTCAACATTCCCGAGAAAAATGCGTTTCTTCAAATGTATTCAAACAATCACAACATCCGTCGAGTCGAAGGTAACTAGAAAAAGTTTTTGCATTGCTTGCATACCACATGTTAATAATTGTCAAATAATCGAGTCTTCTTCTGAAAAAACGCCGTTGTAAATACCTACAGCTGCTCTTCAATGATATTATACAGGCTAACTAATAAGATGAAATTAAACAAATTCAAAAGTTAATCAATGATATTTTTTTAGAGATAGTAATATATATATATATTAATAGTAGTAAAGATTATAACGTAGGACTTCAGTTACTCACCGCTGTAGGTAAAATAATTTGATAATCTTTTGGATAATGCTAGTTTAATATGTATGTATATATTTGGTATACTTATTATTTCAAAAAATTACAATAAAAAATTATTTTGTCAAAATTGGATTATTCATAGATAGTTCGATAATAGGGAAATAGAAATTAAAAGTTCTTCAACTAGATTTATTTTGAATGATCCAAGCGATGGATAATGAAGTTAAAGTTAAATAAGTCCCTTGAAAAAATCTAGGATGAGACTTATAATTACTGGACAAAGAAAATTAGCATATAAGATAATTTGGAATGTTCAATTTGAGTTGGTCCAGCCACCTGAAATTTGAAACAGGCAAAATTTTAGCAGTAAGTAGTTACCAATAGAAAATTGTTTGAACGTCCCGCTAAATTCAATAAGGAAGTTAAAATTCTTTTTTCAAATCGCTTTTTATTTTTAAAACATTAAATTGTATGTTTTATGGCGATGGCTGACAGCAGAGATGACAGTTTGAAAATATAAGTGTTTCTTGGTTCATAGAATTACCAAGGAGACATCGCATTCGGAGAGCAAGTGAAGCCTAATAAGAACTAAATCAATGGCCGCTCTAACGTGACACAATATTCTTTTTTCGACAGCGATTCTTGTATCCAAGAGCGTCGCATTTCACCATTGTGCTAAGATAAAAAAATCGTCATTTTCATTAAAACTAGGAAAGTAATAGCACAAAAGTGAGAATCAAGATGGTTGTCCCTGACTCCCTGAATCAAGATAAGCTGTAAACACCAAGGCACAGATTAGAATGGAAATATTTAATCTGTGACCAAGGTGGGGAAACACTAATGGCGGCCGATGAAAAATTGGCTTCACTTTCGTTTCACGGCGGCTATACAGAGAGCAGCATCTCCAGTGGCAAAGAGTACTGGCTGACGGCTGAACACACCCAAAGAGCAAACACATGACAAATGTCAACTTTTGATGTTTGAGATTTATATTATATCCAAACGTCAACGTCATCGACAACAGCAAAAAGTAAAATCAAGTCTTGACAATAATTGGGTTATTATTCAATAAATTAAATATTGGGCTTGATACAAAATGAGTACAAAGACTAAAACAATAGAGAAAAATTCTCCTAAAGCACCTCAAATTTCTGTTTGGTCTAGAGCATTCACATCGAATTCAGACTGGCCTGATAAGGTTAGCATTTGATCATTTTTACTTTTCATCCCACTTATGACTGAAAATTAATTACAGGAGGAATTTCTTGATGTTATATATTGGGCGCGACAAGCCTTGGGTCTAATATTGGGTATTATGTGGGGCCTTATACCATTGAAAGGTTTTCTTGGTCTTGCACTGTAAGTACAGCAGTAACAACTTACATTAAAGATTATTGACATTCTTTCTTCCAGTTTTGTAGTAATAAATGCTGGCGTTTTATACTTCTACTTTAGCAGTTTTCAAAATGTAGATGAAGATGAATATGGGGGCGCCTGGGAATTGACAAAGGAAGGCTTTGTGACTTCTTTTGCTGGTTTTCTTGTATGTATAAATTCAGTAATACAAAGTTCTTCCAAGATGAAAATTGATGTTAAATATTTGTTGCAGGTTACGTGGATAATTATTTATTCCGGTTTATATTATGAAGCGGAAAAATTAACGTAATTTAGGTATGTAAATTTTCTATTGTAATATATGTTTTGTTGATATAGGGTTTTTATTTAATCCCAGTGTAAAATATATCGTTTCCTTAACTGAAAACATGGTATGGCCTAAAATTGGAATAATGTATTAAATAAAGAATACTTTATTCAAAGTACAAAAAGGATTACATAAAATGGAAGCATTTACGCTATGAATGTGTATAAAATTGATGCATAAACCATAAAATATATATATAAATGGGATGAAACCATATCTGAATATATGAAATACAATTAATGATAATTTTTAAAAGAAAGCAATTGAAAAATATATAATTCTCGTTTATATACACGTGTAGATAAAAATGTTTAAATATTTCCAAACTTTGAGAAATGCGTAAGGAATGGAATTGTTCAAAATAAGATAATTATAAAGATATCACAAACAAATCTAAAATTAACTATCATTACAGATAAAAGATCTCCCCGGAATTAAGGAAAGAGTAAAATTTGTATTTTTGTCACATACCAGGAAGCCCCTGGAAAAACTGCTTAATGTTTTTTTATTTCGTGATACACAAAAAATAGATATCTCAAAGGAGATCTTGATCTGGTCGAGATAAATAAAAAATATCGCTTTTCTAATATGGAATGAAATTTGACAAAGTTCTAAATCCTAATTTTTGGCATTGCATTTTTAGTAATTGAATCAATACAAACTCAGACGGACTGTTTTCATAGCAGAACAACATGTTTTTTTATCCTACAAAAAAAGTTGATCAAAAAAGTCTTACAACATTTGAACTTTTATTTTACTTACACTACTACGGACTAATAATAATATTATTTGTTCAGAAGTGCTGTAAAAAGGAAGCACAGTCATTTCAGAAAAAGTGGTGACTTTTGAAAGTAGTCGGAAAACTATGAAGTCTGTATTATTTGTGTCAAACCTCAAAAAACGTTTGCGCTATATAATATATAACACACGCTGATTCTATTAATATTTTCGTCGTAATCTAAATTTTAGTAAAATACACCAAAGTCTAAAAAATAACGTTTTTCACTATATAAATATATATATATTAAAAAACGTATGTGTTTGTGTGGCAGTCAAGAATTCCATAATACTAATTGAAACGTTCTTTGTATTATTTGAAAATATATGCGTACTATGAAAGCGAAGGTAACAAAAATACAAGGAAGTTTCCAATCTACACATTATTATCATACTCTATATAGGAGAGAAGATACAGAAATTGAGAACAACCACTATCATCTTGTTCTCTTTCTTATACATCTAAAAAATTGAGGAATTCATCTACTTATATGTGCATCTTCTGTTTCTCTACAGTTATAATTGTCATCTCTTCTACGTCCTACCGTGTTTGTCGTGTTAGCCGCTTGTTTATTGGATGATATCCCCTAAAAAAATATTAAAGTTTATCGATACGAATACATTTGTTGGAAACCATCACTCATTGGCTGTATTCGTTGCTGATGTTTTTGCTCAAAGTGATCCGCTTGCGCATTCGCTATAGGAAGAAAAAATAAAACAAAACAGACAGTGAACAATAGGGAACTTGTCAAAAAATAAAAATTAGTAAAATAGTCAAAATCTCAAATTATTATCATCGAAAGTTAAGAAAGTAAAAAAAAAAATCTAACTGAAATATAAGGGTTTAAAATGTTGTTATTTTGCATCGTCTTGATGCAAGGAGTGACGTCACAGCAGCTCCCGCACGTTTGGCCTCGTTTGAATTGCTTAGCGAGGATTCCAACTTTTTATACTTAAACAAACAAATGATGAAATAAAAATATATAGGCAAGTTCCCTATTGTTCAAAAGGTTACGAGCGTCAAAAGATCAGTAACAAAAATGTAGCCTCTATGAATCTTTTGGAACTCAAAATAGTATTAAAGAATACTGACGAATTAAATTAAAAAAATATATAACATAAAATGCTGTTTTGAGTTGCAAAAGATTTTTGATGGGTGACGTATGAATCGCAAACCATAAGCAACATAAAATAATGAAAGAAAAATACCTTATAACGTGAAAAAAACTTGAAATCTCCACGCTCTGGAAAATAATTCTGCAAAATGCCTTGTAAAGAAAAAGAAACAATAAGTAATACGCAACGCAAAGTAATTTTAAAAGAGAAATGCTTAAAATTGTTGTTCAAATGCAACAAATGATCTGGAAAGTTCGAACATACTGATATAATTTTATACAAATAAAGAACTGAATTCCAAGCGTATTAAAAGCAAACAAAAACAAATAAAAAGCTTACAAAAGCAAAAGCTTGATGACAATATGAAAATATAAGTGGAATACGAAAATGTTTCAAATAACGCTTACCCCCTTTTTTAATTTTCAAATCTTTAGCAATTCGCCTATCTATCGATGAACATTCCGAACTGTCCAATGCCTCAATCGAGTCTGGTGTATTGCCAGTGGAATTGTTCGGAGAAGAACTATCACTCATAAGACACAGATCTGTGGACTTAGCCTCGGAATTATTCACCATCGACCAGGGTCGAGGTTTTGGAGCAATTGTAGGACACGACTTCATCTTCATCTGCTTTAATGAATCAACCTCATCTGGAAAGAGAGAAGAGTAACAGAATATTTACAACAAGAAAACTCAATAATTTTTATTTGAAGAGATAGATATTCCATTACCAATTTTTGAGCCATCTGGTGACAAGCCCTTCGATAAGGTGCTACCTGGAGAATGATCATAGCTTGATTCAGCCGCCAAACTACCATCACTGCTCTCCTGAGATACGATACTGTCACCTGTCAATCGTCTCGTTAGCGGTGATGCCGTTTCAATTGTATTTTTTCGCATGAATGACGGCGAGAATTTCTCCAAATTATCTATAGATCTCGATCGAGGTGTTGGAGTCATCAAACCTACAAAATAAGAGAGTCCCCTAAATATATTCTGGTATCCATAAAGAGCTAAGGATTTTTTACCTCTGAGTAGTGGTGAATTCCTACTCAGTTTTGGAGTTCTTCGGTCCTCACTCAGGGACGGTGACGAGAACTCATGGTTCGGACTGCCTGCCGTATGAAATGAATGACAATCATCAGATGTGGGCGTCACTGAGCCAGGTCGGAAGAATGAATCCAGTCCTTCGCCCAAGTCTTGCGTCACGGAATCTATCACATCTGGTGGCTTGACGACAGGTCGTGTAGGCGCTCGGGTCTTTGCTCGTCTCGGTCGACCTTTATTGAGGAATATACCTTTGACTAGATGTTGCAGCTGATGATTGGCATTGGGTAATTCGGTGACTGAATCCTCTTCCTCCTCCTCTGAGTTACGTGTTAGTGTTGGTAGCAAGCTGGGTATATCGTCGGCAGAGATGCCTTCAACACTATCGACTACTGATTTAGGTCGTAACTTTCTGCCATGCATGCTTTTTCTTTTGATGGATAGATGAGGCGTGGCCTGATGGTATGAAAATAGAACGGCTATAGGGTTTCGGGCTTAGAATGGACAGTTAGAAAAAACACGAAGCCAAGAATATATACTGTGTGCCCAAAATTGTTGATAGATGTATGAGGAGATTTTTTTGCAATGTAACATTTTGATTTTCAACGATGTATAAAAAATAGAAAAAATAAATTACGGGGACACTGTATAAATCACCAAAAATATAAGAAAGCAACAAAAGTATTTTTTTGTTTCTAATTAGCGTGAATATCAAATAAAAATAACAAATTATGGGAAACGTATTGGGATCTGACAGGACGTGCCTTAGTTTAATATGAAGTAAATTATATGACAATTTTAGACACCATGATTTTGTATCATCTGGCTATTCAGAATACTACAATTATTGTATTCTATATAAAAATAATAACGATTGAAAATTCAATTAAATGAAAGTTATAATATGGAAACTTAAATTGATTTATTTTGTATTTTAGTCACCTCCTAACGAGAAGTTTTCTTGTAGTCCTGGTCGCACCACCTTGAATCGTAATGAAGGCTTTATATGTCTATTAGTCAATATCAGATCCCATTATGAAATATTCGTGTTTTCACTACTCTATTAAAACTAGCTACAAAATCTCAAAACCAATTCAAAATAATTCATTACTTACAAGATTCAAATATTCCAATTTCTGCATGTCAGAAAAAATCACAATATATGATTATATGAATTCGCAAATCTCTAATCAGTCTAAAAGTAATTAACTTACCAATGGTGAATGATCTGATTGATGACTGCTATCTGTAATTGAGATATCACTAGCCCCATGACGTGAACTATCAGAACTATTCAATCTCGATCGTCTCGGTGGTGAATCGATTCTAATTGCACTCGCATCACCAACAAGGATTTTGTAGCTTCTCATCAATGCCTCGTAAACTTCATCAGTTACCTGCTCCGCCAGATGAGATGCCGCCATAATGGTCAATTCCCTGCGAAAGTAGAAAAATCTAAACTTATCTAATCCAGTCAAAAGACAGCTTCTATTTTGTCATTCTAGCAAAAAATATTTCGTATTCCCCTCGTATGCCCATCAGTGTTGCCAATATATCTAGTTGTTTCGCGATAAAAATTTCGATTGACGTGACAGTTGACTTGAGTTGACACTTTTTCTTTGAGGTTAATTAAATCAACTTACTTGACAATGTGCATGAGATGAAATATTAATTACAAAAATGCAGAGTATTCCAAATATTAAACGAGACGCCCCTAATATCCTCATTACCGGAACACCAGGTGTTGGAAAGTCCACACTATGTAAAAAATTAGCTGAAATGACAGGCCTGCAATGGCTGGATATCTCACAAATTGCCAAAGATCACAACTGCCTCGAAGAGTTCGATGAAGAATATCAGTGTCCAGTACTCGATGAAGATAAACTCCTTGACGGCCTCGAAGAAACAATGTCCAAAGGTGGTAATATTGTCGATTACCACAGTTGTGAATTCTTTCCAGAAAGATGGTTTGATCTTGTATTTGTAATAAGATCGGACAATACTATTTTGTACGACCGATTAGTATCGAGAGGTTACACGGGGAAAAAGTTGGAGGACAATGTGCAGTGTGAAATTTTCCAAGTGATTTTAGAAGAAGCTAAATCCTCATACAAAGAGGAAATTGTCGAAGAGCTTCACAATAATATTCCACAGGACTTTGATAAGAATATCAATATGATATGTGTGTGTTTACAAAAGTGGTTCCAGGAAAAAGAGAATCAATAACATATTAATATGGAAAGGCGCTGATTTTGTTAAAAGTGAACAAAAGTGACACTACTAATTCAGTTTGAATAAATGCGTTTACATACCTTGTTCTATTCATAATATCGACACCAGCCTGTTGTTTAATGCATGTAGTGACAAAATCAAGGGGTATTTGCTTCTTCCTTCGACATTCACGCTTAATGTCTTGGACAGTCTCTTCATCATGCAATACATAAGGACATTGTTCCTTGCAACACTTGAGCATTTTCTCAGTCGTTGCCTATGAAATAAAAATATTTAAATAAAAAAAAGCATATGTAACCATATTTTGTTTTAATCAAGTATAGCTTCCAAACGCCCAAGGTTTAACGTCAAATCGAGAATTTGGCTAATTTTAATTAATTTCACAAAGATATTCGGATGTCTAGAAATGCATAAAAAATTACTTTTAACAAAATTCCATTACCTGCACATAGTCACAAATACTGCCATGTATATCTGCGGCAGCTTGCTGCAATTTATCCTCGACGGGGTTCTTATCATTTCTATGTTGAGCCACTTCTTGCAATCGAATCAACAACTGTTTGGAATTTTCTGCATCCTGAATAACACCAGTGGCATGATTGATGTCATTATTAGATGTGATGGAATCTGAGGCTAAATTTTTGATAGCCTCTTGTGTTTGTTGTACCAAACGATCCAACGCCTGTTGTTTGGACGTTAGCAGGAAACCAGGCTGCATCGGGATCATTTTGAGCAGGTATTGCTTGTAGGACACATTCCTGTTGAGCAAGTCTTGTATTTTACGCATCAACAAATCAGTTCTTTCAGCATTCGCTTTCATACAGGGCGTTATATCGAATATGGGAAATGGCATGTATTGCACTGTTCGATTACTTTCTAATGCATACGCTAGATCACTGTAACCTTGTAATGTTATGTTATTTCTATCGAAGATGATTGTTTTCAGCTTATTATTAATTTGTAGGGCTTTCGCTAATAATCGAGCACCAGAATCGCCTATCATGTTACCTGGAAAAAATACACACATCATAGCTAAATGTGTAAAAAAGAAAACATTTCAAGTGAAATCTTACCGCTTATATCTAAGGTTTCAAGGCTCTTGTTATCACCAAGAGCGTTCAATAAATTGAATAGATCAGAACGCAATCGACAATCGGGTATCATTAACGATTGAAGAAGACACTCATCGTCTTGTATCACTTGGACTACTGAATCCATTATAAGAGACATATGTTTCTTCATGGTTCGAGCCATATTTAAATGTTTCAAAGATTTATTTTTACTTATTGCTATCACTACATTGCATAGGTCCGAATCCATATCTAGAAGAAAAAAAATTGCTATTAAGTTATTTAGATTTTTCAAATACGGTATTTAAAATATAAGAAAATATAGATGTCAATAGTTTTGCGCAGTATAATTGAATTTGAATATAAACTCACTGTTTTCAGAAATGTCTAGACTAGAAATACAACGAACTCCGTGCACACATGATTCCAAAACGTGGGCTCCTTGACTACCCAAACCGCAATTGCTTATATCTAACGACATTTCTTTGGTAAATTCGTTACAAGCCAGTCCCAATAGTAAATTTCTGTAGAAGAAAAAAAAGACAATTAGAATTACGCAAATAACAAATGTAATGATTTTGATGTTTCAACTCACTTCAGTGCTTCTTGAGGTAATTTACAGTGCGACATATTGAGATACTTTAGATTAAGCGTAGTGCTGAAGAACTGTTTGAGTGATATCGGAGCTTCCTTACTTTTCTTACTACTAAATGGGTTCTTAGATATATTTAGATGAACTATGTTGGATGTACAGCCTCGAACTAGAGCACCAAAAAGCTGTAATAATATTATATTGCAGATATTCTAACAAGGTTTCTGTTAATATTAGTTACTATAAAAAATATACTGATTATTCTTAACCACAATGTAGTGGTTTGAAATTTTTTGAAAAACTTTACAACAATAAATCCAACAAGATTAAGAAAAAAAACTTCCATAAACTACAAAAAAATCTCAAAAATATATATAACAACATTTCTACTTCGGAGTTGATCTTTCATGGATTGTTTAACGACTAAAGCCTGGCTACATCATTTCATAGAGAAACTATATTATCTTATGAGTTTCCTTACATTCTCTAGAATAATATCCGTTGCAGAAATATCGATGTGTTGTAGAGCATTAGTTTGGGATAGAAAATTATGGAAATTCTGCAACAACATTAAAAATATTGAGTTAGCGATAATGTATAAAGCTGTTTTTTCTTACAGTAATATCATCTTTCAAGCTATTCCCACTCAAATTTATGAATGTTAAAGTTGTGACTGAGCTTGAATTATTGCATAGAGCACCAAATAGATTGTTGACACCTTTCGAACTTAGGCCGCAATGAGCCAAATTCAAGTGGACTAGACCTTTGTTCAATTTTTGGATACAGTTTCCTAAATAAGTAGCACCTGAAATCATAAACAACATTCATGATTTGATATTTATATACCTATATGTGACAGTTAACGTGTAAAGTGATCAGTCATTGTATACAATCACCAGTAAATTTGTCTGCTGGGGTGAATTTTATTCTTCACTTCAATGTTAGTGATATTGTCTCCCTTGTCCTAATATATGGAATTGCCAAGGGCAAGGTAAGTTCAGTGTCGCTAGATCTACTTATTAAATTAATGAACGTACAGTTTGTTTCACGAATCATGGCTATTGTGTGTAATCATTCCCGAGCTACGTACATATCGCTATACGTCTCATCGAATCTCATTATCATGAAATTCTCTACAACGTTTGTCGATCTAAGCTACTACATCAGTATGTCAAGCTTATGTCCTTTTATACAATGATAGGGCGCTGCACGTATGTCCGAAGGCAACGCAATCTTTATTTCATAGGCGTCAAAAAGTCATTGGTGACATTTCAGATAATTCAGGTGCATAAATTTATATTTCATGACTCAAGCAATAAATTTGTATTCTGTGTGTCTGCATTATTGTTAATAATAAATCTCTTTCATATTATGTTTGCTTATTTAATCAATCGAGATTTTTTCATCTAATTATATGAACTTCCTTAAATGCCATATCTTAGCTCGAAATCGTTACGCCACTGATTTACTCCCGTCAGTTGGATTGATCCATTTTTCGTGTTTTCAAGGCAGACGCCAACATTCGTGAAACAAACTGTATACATTTACCGATTGACGTAACTACAGGATTATACAGGATGTGATTTTGTTCTGTAATCAGAAGTTTACTGCTTTATGGATAAAGATATCAAAAATATGTTTTCACAAACTATATCTTATTTTTTAAGCTCTATAATCCAAACATATTTTCAATTGTACCAGGTGCGTCGAAATTGTATTCAACTTCATTTTTTCTTATGGAACATGTATATTTTTATTTATTAATTAAATTCTTCATAAAATTTTAATGCTATTTGTAGAACAAAACTTGATGATTAATGTTAACAGATTTACAGATATAAGTGTTTTTTTTTAAATTACAAAACAAAGGCACTTTATAAAAATTAATATCTCAAAACATGTAGAAGAGCAGAGAATTATTTTTTTTATCAGAGTTACACATAATATTGATACAGATTATTATGAATTGGTTAAATTCCCTTTATATCATACGAGGCGTGAGCAAAAAGTAGTTTTCTGAAAGGTTAGAAAAAGTTGAAAAAGTCTATTTTTTAAATTGGTTGGTATATTTTTTATTGTCACTGGAAAGAGGAGAAAATTCTACATGTGATCTACCAAAAATATTTTGAATATTCAACAAAAAAATTTATAATATATATTTTTTTTATGAAACTGCAAAATATTTTGTGTAGATCACATGTAGAATTTTCTCCTCTTTCCAGTGGCACAATAAAAAATATACCAATCCTTATGAAAAAATTACTTTTTCAACTTTTCAGAAAATTACTTTTTGTTTACGCCTCGTATGATATAACGGGAATTTAATCAATTCATAATAATCTCCAATATTATGAGTGACTCTGATAAAAATTTCATTCTCTGCTCTTCAACATGTTCTGAGATATTAATTTTTATAAAGTGCCTATGTTCTGTCCAAAATTTCAGCAAAATAGTTATATCTCGAAATCTATTGACAATAGTCAAAAAAATGAGTTATACAAATAACATTAAAATCTTATGGAGAATATCGTTAATCAATAAAAATATACATGTTCCATAAGAAAAAATGATGTTATTTGCAATTTCCGACTATTTGGGCGCACCTGGAACAATTGAAAATAATTTTGGATTAAAGAGCTTAAAAAATCAGGTAGAGTTAGTGAAAACATATTTTTGATATCTTTATCCATAAAGCCGTAATCGTCCGATTACAGAACAAAATCATACCCTGTACATAAAATTATAAAAATACTTTTCACTTACCTTTATCCTCTATTGGATTAAACGATAAATCTAAGGTATGTAGAGCCGTAGCCATATTCAACTTTAAAACGTTGGATAACTTATTTACAAAATCGGATTTTAAACCTAAATTATCAAGATATAATTCTTCCAAATTGAGAGATTTACGGAAAACATGCAGAATTCTATCAATATTGTCGTGAGAAAGTTTCACTTGGTTTGCTCGCAATTTCGTGAACCAAGTATTATATTCCAGAGCACTTATGATCGGAATCAAATCTCTGTAATAATAATAATATTAATTAATGTTGAGAAAATATCACCATAAGAAAAATTAATTTCAACTGTTATATTTACTTCTGATCCAAATACTCGAAATCTTTGAGGCTAAGTTCCCTTGTATTCAAAGAAACATAAATGTTATCAATATCCCAAGCAACTTCTTCTCTGTACGTTAGACCGTGAAAATCACACATGCACGCATACTGATTGGAAAATCCTCCACAAGGTCCAACTTCTCTTCGACTGCTAGCAATAGCTTCTAGATCGCGTAACTGTTGCAATCTAGTATTCGGGATAACCTCTATCTATAATCCAAATTATTAAATATGGAAGATTTGATTCATTACAATATGAATCTCAAACCTTTCTTATAATATGCTGTAATGGCACAGTTGGAAATATATTTCTTATAGCATTATTCAAAGCTCCTATCATATTATCCACTTCAGTACTACATTTGGAATCTTCACCAACCAGAAATGAGTATACTTTATCATTTACAGTGAGACTCAATTGGTTGCCCCGCTTGCTCTCCAACGCCTGAATTTCCAAGTAGTGGAAATGGCAATCGATCTGAGAAATGAAAAAAAAAATTAGAATTAGATATACAAAAGTTTAAATGTAAATATTATTACCTTTGTTGGCACCTTTGCTGTGAGCAGTAGAATTCGACATGGTGAAAACACCTAAAAAATTGTATCAAATTGAGGATAATGATTACTTGATATCTAAATGACGCTAAATATTTCGGTGTATATGAATAACAGAAGTTTTCTTCAGAAAGTAAATGCAAATATTTAATGATTAACACCAAAAGATGTTTACTCTGAGCTGGATCCGTTTATCCAGACTCTAGAATCCAAGAACTGGTACCTACCTAAGCACTCTATCCCGACTCCATTAAATAAATAAATATACTCAAAGAAAATAATCTTTATTTGAAACCTAATATACAAAATTAAGTATATGATTAATTTTGATATAAAATATTCTTATAATAATCCTTCAATAAAATTATATCACAATTTCTTTTCTAATTAAACATCATTCAATTTACAAATATCTTCATATTGTATTCCACTCAATTTTCTACCTTTAAGAAGTCCAGATGCGATTTCCACATTTACACAGAAATTTTTCTCATCAATAGATAATAACGTAGCTTTTTCACCTCTATAGGCACCATTTACAATCAAAACTAACTTACCCAGAGCGGGTATTACAGTTTCCAAATCAGCTTGATCTATTTTCATTTTTTTACCGCTATCGAGAAGTTTAACAATAGCTACATATTTACCAACAACTTCACGAATAACACCTTTTTGTTTATAAAATTCATCACCCAAACTTTTTGTTACAACTTTCACAATAATGTTTTCAGCTAACCAATAGTCTTTTCGATTTCTCTTCTCTTTTGTTTGTTCTTCTAATTCCTTGATTTCATCCAAAGCTGTTTTCTTTCTTGTTTCAACTTTAACTTTTTTAGTATCGCTGGTAGTAGACATAACTGAAGCTGGCCTCTTGAAAGTTTTGTCAATAAAAACTGGTGGAACAATAATTGGTTTTTCTGTTTTCAATTTGATATCCAGTTTCAACGTTTCTTCTTCATTTTCACGGACAAATTCAGTATATACCGGATCAGCAGAAGGTCCTGCCTTTTCATTTGCTATTTTGACCTGCTTTTCAATGAATTCCATTTGTTTCTCTTCGTCATTCTTATCCATCTTTAATTTCTTCTTTTTCTTCTCTTCATTTGCAACAGTCTCAGGACTTCTGTCAATGTAAGTAATAAACCAACCCTTCTCGGTTTCATCTACTATACATTGACCTGTTTTGCCGAGCCATTTTACAAATCCTGTCAGAGTTACCCATCTGGTACCATTCATGTGCACATGATCACGTTCATGTATATATTCTTGATACACTCTATTGGCATTCACTCGTTTTGTCCCAAACTGCCTCCTCAATATCTCCGTATAGCCCTTGGCAAATTCATATGAAAAATCATCTATGTACCGTTTGGAATTGTCGGCAAAAAGAAGCAATTGACGCTGATGAGATTCGGACATGGTATGGCACTTGAATCCATTCTCATCTCTGCATTGTTTCTGACACATCTGACAATACCACCGCAACTTCTGGAGCCCCTTCGCTTTCATTTTGTTGGCCAAATATTTTGGCGTTCCTACTTCTGCCTTTTTACCCATTTTTATAGAGTATCAATATAACACTTCAACTTATTCCAAAATAATATCCAGAATATGGTCAATAAACAAAAGACAGGACTCTTGAATAACAATCCAAATGGTTAGAAAATCAACAACATTCATCAACAAAAATGTCAAATCAATTGAGAAAGTGAAGTTGGAAATTACACGAAGATAGCTTATTATCTGACATAGTGACCAGTAGTACCAACATTAACTTATTTATAAAACCCAGAAAAGTAGCGCCAAGATCAAAACTGATCAAATATTGATTCGAGCAAGGATGTATCAGGTGCAAATGATATGATAGAAAAAAAAAACACTTACCAATACCCTATTTTCAGTCTTGTCGCCTTTGGTCTCCAACCTAACCACATTTTTGAAAAGTATTTTTACTTTGTTTCCAACAGAGGATTTAATGCTTTCTGTGGATAAAAACATAACTGGCTTAGATGATGAATGAGTGACAACTTGTTATTACAGTGTTCATTTAATGCACTGTTTCAAGTACATAAGAAATTTATCGTGCTAAATAAATTATTCGAATAGCATATATTAAGCCACTTTATCCAATTAGTTCTGAGCTCATACCATGAATATAATATACAAATTGCATTATACATTTCATCCTATTTACGCATTCTCCGATGTGATTGAACAAATTTCAATAATACACATTCAGCATACATAGAGACTTATTATTATAAATTGTTAAGGAGAAATTTCCACAAATTAACAAGAGGTCAGTGGGTCATTTTCGTGTGCCGCTGATTTGACTGACCATGCAAATTTGTTAATTATCAACGCTTCAAAGCATCAGAGCCAGCAACAATTATAAAAGTTAATTGGATGATTCATTCAGCCATTACTAATTGGTTCATTTGAAATTAATCTAGTTTACCATTTTGATAAGCCATCAAAATATAAACAGTTTCTTTGCAAAACAATTTGTCATCGCTATCGACACTCCCCTTACTTGGTTCAGGCCATAAATAATTTAAAAATATTAAAGCTAGCTTTCTTTACTCACCATTCAAATCCTTCGTTAGTTGGGAACGAGTAGACATAATTTAAAATAACAAGACAAACCACATTTATTTCTTAAAATTGTCGGGCATTTTGGAATAATCCTAACAAAAAGTCATTTCTTATTTAGTTGTCACTGTCAATATTTTCGGGTTATTAGGTTGGTGCTAGTGGGTTTTTGTGTATTTTGCCAACGTTACCAACACTAAATAAATAATATCATGCTTACAACTATTTTTTATAGCTCAATTTGTGATTAGCTTGGCAACACTGTTGATTCATTTTCCCTTATCACTTGTCAGACAAGTGACAGGGACAGGTGACTGCTGACAATTACCGTATTGAAAAGTTGTCAAAAATGATATTAAAAATTGTACATTTAAAAGAAACTAAATCTGTGATGTGATGAATATCCATTGTTGGAAAATATTCAAAAGTATTTTTTATTGTTATAGAAAAAATGGCAAATTCTGACAAGAAACATAGAAGCTTCCTTAGTCGATTCAAGTCTCTTAGAATAAGAGGTAAATGCAAAGAAGATGGTAATTTAATAATAACTAAGGCTGATAATGATAGTTCTTCAAATAATCTGAAACAAACGAGTATTAGAAGAAGTCTTATCAAAATGCACAGTCGCGTAACAAAAGTCTTTCAAGATAGAAGTAGTTCAAACAGAAATTCTATCAACATTCCTTCGAACTCATTATCTAAGGTGAGCATTAAATAAATCCGTGATTGAATGTAAACAATAAGTTATCCTAGATTAGCAATCCCAATACTCTACATGATGATAATACAATGAGTCCACAGTCATCCGCCGAAAATATGAGTTCAAGAGATAACATTCAGAATTCATTCGAAGCATCTAGTCATCATGAGCCTGTATGTAGATTATATACGAGGATTGTCGTTCACATTTATTATTGAATAATATTACAGCTCTCAATAGATGATGTTGAGAACTCAATTGAAGTTCCCGCAGTTCCACCTAGAATCAGGCGGAACGATTCCCAAGCCATTGCTGACGAAAAATGTGTGGCTCCAAAAAATGAAGTAGGCAAATTATTAAATTACTATTGGTACTGGGGACCAATTTCTAGGAGTCAAGTGGAAGAAAGACTAAAGGACAGTCCTGATGGAGCTTTCCTTGTTAGAGATTCTCTAACAGACAGGTCAGAGTTGCTACTTTATTCTACATTTGATCAGTTTTAATTAATGTTTTATTTTATGCATATTTTCAGATATCTATTTACTTTAAGTTTTCGAAATTATGGGCGTTTACTTCACACTAGAATTGAGTTCAACGAGAACGGCTACAGTCTAGCCGATCAAGAAGGTTATTCCAGCGTAGCTGAACTCATTGAAGATGCCATGTCTAAATCACGCGATAGTATTTATTGTTATACAAGAACCAAGGAAGATATTATTCCAAATTTTCCAGTTAGACTCACTAAACCAATTTCAAGGTATGATAAAGTACAGAGTTTAAAGTATCTGGCTAGATTTGTTGTTAGGCATTACATTAATTTCAATGATATTGAAAAGCTGCCATTACCTGTATGTCTTGTAAAGTATTTGCAGGAAAGTGGACAGTATTTCTGAAAATGTTTCATCTTTTATTTGTTATTATTTTTTTCTGTATAGATTAATGTTATGAAATTATTGTAAATTTGCAAGTCAATAGGTTTCTGATGAATTAATATCTATTGGTTTCTGTATTAAATACTCTTCGAAATGTCTATTGTGTTGTTACATAATATAAATGTATTAAAACTGATTATCTGGATCCAAATTATGAATAAAAATATATTTTATTATTCTATGATTTTTTTCACTTTATAAAATTACATTCAATAACTGTATTATCAATAATTTATTATTTACGTATTTAAGTAGGAAATCCAATAGAATGGTAAGAAGGAACCTAACCTAATGTTATAAAAATATCTAAATCTGAGATTTCAGTCCTATCAAGAAGATTCCTCTATAACTCTCACGTTACCATTCTTTCTTGGCCAGCTAGATCTCCTGATCTTTCACCAATCAAACATGTATGTGACAGGATTGGTAGAAGATTGAGTCAATAGCATTCAAGACGACACTGATCACCTTATTCGAAATTTGTCTCGGAGCATATAAGGGGAACCGATTCATTATAAAAGTTTGTAGTACCCAGACATAAGCACTTATATTTATCTAAAATATATTGATGTTTAATGGGTGTTTAGCATTTTTATTGTCACGCAGTGCCTGTATATAATTCTGATGAGATGAATATAATATATGCTATTGAAAAAAAAGATAAGATTGTCATGTTAAATGTTTAATGTCGAAAGACAAAAAATTACCTATAATATATAAATCACAATATATCAATGAATTGTGCAGTTCAATCTTAATACTATCTATTCCAATTAAGACCAAGAATGTTCCTTGCCTGTAATAGAATAAAAATTTTGATAATCATTTAAATATTCGAATGAAAAAAAAACGAAACAAGTGTACACGTACCGTTACAAACACCGATTGAACAGCATCCTTGGCCGTTTGACTAGTGACCTCTGACTTGTTTAGAAGATCGTGTAACTGTACAGCTTCGACCAATCTTCGATTGAGGAAGTCCCAGGTATTTTGGTATTCATTAGATTTATCTTGAATCATGTAGAGCTCTGTTGCTTTATAAACGCCCGCAATACCGATTCGTCTCAGGTACCAATTGAACTATGAAAAAATAATAATAAAATATATAAGTACCTACTTTCAAACTTCTCAATAGCAACCACCCACAGAAAAACAAATATTGGTCGGCTAACAGAGATTAATTTACCACTCATTTGTATAAATACGGGTTCGTTTAACGCAGGTTGTCGCATCAGAGACATAGTCGATGGCTGCGAGGTTTTACTTTACTTAAAATTTTTGAAGCTATAGATACATCTAAATGAATATTGAGGTATTAATGTGAAAATGTTGAACTAAGAAGGTTTTCTCGCTCATATTTACACTTACATCTACTGATCTATCACCTGCATAGTAACAAATATCATCCACCATTGTTAAGAGGGTGGCCAGAGCATTTGGTACATTCGGTGGCAGTGACATTATGGCTATAGCTTGCGGCCATTTGTGAAGGTAAGGAATGATCATTTGCAAACGTGCCTGAATAGCTTTCTCTGCAAAATCGGCAGGAGGTAATGGTTGCTCTTTTTGTTGTTCCTGAAACTATGGAAACCCTTCACAAAACAATCCACATAGGAGCTAGTATCTATAAATCTGTGTAAAAGTTCAATTTATTTCTAGAAGTATGGAAAATATCCCCAACTTTTAGCCTAATTCAACACAATGTTAAGGTGAACAACAATTGTTTTTGTACCTTTTTCAAAATCTCCACTAATTGGGTATTGGAACTGGTTTGAAAATAGTGCACCAAGTCAGCCCCACCACGTGCAAACATGCCATGCGTTATGCCAGGATAACCAACAGCCTCGGCGCCTTTAGTTATGGCGTCTTTCGACCAACCCAATTCAGGTACAAATGGCAATGAGGCAGCCAAGATTTTAGTTCGTACATCATCATCGTAGTTTGATTTATTATTACTGGAGTTGGAGGATGGTTGTTGTTGTTCAGTAAGCTCCGAAGAATTGTAACGACATGTTGACCATAAATATTGGGAGTCTTAAAGAAAAACAAAAACAAGAATTTAAATCTCTATTGACAATTTTGGGTATCACTTGATCTATTTAATTAAATTGTAATTTTTACCTTGAAGATGAAGACTTTTTTTTAATCGATAGGAATTAAGTAACATTACAATACATTCGAAACCTTATATAAAAAAGCTTATTTTAATAAAACCTATATTTTCAATAATTACTACATATATCGGTACGCAGTGAGTCCGTTACAGTCCAAATATTTTACCTTACGAACTATCAATCGTTGTTCCCCAACAAACCCTTAAGGAACGAAGATTAAGATCAGATTTTTTTTTTAGATTTGGATCTATTTAATTAAATGAAGACTTATCTTAAAAGTGAAGTAAACAACATTTTTCATGTTTGTATTTTGGTTCTTTCGCAATTATTGACGGATAGAAAAAGTTTTGTTATACAAAACATGTGTAGAATTCTAGAAGAATCCAAATTTCTAAAAATATACATACATGGCATTCTATTAAAAAATGCCCACAATCTCATAAAATTTGAATGAGACAAAACCTGCTAAATCTGAAAACAAATAAAACCTGCACATTTTAAGAATTTTATTTCTTACCACGGATTTTCTATAATATAGTTCAAAGCAAAGGGGGAATGTGATATAAAAATATAAGAAGACAAACTTCAACGCTTTATTTAGGCTTGAGAAAAAATACAATTCATTTTAAACATTCCAATTTATCTATGGACTCCGATTGGTTTCAACACATTCCTGTACTCTGCACAACAGACTCTCCATCATATCATATGCTGTTAGACAAGATTTGAGAGCAATTAATTTCTCATCAGATGGCATCCGTCCTAAATTTTGTCCAGCAACTGTGATATTCATATTATTTATAGGAGTGTCTTCTTTTTTCAAGGTTTTCTTCTCCTCCAGGTCCTTGATAACCATCACAAAATGTGCTCTTGATAAATCGATGCCTTCTCTAAGGTACTTGAAATATGTATCTTGCAAATAATCAAAGTATTCCCAGATGCCAGTGGTGTTTTCCTTATCTGCTATAGCAAGATAACGCAAAAGATTCAAGGTGGCCATAATCTGTTCATGTAATTCGATCAAGTCGCTTTCTTCCTTCTTGTGTAAATAGCAAAATTTATTTAATAGCTGACCGAGTTTACTGCCTTTGAAGTATTTGGACATATTCTCACCTTTAGAAAATTCCGAAACTAAACGGTCCTTGTAAGCTGTTATTGTAAATGATATCAGTCCTGTGTGGTTGAGCGTTGACATCAAATTGTAAATCAACAAATAAAAACCCCTATTATCAAAAGCAGTTAAATAGGTCTTGTAAATCTCAAATGCCGATTTCCTTATGGTTTCAATTTGATTGTAAACAATAACTCTTGACAAAATTTTACAAAAACTGTAATGATCTTCAGACTCTAGCATGTCGTAGGATAGCTGATAGCCTTTTATTCGTTCCATTAAAGCAGAAGCTAACTTTAGCCCCTTTTCAATAACAATATTTAAATCATGCTCCAGCAGTACAGTCACAAGGAAAAGGGCGTGTTGGAAGAGATTAACTGGATTATAAACAACCGGAACTCTATCCAGAAGCACTTGTTCCGAATAAACCAAATACATCAATGACGCCAGACCTGCATCATCGATTTGTAGAATATTATCGTTATTTTTCAGGTAGCGATATTTCAGCAATGGGAACAAATCATTCGTTGTTTTGAATATTCTATGGACCAGTGATTCCGCCAATACTCTTGCCCTACTTTTAACATTATTGAAAACTTCCATGTCCAAGTATACAAGTGGTTTTCCAAGTAATTGTATAAGAAAAGTTCGCATAACTACAGGATGCGAATTCAAATCGTATGAAGCTGTACACAAATCATTTGTGAATGGGCCATAGAACTTGAGGACTTCCGTGTATAATGTTGTTATTCTTCGTACTTTCTCAGAGCTATCCAGGAATAACTTTTCTTTGCCAACAAGGTTATGGTTGTCTGGAGGATCACATTTCTTTAAATATTTCCAAATATCATTGAAACACCATTTCCATGTAGTTTGAGGAGTACGAATCAATGTGATTTGGAGAGGTTTCAAGAGATTCGCAAATTTGGTGTCGTCTTGACAGTCTTCTATTTCAGACAAAAATTGGAGTAAAGCTTCTTTTGGATTTGATTCGGTCCCTATGATAGTCAATAAGTCTAGGCAGCAACAAAACACGTCATGGTTACTTTTTTCATTTTCTGAATTAACAAAATGAGCTATCACTTTTATTAGGTCCCACACGTTTTCTTCAATTAATTCTTTATTATTTTCATCTTTGAACAAAATAGTAGCATGATCGGTTTCACCCCTCTCCAACAAATCTTGAATGTTGTTAATAAATTCACTGTAACTAACTGAAGTCATACTGGTGCTGGCACTCATGAATTTCATTTATGACTAAATTCTGTAAAGATATTTTATGTTGCGAGTTTGTAAACAAAAAGCTTTTGCGGATGTTTGAGCATTGTGGATATGAGATCAATACAGACAGAAAACGCAAGTTGTGCAATAGTTAATACTTACTTTTCAAGTTCAATCTCCTTATGCATACTGTTATAACGGACATGTTTTTGTAGGCTGAACTATTAATACTTGAAATTATATTGGAAGATTTTTATCTAGAAAATAAACTTTTTCATATTTTGAACAAGGTTATTCTCAATTCTCACAAATTTCGTAGAACATAAAATATCAGAGACTGAATCTTCTATTTTCTTCCTCATTGGTAGAAAACAGATATGAACAAGTTATTCTGATTCTATGGCAGACAACCAGAGAGAAATGTTCTCTCTGCCGACAACTTGAGTGTCAATTTTGCGTACAACTGTCAAAAACGTATGACACTGACAGTTGCAAACTAGATAAAAATCAGATAGAGAGAGAGTAAATACAAAAATAATAATAATATTTACCAATAGAATAGATAAACAACAATGGACAAACTTACTCTGATTTCCGGAACTCTTTTTATGGCAGCAGATATATTTGCAATTGTAAGCTTGGCAATGCCAGACTGGATTATAACAGATGTCGGAGGTGACGATTCTATTTATTTTATATAAACCGTGTTTTATAATGTTATGTTATAGGTGATACTAGATTAGGTCTTATGTGGACCTGCATGACATTGTATAACCGACCGCAGGTCTGCTTCACCCCAGATTTACAGCCTGAATGGTTACTAGCTCTAGTTTGTATTTTTGTGGGTTGCATTTGCATCACAACAACCATAATTTTATTAGCTTCTTCGCATTGGGATAGAAATGTAGTTCCTTATGCCAGATGGGTGGGATTTACTGCAAGTAAGTTAAATACAAATTGTTCAAGTCAGAAGTCAAGACCTACTTAGAAACATAGAAGGTATCTGAATATTAAATATATTTCTAGTGGTTCTCTTCTGTCTGGCGGCAGTTATTTTCCCGATGGGTTTCCATGTAGATGAAATAGGAGGGCAACCTTATCAGTTGCCAGGGAGTCATCAAGTTGGTATATCCTACATACTCTTCATCTTAGCTTTATGGATAACTGTTATATCAGAATTATTTGCTGGCAAAGTATGTCTTCCACATTTTTAGTACAAATTTCCACTTGCTATCTTAATTGTATGTATTCTGATTTGCATCTTGAAATTTATTTGTTATTCGCTTGAATTGTAATTTCAGATGTATCTTTTTGGTATTTATCTATATCACATTGCAAAGAGATTATGATGTTCCAAATACACATAGCATAGTTTTTGCTAATCGTTTTAAATTAATGTATCTAATTATATTAAACGAGCTATGCTTGTATATATATATATATGCCAATTTTATCTCGGAATCTGGTCTACCGATTTCGATGTGTATAACATAACATAACATCGTCTTTATTAGATGTAGTATAAACTCTACAATAAGTGGCGACTAATGGCGAAGTTTAGCTAAGCTACTATTACAATTAACCATTACAGGAAAAAAGATAGTGGTGCTATTTGCTACGAGAAAGTAGCGTACAAAAAGAAGAAACTTATCTTAAAAATAAGAGGAGATGTCAACATTAAACATACATATTTATACTAGGTGTTAAATGTAATAATTTACTATGAACTAAGTAGGTAATATAGTTTGATTTGCTTTCTGAATGAAGTGATACTCATTTTTTTGTAGTGAAGGGGTAGGCTGTTATAAATAGTAACATTATATGAGAAACTTCTCTCAAAAAGCAAAGTGGAGTGTTGAGGTATCTTAATTAAACTATTTCTAAGAGCTCTGTTATGTATATTGTGTGGAAAGACTATTTTTTCGTAAAGATACTTACGCTGAGCATGTAACAGTAATTTATGAATAAAGCAACGTGATCATATTTTCTTAATCCAAAAATAAATCTGACTCAGTTCTGAACCATTTGTATACGATTTTATACAAATTGCTCTAGACATGGGTAATATACGGTATCACAGTAATAAAAAAGTGAAATTACTAGAGATTCACACAACTTCTTTCTAAGACTGAAAAACAAAACTCGCCTGTTAGCATACAATAGGCGCAGTTTAAGATATGTATTTTTTTGAATAATTGACTAACACAATGCGCGAATCTGAGTTTTGTATCGATTTTAAGATGATAGACTCACACAACTGTAATACATCCAGACCAATTGAGATACTAAGCTTATCACTGACAGGCTTTTTGCATGTATCGGAACAAA